>VWYP01029478.1:158953-194239 GCA_013400435.1 Pycnonotus jocosus | reverse complement strand
AAAAAAAAAAAAAAAAGAGAAGAAGAAATTGAGGATAACAAACCGCACTTTATGTTTCCTTATGTTTGTGAAACAGTGTTAATAGGAACCTAAGCCATTAACCCAATTAAGCCTTTGGCTTAATTCTGATAATGCTGTTTGATTTCTATATAGCTTCCAGTAAGTCTCTCTGGCAAGTGCAGGGTTTCTTAAATTACAGTCAATTATAATACATTCATGACTATCTCTTCTTATTTCTGTTCCTCCTTGCTAATGAATGGGCTTACCCTAAAAAATATGGAGCCAAGTCAGGATATCAATATCAAAGGAGGGCTCTTGCAAAATTCTGCAAATGGAATTTGCTATGGTAGATTTCTAGCTGACTTTGCAAGGGAGTCAGAATTTCAACCATTTTTACCCACTGCACAGGTAGTGGTCATACAAAGATGTCCATGTCCCATGAGACTCCAGTTGTGACCCTATGGGAAACATCCTATTCTTGCCTATAAAGCTGACACTGATCGCTCATTGGGGTGAATACAACTGTTCCAATACAAGTTACCTAATTTTGTGGGAGTAAAAAGAGTTTAAAAGATTACAACAAAGATGTATCAGATGGGCAAAACTGTTGTAAGAAAGAATTCTGAATTGGATTCAACCTGTTCATTCAAAAGGCATTAATTATCAACTTCTTGAAGTTGTCTGCATAAGTTAGCAACACTGAGAAATGATGGTAAACATCTAACCTTCATCTAGTGGCTTGGATGTAAGCTCTCTGCTATGATTTGCTTTACAGGAAGGTTTGGCACTTCTGAAACACCAAAATCAAAGTTACTTTTTGTGAGTGAAATCCATTTCGTCTGTCTCCACCTAAAAGCTGGGTGTCTAGCTTAAGTCAGCTGTCTAGGCCCTTTAATGGAGTAAAATAGGCAGCTCTAGATCACAACAGGACTGTCTAATGTAGGGGGAATAAACTACCTTCTGAATCTCTTTCTGTTTCCACCAGTACTCTCGAGGGGCCAGAGATCAGGTGAAGACTAGACTTCTAGTTTTCACCTGAGTGACTATTAATTAAATGAATTCCACTCTTTGAGGAATTAATAGGCAGCTCATAACAGAAAACAATTTTGGTATCATTTGGGATAAAAAACAACACCAACAAATATTGCTGCTTAACTTCTACCCCAAACCAGCCTTTCTTGTAATTACTTCCAATGCCTCCTGAATGGTTCTATGTCACATCTCCAGGAGCCCTGCATCTGAAGATCCCAAATAATTTTGCTGATGCTAACTTATTCTCAGAAAATACCTGTGAGCAGCCATTAGTTAAGGATAAACACAGGAACCTGCTTTTCAACAGGATAATCCAGATTTTACCCTGTTCCCTCTGCTCAGCCAAGAATACCAAAGAGCATCACTCTGAGGTGCAGGACCAGGGCTTCACTCCAGCTTTCTTCATTTGCTGTGTGGGCTGGTTAAGCACCACCCTTTCCTCTTGTAAATCAGTGCTTGTCACTGTGTGATCCAAATCCTGCCCTATCCTCATGTAAGTAATTAACATACCAGTGACTCAGTTCAAAGCTGGAACCTTCCTTCAGCAACACATCCCATTGTCTCCTATGACAATTCCTACCCATGCTGCAGAGGAACAGGGTGAGGTTCAAGAGGAAATTATGGCTAATGAAGGGTCCATCCTGCCCCAGTGCTTGTGTAGGTTACACCACATCTCCCAAGAGTTTTGGGAATGATCTATTCATCAAGGCTGTGAAGGTAATTCTGCATCACCTGCCACTACAGTCTATTGCACTGTTTTCTTATCACCATAGTTTAGCAACAGTAGCACAAATGTATCCTGAGCTAACTATGCCTGAAATCAGCTTCAAATTACCTCAGAAACCCAGTATGGATGGGGCCACTGCCTCCTCCTCCAAAGGCACTTTACACCCAGCCAACTGAGAAATTGTGCAAGACTACAACTGTTAATGAGGCCAGCACAGTGGCAAGGGGGAAAGCTGCCTTTTAAGCTGCTTCATACATTATCGTTGCTGGACAAATTCAAAATCCAGCTGTCTTTGCTCCTGACAATACTGAACAAAACAAAACACAGCTTGATTTGCAGACACAAGATTAATACTGCTGTGCTGGCATTTAGAAAATACTTGCCATTAACTTATAAACCAAGATTTCTTCAGACTTGAGAATCACATAAACTTTCTCAAAGTTTAAAACATCAAGATCCAAATTCTCAGACAGTTTTTTTCAAAAAATAATGGTATTTTTTAAGGCTGTGTTCAAGTTCTTCCCCCAGAGAAGCTCTCAGAAGCTCCCTACTTTAAACCAAGTAGAAAAGACTGGCTAAGGATTCTACCTTAAGCTTCCTTTTAGGACTATTTTTTTTCCTTAAGTCAAAGCTTACTGACCTTCAGTGAAAATACTTTCATTATTAAAGCTTAACTTGAATTTTTTTTCTGAATATATATGTCCTCTTCACCTGAGTTAATTTACTTGTTATATGTTGCTTTTGTAGACCTGCAAAAGGAATGCAGGTACACAGAAGAAGAATAACATAAAATGATGGCTTTCCTTCTCAGCATGTAAAAAAATGCACATTTTAAAATCCAGAGATTCCTGCCTTGATGACTGGATTCATTCAAGGGACTCACTATGTAACTACCACATGAACATACTTTCCTCTAACTGGTATGGCTTAATTACACTTTATTCTGCTGTAATTGCTCGGATGGAAGGGTAATTTCTGGCTTTGATGAATAGTCTAAAGATTTCTATCCACAGCAGAGCTTATTCATTTTTGGAGTAACAAGGTAGGGTATTTAATCCTACATGCATGATAATTTTGTTGGAGCCTGATCATACTGTGCAGTGTGTGCCTTTTGTTTGTTCACAAGCAGAAAGTCCAGTTAGTTTCTGTAAAAACCAGTAAGAGCCGCGACAGACAGGATTATGCTACAGAACAGTGTTTGAAATGGTCTCTTTGGCAGACAGAAACTGTTTGGAAGAGCTTCTTGGTGCCTGTATCCCCCCTTTCTTCTCCCCGCCCAAAATGGATGAGTTTCCCATTCACTTGGACAAGAATCAGAATCCAAGAGACGAGAAGCCAAAGGATGCAACATCTGTCCCATCTGCGGATGTGCAGAAAAGGGATATTCTCTGAGTTACTTTTTCATTTTTTCAAATTACCCTCTCTCTTTGAAAGATGCTTAATCCACTTGTTATCTTGATTTCTTAACTTGGCACATTGTTTGCTCTACTCCATTTTAAAAAATCTTTTTGGATTTATGCATATCAAACACTGAGTTCCCCATTATGGGAGCTCTCATCAATTGTTCTGCATGATTTTTCATGGCATCCTTGAGATTTAAAGGCATCCTCAAGAACTGGCGAACGACTGTTCCCTAAAGATTTAATGCCAAAGGGGTGCAGAAAAAGTGCAGCAAAGGGCTTTGTTGAAAAGATAGTGCAGAAACAACAACAAAATGCTCGTGCTATAGAGGAATAGATAAGTAACAACAGTCCCGTGAAACTCTACTCTTCTGTCTTTCTAACTCACAGATTTGGATAAGGACTCACCACATCCCAGGCACACCCATAGCTGCCACTGCAGAGTGCAAGGACTGCTGCTGCGTGGCATCCAGGGCTACAGCTGGTGAGGAATTTCGCAACAAAACAGGTTTTCACTGGAAAATGCCAATTCATCAGAACTGAAATGCTTCAGGGAGACATATCGTATTCAATGAACTTCCAACACAGCACCGGCAAGGCTCCAAGCTGGTTTCCTGCCAGCTCGCCTGGTGGGCTGCCTGGAAGCCTGAGCGATCAGCGTATGAAACTCCAGGACTGCCATGCACACTGCCCTGTAGCCAAGGACCACAAGACTTCCTGAAGCTTTGGGCTTCCTTGTTTTATCCAAGGCTTAATTCCCAGCTCTGCAAAAGGAAAACCAAAATCTGTGGGAATGCTGGCTGAGCTGTAAGCACCAGACCCTGCACTTCCCAGCCCAATTTTACTTCCAGTGCAGCAGTTTTGCTGATTTTTCATTACTTCCTCCATCTTTTTTCACCCTACACTGGGAAAGCATATATTTTTAAAAAATCCATGTTTCCTTCTGAAACAGAAATTTCTCCATTTTTTTTTTCCCCGGCACTCATAATTTCCTGTGGAACAAAATGTTTGCCTTTAAACCAGTTCTACTCAGCACATTCTTCCTCTCTACAGCCTCTCTGCTGCTTGTCCTCTCTCAGAAAAAGGGAGCCAGGTCATTCTGCTACTATTCAGGCCTTATGTGCTGAGGAAAGGAGGACTTGGCCCATCATGCTGTATTCAGCAAGAGAAACCTGATCTTGCGCCGTTAAGGGGAGGAATTATTCAGGCTATAATTTGCAGTGATTACACACTGTTTGGTATGTTGTCATATGCCATGTTTGCACTTCCTCTGCCAACACATGGACAAGGATCTGTGTAATCATTTATTAGGCTTGCACCAGAGACAAATGGAATAGCAGCAGGATTAGCTGTCATTCATCTTCAGTTGAAAACCTTTCCTTGGCCTGTGGTTGGCTAATGAAATCCACATCGCCTGAATTCATGGTGTTCAGCTGGCTGCACAGAAAAACCCTCAAGATGCTTCTAATTAGAAGTTGTGAATAATGGTCAACTTGTGTGCATTTTACAGACAGCCACAAAAATCTGCATTGCCACTTTGAGGAATGAGCCCAGAGCTGGGATCCACATTATGCAGACTCACTTTTCTAGAGGCTATATGAACAGGTGTCTAAATTCTCAGCTCAACAGTGGGTGCTAGTGTCCCCCTTGAAAAAAAATTAAGCTAGATAATGACTATGACTATGCGTCATGCCTGTGACCATATCACTCCATAAGAAAGACTGGTTTCGCTGCTTTCACGTGGCATTTAATTGAATTAACAGTAAATAGTATTCTCACTGAAACAGTACTTCACTGTGTAAGTGAAATTCCCAGGACTACAGTAGTACCTAACACATGCTAATGAGAAAGTTTTAAACTTCCCCTCAGTATTTATCTATGCAAAGATACTACAGTTTCAGAACAGTTTATCAAAACAAAAGTAAGTCCTCTGGTTTAGCATTTTGAGAATTAATGTATTTTCTAAGACTCAAAAGACCTGAGAGAATGCGATTTCCCTTCCCTGTTTCTAGAAGTAAAGTAGCACATTCTATAAAGTTTCTAATTTCCTCTTGCTTGTGGTGCTGTAGGCTATGTTCCTTGCAGACAACTTCTTACTTGGGCACAAGGCAAGCCAAAGAAGACGGCACTGAACAGTAAATTAGGCCTTGCTTTTCAAACCAATGCCTCCATTTTGCTGGATAGCCTCAGTGAAATATTTCCATAATTTTACAAATTAAACTCATTCCAGCCATCTATAACTATGAATTTATACAACCGATCACCTTAACTGCAAGGTACGTTTCCGCAACTTTGAAAAACATAAATTTTATGTTTAAAAACTGATATCCTCTGTGTTCTTATCTGTAAGTATCAAATGATACAGTGTGTTGAGTTTGTATGGCAAGATTTACGAAGCAGAGAGCTACAAGGGTGGCTTCTCTGAGAAGCTGCCAGAAACTTCCCCCATGTCCAATGGAGCCAATTGCAGCTGGCTCTGAGATGGACCAATTCCAGCTGGCTCCAAGATGGGCTCAGCCTTGGCAACAGTGGTAGCACCTCTGAGATAACTTATTTAAGAACGGGGAGAAAATCCCTGTGCAACTGCAGTCAGAAAGAGGAGGGAGAGTGTAAGATAAACAACTCTGCAGTCAGCGGAGAAGGAGGGAGAGGAGGTACTGGAGCAGATATTCCCCTGCAGCCCAGGGTGTAGACCATGATGAGGCAAGGCTGCCCTCCTGCAGCTCATGGAGGTCCATTCTGTAGCAGAGATCCATCTGCAGCCCTTGGATAACCCCACACTGGAGCAAATGGATACCAACAGGAGACTGTGACTCTCTGGGAAGCCCATCCTGGAGCCATGAAGAGAGGAGCCCACCCTACAGCATATTTGCTAGCAGGACTTGTGACCTCATGGGAATCCTTGCTGGAGTCCGTTCCTGAAGGGCTGTGCCCTGTGGAAGAGACCTGCATTTTTGAAGTTTGTGAAGAAATACAGCCCATGGGAGGGACTCACATTGTAGAACTTTGCAGAGAACTGTCCCCTGTGGAAGGGACCCTATTGCTGGAGCAATGAATGAATGAGAGAAGTCCTCCACCTGAGGAGGAAAAACTTATAGAAACAGCACGTGATAGACTGAATCTCATTCCCAATCCCCCCTACACCACTCAGGGCAGGAGGAGGTAGAGAGAATCATGAGTAAAGTTAAGCTTGTGAAGAAGGGGATTTGGAGTGTGGAGGCTTTTTAAAGATTTTACATAATTTCTCATTAAACTACCCTAATATTATTGGCAATAAATTAAACTGATTTCCCCAAACTTAGTCTATTTTTTCCCATGATGGTAATTGCTGAGTGATCTCTACCCATCCTTATCTTGAATGACAAGTCTTCCACTATATTTTCTCTTCCCTGCCCAGGTGAGGAGGGGAGTGATACAGTGACTTTGGTGGCCATGTTTGGTTGATGTCCAGCCAGGATCAACCCACCATACTCTCCACAAGCTACTTTTAAGTTACTGGAAGTGAAAGTCACAGCACATTTGTCTATTTGGGCAGCTAACTGTCAGCCAAAGAATGAAACACAGCTTAGCAATATCCTGTAGACTTCAAACTCATAGCTGGGATTTCTGTCTGCTTGTGGGCTGCGGGAATTTTGAAAGCACTGTGGGTTTCTCTGATCTCTAAAGAGTTATAATGATATTTATTACTGCTATCATTTTTTTTACTGAGTACTGACTACTGTTGAACTTCAGAAGTTCCTTGGAGAGGAAGAAGACACACACACAAACACATACACAGACACACACATACACTTGTCCTACCTGCTTTGGTTGTCACTTTCAGCAAATAACCGTCCAAATCGATCTGAAATTGCGGTGTCTCGCAAGGTAGTGAAATTCGGGTCCCATTCCACTTCACTGTGAGGTGCTGCTGGAGGCTGATTGTGCTTCTGCCCAACACAAGGTCCACTGACTTTGTCCAGGAGAAAGAACGGGTCCGACGGGCATCGTTTTTTACCAGCACCTGAAAGGGCGAGGCAGAGGAGGAGCAGTCTTTCGTCAAAACGTACTGACATGTTCCCTGAAAGTTAAATGTCCGTCCATCAAAAGTGTTGTAGTGAGGATCTCCAAATACAGTGCAAACTCCAGGCTCTGCAGGTGAGTGAGAAACAAAAGCGCCATATCAGGATCAATCAAAGTTGGAAAAAAAGCAGTTGACAAGAACTTAGAGATGCTGCTCTCACCTAATCTATCTGCTCCACAGGGTAGATTTTGACTGGCACCCACTGGGATTAAATATATCTTTGAAAAACAAAAGCTTCATTGCTTTAGAAGTCTTTCCCAAAGTGGCTGGTAACCAAAGGCCAGTTCATCCCTGGGGCAGTATAGGAAGATTAATCTCTAGCTTTGTCCCTTAAACATAAGGTACAGTTTAGGTTACTACAATGCCTGTGAACTTTTTTGAATTTCAGTGACTCCCTGAAATTAAAAACCATCAGATCACTTTAGGAGGAGCTGGTTTGGTTCATATTTTACATATACACACTTATAAATATTGTATATTTATAAACTAGGTGTGTTTACATGATTTTTCTCCAAAATACCTGTAGAACCAGCATCTTTATTCAGTGTTACAAGATATTGTATATGTTGTTTATATACAACTGACTCGTAATTATTGATACCATGCTACTAACTAAAAGTCAGTAGTACATGACTAACATGACGCAATGACTGCCAAAGAGCATGGTGTGTCTACCAATCATTTGCATCATTACAAATGGATGGAGATCTCTTATGGATGTTTGAAGCCATACGCTGGTCAGAGAAGTCACAGCCCAAAGACAGAGCATTTCTATGTTCATAGAAATTATGCTGAGTTACCTTGCAGCTACCCAGCAACTGATTGAATTGCCTCACAACCAAAGATAGCAGCAAATATATTTGCCTTGCAGTCTTCTGGTATAACAATAGGTTCTAACCACATTGCTGCTCTTCCTGGAAGAAGGAGTGTCAAGGCAGAGCAATGCACACTGCTATTGCCAGATGTATACCCATGGGCTAAGGCTGCTTTTGAAAGATGATGCCTGTTTAACTAACAATGAAAAACCAGCCTGAAAAAAACAGCTTATAAAAGCCAAATTCAAATCTACAAAAAAGAAGGGGACATGAACGTTATGGAAAAGGGGAAGACAATTCCTCCCATGGAGCACAATACAGTGCTAACTATACAATACACCTTTCCCAACAGTGTTTTTCAGCCTAGAGTGCTAAAGTAACTGTACACTTTCTGGTGTTTTTCTAGCTGTAAAGAACACCCAAGGAAACCTACATAGAGACACAGGAAATGGAACTGAAGGAAGCCCCAGGAGACATTACCTTTTTCTTCTCCAGCTGCAGTGAAGAATCACCTGCACCTATATTATTCCTGACAGACAGTTATCTAACCTGCCCATAAAGAGCAGTAGAAACAGCAATTCCATTGTCACCTCTGCCAACCTGTTGCAGTGTGGGTCTGTCCCTGCTGCAAGAAATGTATTCCTAAAGCCTAATCTCACTTTCCCCTCACCGCATTGTGCAGAGCCATAACAGAGCTGGTACCTGGGTGATTTGTACTTTACCACCTTTGTAACTGGCCACATGAATGCTTCTTTAGCTAAGTCAGTAACTCATCTTGGCATCATTTATTACCCCTCTTTACTGTGTAGAGCAACTAAGGACCAAATGTTTCAATTGCTCAAGGACATCATGTCGACAGCTCCGTCAGAAATCAAAATTATCCGTATTTGATCAATATCTCCAGAAAACAGAAACAACAGACTTTAAGCAGACCCTGAAAACCAAGACTTTCATGCAAGAGAGTGCTTTTAAAAATGTGCCCTTCAGTGAATTTTCTTTTCCTCAGTGATACCAATGAGGATGTTAATAATTGCCTTCCAAAGTTCATTAAAAGACTAACTGATTCTCCATAAATTGGCAGGAACCATATGGATGTTAATTAATAACACCATTTTTATCAACAGAAAAAATAATCTATAGATTTTCTATGGAGACCATCTGACTTTACCCATTATTAAACCATACTAACATGTTTCTGATTTCCTTATGGATACATCTAAGTATCTGCATGATGAGTATTAAGATACATGTTATTACCAGCTCAGATTGTACTTTAGCTACTCCAGCTTTAATTTTTCCTTAAATTTAATGACAACTTTTATGAAAACAAGGAAATTACCAACCAAAAAAAAAAAAAATCGGCTAACCATCCGTGAAGATTCTAGAGGAAAGATCTGATTTTTCTCTGTGTTTCTGGAGGCCAAGAATGCGGACATGTTATACATGTTTTTAACCAAGCTATTGGGAGGAGGAGGCTGATTCTTCACCTAAGCAAGTGACTAGGAGGCAAGACGTGAGAGGAACAAACATAATTTAGAGATGTGCAAGTAAAATTGATAGTACCAATGGGATCCAAAGGAAATATTTATTTTTAATTTCTAATGTGTTATGCAGAGTAATGTTGTTTTATGTTACGTTACATCGTGTCACGTCATATGTCAACTTGATGCCGTGCAGTTAAAAATGTATTTTGGACTGGATAGCTGAAGGTCTGATCCAAATTTTGCTGTTTTCTTTAATAACCAAGGAAATGGAGGAGGGAAAATCCACCTAAAAACCGTCTGAATAATTGATTCTCTGATATCACTGTGTAAAACATTCTTGAAAGGTTTGCTGAAATTGTGGAGTTTAAAAATAAATCCACACGCTGCAAGAGTGTGTGTGATAACTCAGGCACTGCCAGTAAGAAAAACTGGTTGGCCTAGAAATAAACCTTAAATACCGGGTGTAACAAGACTGCAAAAGACCGTTAGCATGAAAAGAATTCCTGCCATTTTTAGCTTTTGGGCTGTTGTTTATTTCTTTTTGGGAAAGTTTCAATCACATCCTATTTTATGGTTTGCTTCTTTTTCATTTCTTTTTTCTTTCCTTTTTCTTCTTTTTTCTTTTCTTTTTCCCTTCTGAAACAAACCAGTCTTTTTACTTGGCAATTTTTGAAATCTCTTGGAACCACTGATCTCTAGTTAGGATTGTGTGTGACTTGTTTCTCTGTTGGGACATAACAGATGAAGACATGCTACTGCATCACTGAAGTTATGTTCCCCAACCTTGGAGTATGAATATTGCTACCTTATGATAACAAGGCATAGGGTGACAGGTGTAGATCTTTCCCTTTTTTCCCTACAGTAAATTGTTCCCAGTTTATTGTCAACACTCTGTGTGTCAGCTAAGGTAGAGCTAGAAAAGGGGAATTGTATTCAGTATTTTCCCCTAAGACTCCCCCGTCCTCCAACAACTTTCAGATTAGGGACTTTCTGAGCTAGACATGGTTTCTTTTAATTTAGTAACCTTTAACAGAAATATTTTCTGTGAATTTTTCCAGTTCAAAAATGTTTTTAGCATCTACAATATCCTTGGGCAAAGGAAATGAAGAATCATTGCCTCTTCCTCATTTTGAACATGGGATTCATAATCTTTGGTGTCTTCTTTTGCTCATCTAGACATGCACATGAAGGCAAATTTACCCATTCCCTCTCTATCCTTGAAAAACACAGATTTTTCAAAGGAGGGCCTCAGAGCTATGTTCAGGAGGCTGTGATTTTCAAAATACCTCAGGCACTCAACTCTGATTAAACATTTCTGAGAGCTGGATGCAAAGACCACTAAACCTCTTTTGGAAATCCTGCATGTTGCTCCCAAATCAATATTCAGACCTTCTGGCATCTATAAAACCTTTTGGGAACTTGGCAGTTTTCACATTTGGTTTTTAAATGTAAATACATTTAAAACTAAATACGGACTTCACACTTTTACATTTGACTAAAATACTAAACTACATGTGTGATTAATGCAGTTTGCTCAGCTCCCACATAAGGCTACACAGCTGACTTGCAAACTAATAATAGTATTTAGGTGCTAAAAGTGAATACTATAGAACTGTTGGTATGTTTTCCTGGAATTTTCAAATTATGCTCCCAATTCAAATGAAACAGTGACTTTCATTAGAAAAGGCAGTGTTTTTGAAAACACATGTAGCTGTACAAAAAAGAAAGCTAAAAAAGCAACAGCATGGAAAAGAACACATTAGCATTTCCTAAGTTTCAGCATACTCTCATAAAGAAAAAAATATCACAACCTGTTTGGCCAATGTGGAGGGATAAAAGTCTGAAAGACCACTCATTTCTAGTAAGTACTACACTGAGTACAGGTAAGAACCACTTATTAAACTAAGTGGTTGCCAAAAAGTACCTTTCTGCCTTCCACCCAGTGCCTCCATTTCCCCAGACAGTATTTAGCCTTTTTAGAAAGGCAAAATATATATACTGCGTGGTGGAGGCCAGACAGACAGTCAGCACACACATCCTGACCAGCTGAGAGCACAAGCATATTGGCTAGGCAATTAGCACACTTGTAGCTCCAGACCAGCCACAGGATATATTGTCTCTAGCTGGGTTTATTATTTGTTGGGATATAAAGGAAATGGGACACAAATCCATAGGAAACCAGGCTCTGTTAGCTCTGGTGCTCATGGAATAGCTTGTTTTGTTTTTTCAGGAGATCAGAGCAGTCAATTGAAGTCCAAGATGTCCAGATGTCTGGTCACACTCTGCTGGGCTTGTAGGTAGTTAAGAGTGGCCAAGAAAAATAGACTTTAAATTATAACTAAAATCGGTTTGGACACTTTCTTAGTAAGGAGAGGGAGGAAAAAACACAAGTTTACCAGTGTAGGGTGTTCTGGTTGCAGATCTATAATTCAAAAATATCTCAGCTTTTTAAAAATGAAATGAAGCTTTGAATGTAATTAGCCCATATGCTGAATTAAGCCCTAAATCAAACAGAACACATTACTGACTTCTAAAAACTAGCTGTAGAACACGCATAATAGAATTTCATTAGGTTTTCTGTAAAAAATGCATAAGCATAGAGGACTTTCCTCATAACTGCTGCATAGTGCAGCTTGATATAATACACATTACAAGGTGTGGTGTCAAAAACTCCACAGGAGACTTTATGGTCTATTTAATAAATAAAATAGCTTTTCCAATTTGTCCAAATACATATTTATACAGTAGACCATCACAGCTAAAATGGGAGGTAAATCATGAACAGTATTCCAGTATGCATAAACAACTGCAGTGTTTTTGTTGCTGTATTTCTTCATGGAAAGGAAATAACAGAAGAAACAGGGACGTATGTGATCCTTTAGTCCCACTTCCTGCTCTCACAGGTACCCACAATGCATAATCTCATTTTGTTTTTCTTTTTTTTTTTCCTATTCTTTGAAAGACAGACAGCACTTTTTTCCAATAATTCTATAAAAGCACATAAAAAGGATGCAGGACCAAGTGCAAGTACCAACCACTTACTCCTAAGGTGAGTCCAAATGCCCTTGTGAACTGGTTTAGCTCTCTTGATCATTTTGTCAATTAAAACACTGTGAAATGATTTGTGATGAACGAAATTTTCTGTCCCAAAAGCAGCATTTACTGCAAGATTAAGCATGTGTACTGTATATGTAAACTTAAATGACTGCAATTCACTTTGAAAAAACTTCAACCACAAAATCTCACAATGACTGGTGTAAGATTGTGCTAGGACTATTAATAACGATTACAGTATATCTATGTGATTTTAGTAATAAGTTTTCATCCTGTGTACTGTAATTTCAGCAAGGCCTATGAATTCTTCTTTGTCACGAACAAAGATTTTACTTCCACTCCAAGTTCCTATCTTTGTCTGAAGTTGAGAGCAGTCTGTTAATGTTATTCGAACTCAGGTTTAGTTTTTTCTTATTTTTAATATGAAAATGACCTTGGTCTAACATAGGATTACTAATTTATGGAATTGACGTCAGTGGTGATTTTTCTAAATCAAGCCCAAAAGAGTACATTTCATTACATTTTTTACAGCAGCATAAACTAAACTGTTGAATTTTCCACTGGTATGACCACTGTGTTTAATTAGTGATAACTGTACGCCAGCCATGGAGCTTAAAAAGCAACATGCCAAAACTAACTATAGTTAACTTCAGCAACAGTAGACAAAGGAGACTCTCCAGCCCTTTAGGAGACGAGGTACTTTTTCTCTTTGCAACAAACTGCTTTGAAAATAATCCTTTGACTGGTTGTTTTTTTTTTTTTTCAGTTTAAAGTGTATCCTTTCAGAACGTGACTGGTTTTGACCCACTTCATAGAAATTGGCTGCATTTAAACTGTACTCAAAGCTCTCCCGTGTACAGCATGTTCTTGTACCTCCCTATGTTGTTTTTACTTCGGAAAATTAATATCTGCTGGAGCACCAGAAATGTTTGGTGTGTTAGTATGTGGAGACAGGATCAGGATCAACATGAGTGAGTGGGTGAGGGAAGGGGCTGTGTGTACATCTTATCAGAAACTGGCTGAATCACCAAAGTTTCCAATTACTGTCGGATGACAGTCATGATGAGATTTACAGCACTTCCACTGCAAAGGTGGAATTAATTCTTTACAAATGGCAAATGTTAAAATACCAATGTAAAAACAGCTAGTGGTAGCCACCACTGCTGCATGACACTGGGTATTTAAGCTCCTTGATTACAATATCTATAAAAGTCAAGAATGTCCTGTTAATCATAAAAGTTTGGAATCAGCTCTTCTCCAAGTGCTAAATGTGTCCATAGTGAGATAACTGTAAAAAAAAGACTGCTCTGTTTCATGTGCAATGGTGGAGCATGGGACTGTGAGACAGGACAAGGAGCTTCTTAGGTTCTTGGGCTCAAGTACAGGCAGTACAATGCAGGTAGGACCCCTAAGATCCCTTCCCATGAGGGTACAACATTGTTTATCCTTTGGGGAGACCTAATAACAGGCTGCCAGTACATAGAAAGAGGTCACTGGGAAGAAGGAGCCAGGCTCTTTACAGATCTGCATGGCAGGAGGACAAGCAATAATGATCTGGCCTCAATTTCACGTTTGTAGTCGTGATTAGTCCTTTCTTATATCATCAAGAAGTTTCGAGATTTTTGGTAACCTAGCTCCTAGATGAGTTATTTTAACTTTGAAGAACTGTAATTTTTTGCCTCCTTCTCCTATGAAACAATTATCACAAGTCATCACTCTCTGGCAGCATTTCTGAAGGAGTCACTGTACTGTCTTCTTTTGAACCTCTTACAGTAGAGGATCTCCTGTGCTTTCAGGGAATGGCTGGCCCCACTCTTCTCCTCCCCTCTCATGTTACAGAAGAACACAGGAGGAACATATGAGAAAGCTTAAATGAGACTGAAACATTAAAAATAGAGGTGAGATAGAGATTGATAAATTCATGACACTAATGGTATGTCATATCTGAGCAAATGTCTATGCAAATTTCTTCTCCCTTGAAACTGAGCTAACACGAAATCAGCTGCCAGGCAGTTGAATCCTCTTTCATTTCTTCCTCTGCTCAGTATTATGTCAAATGTTTCTGAGGTTGTCCCTTGTATTTACTCTTATTTTGATAATGAAGACTTGCAAACTAGATTTATTTTATCCCAGGATACGTTTCAAAATAATTGAGCCTCAGAGTGAAAAAACAGATATTTAGCATATGGGATTTGTGCAATTCAAGAGAACCCAGAACTAAGTTGAACAGCAAAACCATTTGATTTTAGACAAAATAATAGGAACACTTTCTCCTTTCAAAACTCTTCCCATAGGTCATAAAACCCCACTTTAGCAGTCTGTCCCTATTTGGTAAAATAATTAAATATGTACTGAAGGAAATACGTAATGGTATCTTATTAACTTCAGATTTTCCTGTTGAGTTAAATAGAACAAGCTTAAAGATAAGTACTTGTGTAAATCCTTTGCTGACTAGGAGGCTGATATTGCAATTAAATGATCATTCCTGAAGAGAGGAGTAAAGGGATAAGAACGTAAGGGTTGAACTAAATATTATAAAAAAAAGAACAGTTTCTATTCTACTTTCCACTGCTGCCCCACACTGTGTCTCAGATTTCTGCACACCTTTTTTTAACTCTCACAAATCATCTGCAAAGTTGTGACTATACACGCACATAGCTGGACAGTTAGTTACAGGTGTAAAAGGTACCCAAGTCCTAAAAGTTATAATTATATTAATTTTCTTGTTTTATTGCCTACAAATTTCACAGACCAACTGTATCTTTCAAAATTCAGCACCTCAGGTTTGACAAAAATAGCATCATTTTGAAATATAAAATAAAAACAAAATACCCAGGCATTTTATTTTAAAATTACAGATTTATAGGAGGCAAAATCTATAGCTAAAAATAATTATTTGTCCTTTAGCTGCCTCTAAAAAGGAGGCAGAAAAGCAAGCATACTTCTATACATTTATTTTCTCAGAAAGAATAAAAAGGAATTTAAAGAATGTGAAGAAAGAACTTACTTTCAGTGCAAATCGGACAACATCCTTTTCTGTTCAGGATTTTACCCTAATTGGGAGAAAGACAGGCTGTTTTAATGAAAGAGTTTCTTGGAGCAATGACTGTGTCATGTTTTAAGACTGGATAAGCCTTTGAAAATAAATCAAGTTGTGTTTGAACTCAGTGCCCTGGTTACAACTTCAAATATCAGGTGCTAAAAACAGACAGAACTATTCAGTGAGCTTCCTGGCAGTCTTATAAGAAACAAAATACTAAAAGGGTTCTCTGTTACCACTTTTCTCTTTAGAGACAGTGTGAGAGAATTTTGGACTTGCAGAGATAGCTAAAGCAGTCACTGGGTTAAGAACCCTACCTTTTCCCCCACCTTCGAGGGAAGGAAAAAGGGAGGGAGGGAGGCAGGCAGGCAGGCAAGAAGGCAGGCAGGCAGGCAGGAAGGAAGGAAGGAGGGAACTTGGTCAATTCTACTTCTGGTTGTGCCTTATAAAAGGCTATCTAGGAGCAGGCTGTCTCTGTGTATGTACATTCATGTTCCTTTTCAGTCTACATCAGTTCACAAGATGTTTTGTCTGATTTTACCCAAATTACTTAATCAGCAAGGTAGCAGAGAAGCCTGAAGAATTTCAGACTGAACAATGTGCTTTTCCAAGCAAAATCTGATGTTGTTTTGACAGAACTTACAGTGATATTGGAGCTCACCCATATTTCCATACAGGGAATGAAGAGATATATGGAGCTGTGGGGTTCTCCAGCACTGCCCCTTTGCTCCAACAGCAGCTGAACACAGAGGAAGTCCCCTCTGTGTGACTACTGCTCCTACTCCCACCAAGTAGGTGAGCAAGGTGAGGACAGCAAAAGTGAGCTGTGCTATCCTGCCCACTAAACATATAGTAAACCTCTGAAAACAGACAAAAAATTGGTGACAGGTCTATGCAAAGAGTGGTGAAATGGGCACAGGCAGCCCCATGGCTGGCTGCCTTGCTTTTTGCCAAGCTTTGACAATGCATGAGGAGGCATGAACTCCAAGTATCTGCTAGCAAAGTGGAGTGGAGCATGTTCCATTCTGCTCTTGCTTTATGTACACACATGACATGAATGAATCTTTGGTCATGAATACACCTGGGCACATCATCCACAGGGCTCAGTTCAGTGTAACCCTGTCTTTGAATATGCAACTTCATGTGAACAGACTTGAGACATATCTGGGCTTAAGAAAAGGGCTGGATTAGAGTTGCACTGGCAGAGTGAGCAGCACTTAAATGTTTGTGTGACTCCCAGGTCCCTGGGCGAAGAGAATAGCCGAAGACCAGGCTGCAGCAGGGAGGCCTACCAAGCACCTGCTAGAACAGAACTCCTTAAAGGAGGAACACTTAAAACCACACAGAAATAGGGAGCCTAGCAACAGATATTTGTAAGAACGGAGACATGCAGCTGAATGCCACACACTGCACTGCACAGCCTTTCCTCTCTGTTTCAATAAAAGAGTTGAAATCATCAGCCGAGCTGGAAGTGGCAAGAATTCAAGTGAAATTGGAATCTCCAAGGCAGCCTGCTGAGGCTGGTTACTTGAGCCACCATGTTGGCCCAAGATCCTGTTTTTGTCTTGTAGAATAAGGAAACCCATTATTGCTAACATGTGCTGCAAGAGTTTGTTAGCATTGAGGGTTCCCTTAGGAGTGGGATAAGTGATGTGATCCCATTTTTCCCTATGAATATTTATAAGCAGACCACATTTGAGTCTACTTATTTTCGGGGATTTTTCTTCCTTTTTATGGGGTTTTCAATTTTGTGTCTGAGGTTTTATTTTTTTTTTCTTTTAGGGCAAGACTAATTGCTAGGGGAAAGGGGGTTGTTTGGTTGTGCAATAGCAACAGCTGTTGTTTTTTTGTGCCTCATTTGGCACTGGAGTAAAAACAGCAACTTTTTGTTTGTAATAATAACAGATGTGTATAACATTATACGCAGTCTGTGCTAGAGATGGGAGAACGTGTTCTGAATAAATTTTCAGCTCACTTGAAGTTCACGGGTTCAAAATTTACCCACAGAATCGAACTCTGCAAATGTCTTCACCTGCCATGAATTTAATTCTATTAAGTTTTGCACAGCTTTGGAGCTCAGGAAAGGTTATATGCTGTAAAATTCAGCAAGCTCTCCTCTAGCAGTACAAAAAGAGACATGTTCATGACCACTGATCATTACCACAGACTTAAGATGTTAGTGAGGAATGCAAAGGCATAAGGAGAGAGGGTAAGGTGACAAATTATAAGGATGGGTAATCAGAAAGGAGATGGAACAAGGCAAGGAACAGACTAGAGCAGAGCTAGGGCAAGTAAACAGCAAATTCAGTAAGAAGACTAAATGTGCTCTGAAACAAAGTCTTGCCAAATGTTGAGATTGCTCCCTTTATATAAAGTATTTAAGCATGTGCTTAAGTTCCAGCACACATGGAGGGCCTACTAACTTCAGCAGAACTGGACACATGCTTAATAGCTTTGCTGAATAGGGGCCAGTATGTACCTCGCCTTGCAGGCTGACACTCCAGGTAACTTGAGAGAGGGAATATCTGTGTGCAGTCAGTTGTCAGAAAGTAAGAAACAGAAACCACAAGCCACAAGGCTCACTAGAATGCCAAGGAGGACCAATCTTACTATAAATGTGACAGGAGGGACAGAATTTGAAAAATGCATTGCCTCCACAGCACAAGAAAAGAATCTAAGAAAGACATTTCCTGCAATTGCTGATATGGAATTAAATGCTCCAAAAAGAAAAGAACAAAAGAAACAGAAATTTGTGTCTAGCTCTGTGAAGAAAACTAAAGAAGTGGCAGGAACAGTCCTAAAAAATATGTCAGCCTGCAAACCAACAAATTGAATAATACTAATGGTTGTGCAGTATTGGAAATTTCTGCAGAATTACCACTCTGAAACCCATACTTTCAAGAAATAGTTGGCCAAATTTATTATGATAAATAAAATAAAGTAAAAATCCATAAGCAAAAAACCACACCCACAATATCATGCAAAGAATATTTAGATTGCATAGTAAAGTGTTTAAGTCAGGGAAATAATACTCTAAATTCTTTATGAATCTTCAATCCTTTCACACCCAGTTGTCTGTATAATAATACACATTTAATGAGATAACTTTGTGTTGCCTGACACTTAAGAGACACTAAACCACATTTTATTCCACAGCAGTCTTCAACAGGCATTGGAGACTGCTTACTGTCAAAAATATTTTGAAGAGAGAAAAGGAATGGACACATCTACAGTTTTCAGAGACAGCAGCATAACTCTATGCATGATATTCAGACTGTTCTGATACTATTAGTATCAGAACCACTAATATACCTTTATCTTGAAAAATGTGGTGTGTTTAAGTGATGTTTACAGATTTATAAGAGAAAGTATCATCAAAGACAGTGGAGCAGAGATGAAAAGTGAAAGATTTAAATCAATTAGCATACATTATTTGCTTTAAAACTACTTGGTACCCACTTGGAAAAGGAAAATAAATCTTACTGTGGAGTTTACATTCTTTCTCCTACTTCCCCTTCCAATTTATATTGGAAGAGCAGAAATGTTATGTGCACCTCTGGAGGAGAGTGGGTTTGCTTGCAGCTTGCATTTTAAGGTGGGGACCTGGCTGACTGGTTATATACTGGGGGGAATGGTGCTGCAGGGTAACAAAGCTGGTCTTTCCAGCCCTAAGGAACCAGACCTTGTTTGTGGATTCACTCCAGAGGTCATGGGCAGTTTAAGACTTCACATTAGCCTTGGAGCAGGTTCTGTAGCAGCACTGAATGAGTCTGTCAGTCTCACCTATACGCTGCAGCACTGTCAGTGGTGAATTTTTACCCACCACTATTTTCATTTTAGAAACCACTTCAACTGGTCAGCTCAATGCTCAAATTTATATATGGATACAGCTGAAGTGAAGATCTTCACTGAAGATCTCTATTAAGTCATATCAGCTACTTGACATCAGAAGCACCTTAAACATTTAAAATGCATCAGCACAAGGAAAATATAAATGCAAGGCAGTGTGTGAGACCTGAAGAGCCCAAGCTCTCACTTTCTGCTTATACTGTGAATGGCATAAAGGTAGAAAACCTGACTGCCATGAGCCCTGTAACACTTCCAGAAGAACAGCTCCATTTGTTCACACTTCTTGATGTGTATGCAGCATCTCATGTGAGGCCCATTAAGAGGAGAACTGCCTTCTGCAGTGAGTGCCAGAGTGAAGGAAAAGATCCTCTTGTGAGGACCTTGAAGCCCACTGTCACACCAGAATGTGGAGTGCCAAGGTGCAGGCTTTTTCTCCTACCACCGCTTCTGTCAAAAGTTTACACATATAAAATTTTACAAAGAGTTTTTCATTTAAAAAATTTATATCTAGGTGTCTATGACTCACATTTTCCCCACTGGCTTCCAGGATCGAGAAGGAAACACTGAGAAGGTGTAATGCTACCAACTTGGCTCTCTGTTCTGCAGTTTTGCTCACCTGCCCCTAGGTCTGCCCCTACATGAAGTGCTGTTTCGAGCTCCATCTTGTGAAAGCTTGAGCCATAAGACCAAAATCATTTGTCAGTGTCAGAAATCCAAGAAACAAAGGCTGATTTTAGTTCAGGGTTTCAAGTAAAGCTAATCTTTGATGCCATTAAGTTACAATTACGGCATTCTTTGGGTTCACTTCAGACCTTCGAATAAAAAATACCAGGTCACAACCCTAGTGAAAGCAGCACAGCTTAGTTGAACTAATTCTCCTTGATTTATCTAATTTACATTTTCAATCAAGTATTAAGCCTCATATGCACTGAGAAATGCAAGTACAACAACATCCTGTGGCTTGCCTTAACAATATACACACTACTGAAACATTAACATAGTTACCTCACCATTCTATAAAACTATTAAATAAAAGTAAAAAATAACTGTTCCAATGCAGATACTTGGGAGAGAAGGTTAAAGGAGAAGGAGAGGAGGAGCAGAGTCTTCAGAGTAAGGACAGACGCAGGAAGCCCATACTCAGGATTACAGTAGCACATTTGAGGATTGCCAACCTAAATTAACATTCCACATGATCCCTTCTTTCCAAACAGCACGCCCCAATGTCATGCACACACTTCCAAGAAACACTGGGAAAGATAATGGTGGAGCAGAAAAGAGAAGAAAGCTCAGAAAGTTCTTTTAAAAAACTCACATGAGGACAGCTGCTGACTGGAATGCACTGTTTCTTGCGACACTCTGTCTTGCCTTTCACGCAAGCACAGATGGTGCAGTTCACAGAGGACCACATCTCTCCATCCTGCAAGAGGGAACATGATACAGTATCAGCTGGGGTGGCAACAAGAAGCTATTTCAGCAATGTATCATTGCACAAGAAAGGACGAATTTTCTTGTTGGCACTGTGTCATTGTTTAGTCTAAATTATTTTGAGGTGTCTGTCCATGGCCAGTTAAATTCAAGACAGAGATCAAATTCAGCCAGGTTTTCTTCCCTTTGGCCTTTTGGTAAGAAATTAATTTTTCCAAAGCTAACCAAATCACATTTGCATTTTTCAACACTGTCCTGATTATTTGCATTGTTTTCTCTCCAATAAGCATCTGAGTTGTGATCACACCCACCACAAATTTTCATTTAAGTTCACATAATCAGAAAAACCTGATTCACTGGGTTGAGTGACAGCTTTAAGTTGAGAATATTTGATTAAGATGTCAGCAGATAGTGAATTTATTCCCATATGTAGCATCATTTCAATATAGGGCAGGAATGGTCAAATAATTCTAATTTAGATTACTACAGCACTTTCACGGATATTTGATCTGCTAAACATCTGAAAGTATTTAGAAGAGATACAGTGCTGAATTCCTCAAAAGCAGAGCAGGTAAGACAGCCTATGTATAGCTCTGAAAATACGAAGTGCAGAGCAGAATATGCCTCGTGGTCTTGTCCCCACTTGGGACGAATTGCTTGTGGAACTGCCCCAGCTCCTTTTTACATGGTGTTGCATCTGCCAAGTGTGGTTCCTAAAACATTCTGTCTCACCCACTTACAGTCCACTAAGAGCCAAACTCTGCATGTTTTCTGTTTACAGGGCTGCTGGGAAGGAAGGGTGAGGATAGACCTGACAGGAACAGACAGTTCAACCAGACAGCTGTGAATAATTATGTGCCCACCTCAACATGATGTTCTGACCAGAAACAGAAACAGACTATATCTGAAATGCCAAGGAGCCTAACTTATTCAGCTCAGCTTGCTTCATCAAAGGCTGTATCTCTCCTATTTTTTGTTTCTAGGGCATGTTTCTATTGCCTGGTGTTTCTTATGTTCTTCGGTCTCTAATGACCACTTCACCAGGCATCTGCCAAGGTACCAGAATATATCACAGCTGACTGCATGCAGCTGCCCTGAATTTTTGTCTTACAGCTGGCTTTGCACAGGAGTGCAAAAACACATTTGCTGTGCCCATTCTACCTGTGTTAGACCATTGACTTCAACAGAGCAACACTGAATTTGCTTTTTTGCGCACAAGGCCAGAAATGGATGTACTGTCTCGTTATTTTTTCACACTCCATATAATACTAGTAATATAATAAAATCTTCACAAGAAGCAGAATATTTTAGTTGGGTGCCTAAGAAGTAGGCATTTGTTCCTGAAGCACAATGGCGCCAGTGTGAAAGTGCCAATCAGATGGAGCATAGTCTCAGCGTACAGTAGGTTCACATGTAATTTCCAGAATAAACACTTCTGCTATGTACACAAAAGATGGAATAAATGGGAAGCAATTCTGGCTGAGCAAACCAAGTATTCACACAGGACTTAACATTTGATCTGATTCAAGGGTCTCTTAATTCACAGATGGCCCATGAGGTGACAGAATCTTTTTCTGACACAGTGTGAAAAAAAGCTGCACCACTTGGAAAAACAAACGGGGTCTCAGAAACAGCAGAAGTGTTCTGCAGGGAATCCCTTGTGATTTGAATACATTGGGTGAGAGTGCACTAGGTAACAGTTATTACACGGCTATCCCAGTATGAGATGTCAGGGGTGCTGTCCTTAGCAGAAAAATGTAGTAAATCAAGTAACTTTCAGCCAAAACGAAGTTCACAAAGCTCCTGTCGGCTCAGTTATGGAAAAGATTCTTTGGCTCAGCCTGTAAAGCCTACATACCACTCAGAATATCTCCTCCATGAGTATCAGTGTTTGTTTGAGAAGGCAGAGCATTAGTATCTCTTACTAAAGATGCGTCAACTGTCATGAAACAGCAGCTTGAACGTCTACATACAGAGGGGGAGACAACATATAACATTCAAGGAGGAACTAATCTTTAACTGTTGACTATCAGCAGAATTTATGCAAACTCAGGAAAAAACAATAAACAGATGGCAAATTTTGCAAAGCTTTGCCTCTGAGTTGTTCCATCACCAACCAGGATGGTGAGAATTCTGCTGATAACAACCCACAATACTAATTAACAGGAAACTCATGCTATTTTGGCTGTTAAAATGGTACCTACCCTTAAGCCACACCTGAAACCTTACCTGGAAGATCTTATTGCCAAACTTGCACACTTTCACCTCCTCAGGAGAGATGTATGAGACACATTCCTTGCAGCAGTGCTCTTTGTTTTTATTGCATTCACCAGGAAGTAAGCACCTCTTCTTACATACCACTGTTGAATCCTAGGTACAAGGGTGAAAGGAAATCATAAAATCATCACCAAGATGTTTGTGCTCCTGTGAGTCCTTATATATTTCTGCTTGCTCAATCATTCCATCCACTCAAGCTACAGGTCAGCTGCTTTGAATAGGTCAGCTCAGAGAAAAGAAATATTATTTATAGATAAAGAGAATCTGTCATGGTCTATGAAGCTAAAGTCCAGGTTGTACTTCTGTTGGCCTGCAAGGTAAAAAAGTAAGTTGTTGCAGTCAGGTTAGGGAACTAAATAAAAAACACCGAGCTTCAGCAGAAACATGGTAATTCCTCATTCAGAAATTCCTCTTCCATTCTAATGCAGTCTTAAAGAGGACTGCATAATCTGAGCAACTTAATTTTGTATCACACAGAGTCAGGCATCATGTCTCAGCTGAGGGAGTTTTAAACTTTCCTACCACAACTGCAAGTCCTCTTCAGATCAGATTCTCTGAGACCACACAAGATGCCAAAGAACAGTATCAGGCTTCCAATTCCACAGCCCTACAAATTACTGCTAAGCCAGACAACCATCAGCACTCAGTGTCAAAGCACTATGGACTTACCTTGCATGTACACACTGTGCAGTTGTCGTACATAAATGAGGAACCATTATCATACACATTGCTGTGAAAGAGGCAGCTTCCAAATGGGAGGTCAAACACTTTCCTCTGTCCTGAATATAAATAAACAGAAACAGAAACAAAATGTGGTTGAAAATACGCCACAATTGTCAACAAAAATAGTAGGGCTTATTGCCACCAGACCAAATTCATGTGCAATGTGTCATTTGCTATGTGTTTCCACTGCAGTGTGAAAAAAATACATACTTTTAACAGTTCACTATTCTTTTAGTACACATTCATCTCTACAAATTCTACTGCAGGATGGAATATAAATGATTTATGGCATGTTTATATAGGAAAAATCTTTCTTCTCCTTCTCATCATAAAGTGCACAGTGCAGCTAAAGAAATAAAAAGTAAGCACTGCAAACTCTTAAGGTAGGTACACTTAAACTAGTTTAAACAATCTTTAACTCAAAGCAATAACTTTTCAAACAAAGCAGTCTTAACTTCTTTTAGCATATCTACCTCAGTGGTTGACAGCAGCCAAGCTAAATCAAATCAGTGACACTGATCCAAAAAAAATCAGAGGTGTCGTCCAGCTTCATTAAGGTAGCTTGGTGTGCCATGTGTTCACAAAAGGCTGCAAGAAATACAGGAATTTGCATCCTGTAATGAATGCAACACAATTTGCATTCTGAATGAAGGCAACACAAGATATTAAGTTTCCATAATCTGCAAATTATTTGGCTTTAATGGGAGCGAGGCAAGGCTTTGGGGCAGTATACAGGGAAGGCAGCACCAAAATCAAATTCTTCCTGATGTTATGCAATCCTGCAAGCACTTTCTGACCCAAGTTACAACAGAGTCTGCACTTCTCTAAGCCTGTCTTATTCCTCGGCTTCTTTCCCAGTAAGTTATTTTCAAAAAGAAATCATTATAATACATACATGAGCTCTTCACAAAAATACTGTACTTACCTTCTTAATTTTGAACTGCCCTATTTACTTTTGGAAGCTGCCAACTAATAAGCTCTTTTATGAGTAATTGTCACTCTCCTACCTGTCACCTTGCTTTTGCATGTCTTAAACTTGCATTCTGATATTAAAGCTAAAGCCTTCTGATGTTTTTTAGAACTCAGAGTTCTCACACTTTTCATGTAAATAAGAAAATGTTTACATTCTTTTGCTATGAGAGAACATTTGAATGATTGGAATGGTCACCAATTCGAGTGATGGGATGACTTGCTTTTGGCCAATACTTGGCCACTTATATACAGTGTATTTATATGGAGTCAGAAATTAGAATAAAGAGAATTCTTACATGCTGACTCCAGACCTATCTGACTCGTCCTTTCCAAACTCCAGCAACGAATGCTGCACCAAATAGTGCAACACCTACCTTACAATTTCTGAGGTCTAATGTTTATTAATAGGCATCAAATCCAAGGTAGGGAATGCCCAGTCTAAGTACTCCTCTCCTGCAAATTAGCTGCTTGGAATTGCTTGCATAGCCAGCCCTTCTTTCACAGGACTTGTGTCTTTCTCGAAAGGTTTAATTTCTCTTGCAGGACTGATATAAGGAATCAGTTGAGGATGCTCAGTAGCCCTAAAAAGAACTACTCTACATCCATGCACTACTTAGGGGCAAAGCCATGTAACAACACTTCTGCTGCTTTCTGTGAGACCAGGACTTCAACAGCAGAGCTTGTGTCAGCAAATGAACAAAAGTCCAGTTCTCTCCCACACCCTTTTGCAATGCCTTACAAACTGCTCAGCACAATTCTGGGTGGCCAACCCAGTTCAAATAGTTGGTTAGAAACCACTGTCAAAGGAGGCACCACTTTAAAAGATGTGGTGATGAAGATATTGGCTTAATGGTTGTCTTTGCTGGCTCATAACCCCTAGTTAAACTAATAATTCAAGTCCCAGTAGAGTCCACAGCATTCTTCTAAGCAATGTACACTGAGTGTCTGGAATTCAGTTGCGGGGAGGTCCTCCACATGATATTTAAAAACCATGCCTCAGCATCCCTGGAAACTTTTTCTTGACTGCCATGAAGTGTGTTACTCATCCCTTGGCTTTACCTCCCCACCAAAACTTTTAGCACTTCCCTGTAAATAGACATAATCTATTCCCAGGTACATGAAATGCTTTAGAGTAAAAACCACATAAAATGAAATTCATTATTATTACTGAATTTGTTTACATTCTAAGAAGGGAAAAAAGAAATTGTAGAAAGATCCTCTTGAAGGAGTCAAAAATTAAAGCTGCATTTTGAATGCGTAGTTCAAGGAGGGGAAAGTTCAGCCAGGAAAAGCATGGGGAGGAGAGGACAAGGGGAGTTTTCGGAAAGAAAGGAAAAATGTCCTCAGCCAAAACAGAAGCTCATCATTTGAACTCTTCTCCTCTCCATTTCATTCCTCTACTGCATTACTCTCTGGTACTGTGGTTGAATGTTCCAGGCAGACATTTATTTATCTGTTGCACTTCTCAATTAGCAAATAAATTCAGGTTTGTTTCAAGCAGTCAAAAATGTTAAGTATTATCAGAACCTGGAACTCTACATAGCTTTGCTGGCTCCAAGGCCAGACATGTCTATATCCCTAACCTAAACCTGTTCAGAACAAAAATATAGTCAAAATTACAAAAAGTTTCCATTGAAGAACTGAGAGTAATCAGCTCTGAAATTTTTCCAAACCTAGTTATAACCCCATAGACCAAACTAAAGTCAATTTACTTGGTAGGATGTAAGCACTCCGTGTTTATGAAATAGATGGAATGTTAACCTCTGGGATCTGTGGACAAAGTGCAAAACAAGGCAGTACCTTATTTTGTCACTGCCTTGGTTGTCATGACCCGGAAGAACCAGCTCTTCTTAGAGGCCTATGACTCACACCTTTTAAATGTGTTGTAAAGATGTAATTGAAAATTGATAGTGTGATTCCACCTTAAGAAGGCAATCATGAGATGGACTCCTGGATCTGTGGCCTCTCTGATAACAGTTTCTAAAAGTGCAATGTCAGTTCAGAAGTTTCCTCTGACCTGCATTTCCTCAAAACCAGGAATGCAAATGCTCACTCAAGTAATAATATGAGATGGTGAGGCCTTTTCCTTGAGGCAAACTCCAAAGGAACATTTCCTCCCACTTCAACCTCCTTTGTAAAATATATAATGAAGGTGGGAAGCATCCCTGTATTTGTTCTTCTAGGCAGGGCAACTGGTCTATGTTCAAATGCTCTTCTGCAGCCGCTTGCTTAGTACCACCCACCACAATCCTAACACTGAGTACCTGTTCAAAATCTGTGAATTATAAACTCTGAGAAAGAGAGTTTCTTTCACCTCCTGGAATCTACCAGTACTGTGAAATACTGGTCTAAAAAATGTTATGCACAAACATATTGTATTAATTACAAAATTCCTAGGGGAAAAAAACCACTCACCTAAGCATTTGGGACAACACTGTCCGGCAGGAGTGTGACTGAGGTGCTGGGGACATGAGAGAATGGGGCAGACTTCTTGGATACACTGTGTCCTTCCACCCTGAAGGAAAATAGGCTCCATTAGAAAAAAACTAAAGCAAAATATCAAGTAAATGTGCACACACACACACATATAGACACGCACAGAGGCAACAAGGCCTTGAAAAGCCTTACCAAAGTAGTATTTGCCAAGAAATTTCTGCTTGCAGCAGGCATACAGAACATGTACCACTGTTCTACAAAACTTTCTATATTGCTTGCAGAGACCTTGAATTATCCATATTTTTTTCAATCTCTCAAACAATGAATGTAGTAATTGAAGAAACAGTGTCTTTCTATCTTATTTCTTGGTGTGGATATGATAAAACCAGAGAAAATAAAATCATTATCCATGAACATTTCCGGATGTTCCAAGAAGTTATTGAGCAATATTGTTATATTATTCTTCATCTCCTGTGTCGTGCCCTTCTAGGCTTGTCTGGGACAGGGATTAAGTGCTGAACAAAGATGAGAACAGGTGTTCTTCCCCTATGTCTGTGACCTCAGAAGCCAAACAAGCCGAAATCACTTAAGAAAGAACATTCTTGTTAGCCTCCAAGGCCAACTATGCAAACCCAGAAGGTCTGCTTTCTTCAAAGGACTGAAAACCAAGTGGATATACGAAATTTTGGGAATGAATGAGGAAAAAAAAAAGGAAAAGAAAAGAAAGAAGACCAAACTAGACTGGATATATGCTGGCGTATCAATGAATACCAGAAACAGAAGCAAAGACAAAAGCACAGAAAACATATCAACGATTGAGTCAGTTAAAAGAGATCTCCTTTATCATTCTGCTCTGTTGCCTGATTACTTCATCGTGCCTTCAGAATACTGTGTTTAGCTCTAGACCCTCTACCAGCATGTGCTCCACAGAATCATGAGAGGTCCAGGTCACCAAACTTTAAAAATCAGTCCACCTTTTTCTAAGCAAGGAAAGTCAGGTTTTTTTCATCTAGCTTTCATGCCTTATTTATCACTCAGAGCTGCAGGATCATCCCAGCAATAAGCTTTTGTGTTCCTGATGCTGTGATTGAAGGCTTATGAGCAGTCTCCTCCAACCCACATGCTGAATGGCTCTCGGGGCTCCCTGGGGAGAGATGGAAAAAGCCATTCATTTTGAAGAGCTCTGCCTGAAATGATGGCATACCACTCCACTCCTAATGGCCTCAGTGAATCATTTAAAAGCTTTTACATATAGGCAGATCCACTGTTGCACAGAAAACAACACACTAACTGTACCCCCGTTCTATAATAAGTTTTCAGGCACTGAAGTCTACCTGTCCCATGGGGCTACCAAAGCATCCTGAGTGCACATGGCTGAGGACTGCTCGTAATTCTTTCACTGTAGCATGCAGAAACACAGAGCTTATTGTAGGCTGAAACGACTGCTCTAAATTAAGGGTCAGACCAGAAACTTGACAAAACTAAATTAATTCTTTAGTGATGTTCCTTAGTATGCTTAGGGAATAGCTCTGTGCGAAGAGACACAGGTGCAGAATGAAAAGAAAAAAAAAAACAACAAAGAAGGGCTCTCTGAAGTAGTGCTGTGATTCACCCCAGGGAAAAAGGCTACACGAAGCCAAAGTTCAAACTTCGGTAACAATTCAGCAAAAGAGAAAGCAGGGCATGGATGTCTTAGCCAGACTGGTTACAGGATCAGGGATACATCCATGGAAGATAATGAGGAAAGGCTGAGGGAACTGGGACTGTTCAGCCTGGAAAAGAGAAGGATTCAAGGTGACCTAATTGCAGCCTTCAAGTACCAAAAGGGAGCCTACAAAAGAGATGGAGAGAGACTGTTTAAAAGAGCATTTAGCAACAGGAGAAACGGCTTTAAACTGAGAGCAGGCTTAGATTGGGTATTAGGAATAAATTCTTTACTGAGAGGGTGGTGAGGCACCAGAACAGGCTGCCAGAAGAAGTGGTGGGTACTGCTTTCCTGAGAGTGTTCAAGGCCAGGTTGGATGGAGCATGGAGCAACCTGGTCTAGTGAAAGGTGTCCCTGCACACAGCAGGGGGATTGTACCTAGATAATCTTTAAAGTCTCTTTCAACCCAAGCTATTCTATGATTCTGTGAAGATAAACCAATACTCCAACACACGGTGAGCACAGGTCCTTTCTTGCAATCTTGCTGCTGCATTTAAAACTCACACAATCTGTGGCTCTGCAGAAAAGCCATGGAGTTTTGCTTCTCTGATAGACTGAATCAAAGCTCAGGCTTAGCACACTATTGAGATGTTGCCTTTGTAGCCTCTTGCATAGGTATCTTTACAAATACAAAATGCCGAGAATAATGTAAAATATTTTCTCACTTTAGTCTTTTGTTCATAGCTCCTGCCTTACTTTTTGTACTGGCCCCTCTGCACAAAACTAAGACTAGTTCCACCTGTCTCTTCACCTCACTGCTACTCCTGCTTCCAGCTGGAATGCTGCTTTTTAACACTAAATTATTTTCTAACTTGCTGCTGCCCCAGATAGGCTCTCCCAGGCTTGAATGTTATGCTACTGCAAGTTCAAAAACAGTCTGAAACGAACCAACCTGTACTTAAAGTAAGAATAATTCTACCTGCCCTACAGAACTTAGAGAGATAATTCATTGAGCACTCATTGAATGTTAAAACACACGCAATATCTCTATTTCTTAAAACTCTCAGTCATCGTGATTCAAGACTCACAAAGCAGAGTACCTGTTTTCAAAGCAGCTGTGCTTTAAATTGCATGGAATAGAGCTGGGTAGGCAAAAAATGAGTGCAACCAAAGTTCAACAAAAAAATCCCAAAATCAATGGAAAAAAGAACTCTGGAGAGGAAGACAATTGGCTTTGGATGACCTAAGCTAAGATGAGAACTGTACAGTAAACACCTTTCCTCTTCCAATTCTCAATCGCATCTACAGCTTTTACAGCATCTACAGCTCACATTTCCTAGTATGATATCTCCAAGGCAGCCAGAATGCTCCAGGTCAGAAGCAACACCCTCTGATTGTTCCAGTAAAACCAAACCTGAATTGGAAGCCAGCATAGACCAATAAAGTACAAGTGACATCTGCTTCCTGTGAGAAATGCTATTCAAGATCTAGGCAAATAAATCCTTGAGCAATAGTTAACATGAAACTTTATTCAGAGGAGGCTGCTGCAGTTCACAATCTTCTGGAGGTAACAGATTTTTTAAGAAATCTACTGTCTACAAAGAAAAGATTAACTTTCCACCTTGTAGACAAATAAAACCACTGTACCTCCTGCTACCACCTCATATCTGCAAGACAAACCAAAAGGCTCTGAAGCATCAGCTCAGCAGGTGATGCGGACTGAGGTTTTGTCTTGTCTAAGCAATTTCTCAAGAGACAAGAGAGGGGGAGATGAAACAGCACTTTCTTATGCTCCCACGAGAGGTCCATCTTTGAGAAAGACAGAGAATCAATTCTCCTTTAAATGAAAGCATGGAGCTGGTCCATCTAGCCGTCCATTCACTTCTGCTCAGCTCCTACCTCAGTTATGGTATTTTGCTGCTCAATAAGGCCACAAGTAACTTGGCTAGGTTGAGAGACACACCCATCCAGGCTGTGACTGACTGCTGGAGACACACAGGATGGAGGACAAAGGGCAGTTTCTGGGTAGGCTACCCACATGCTTGGTGCACAGCATGTGTGCAGCCTGTGTGCTGGGACAGATGGAGAGAAGAATGTCTGCAGAAAAATGTCTGCAAGTTGGGAGTCTGCTGTAATTAATCCTCAAGAACCTTGGGCATCATCTACCATGAGGGCAAGAAAGTCATCACTACCAACAGCTTATCTTTGGCAGATTTTTAAAGCACTCATGAAATCTCAGTAGGACAGAGAGTTCCACACTCCCAATTTGTTTGCTACTGATAATGAGCACATCTAAACTTAGTAATATTTTGCATACATGTTATTTAAGGTTAAAGGTTAACATCAGTATTATCAAGAATCAGGTTTCTTGTGATCAAATTTTCTATTTGACTTTCAGGTTTTATCTCTGTGCTTTAGAGAAGCCATAAATCATATTAAAAAGATTCTTCCCTAGTTTTTCCCTGTGTTCACCTTGCACTTGAATGACTACTCATCCCCTAACAGAAGAAAAATTTCCATTGATTTAGCAGAATAATTTGTCTAAGTAAAATTTCCATTGATTTTGCAGAATATTTTGTCTAAGTGCTGACTGACAATAGGATTCAGTGGATTATAAACATTCATTTTTAACTTTCATTCTGGAAGAAGTGTGAAAGGTTTCATTTACTACCAGTGAGCCTATCTGTACAGAAAAAAAATAAAAGGAAATATCAAAATAACATTTCTCTCAGATCTGGGATACATATTCCAGACATTAAGAGCAAGGTCAGACGCACACTGTGGACTCAGCAGGGTTGTTGTAAGAACTAAGACAGATGTTCAAGGCTGTCTCCAGCTATGAAGAAAGATTTTATACTACCAGCAGGAAAAAAAAAGCTTTTAAAGTTCAACAGGGTCAGTACTGAGCAAGTCTGCCCCATACCAGTGGCAAGAGAAGCCAAATAAACACACAACTGTGTGACTGTCTTCAACTAATCTGCTCCAGTGCAAGTAACTACAACCACCATGAACATAATAAGAAACATTATCATTTCTGTGACAGTAACAGCATAAAGGCAATAAATAGACATATATCAATAAAGAAATGGACATATTATTTAAGATTCAGGTAACAATGAGTATTACCATTCTGGAACTAAAAAAATATTGAGGCATTCCAGGACTCGCTTCATTACACCACATTGGCTGATGTGTATAGGGCTTCCTAGGTGAACTGGATGCTGTGTCAGCTCGCACACACCTGGTGGCCTCCAGTTCTGTCTGACTTATGAACTACTGTGTGATAATAAAGACTTTGACCACCTCCCAAACATGTACTAAAAACATAAACCAGGTAAGCAGCATGTACTATGCAAGCATCTCCAAGATGCTCATGGAATCACATGCCCTGAAAACCCATACCTTGAGTTTACAATCAAGATTACAGTCACTGATGTGCCATGTAAATAGACCTCAGGTACAAAAGGGAAAGGATACCATACTTAAGAGTGTGGGTTTAATCTGGAAATTTGATCTGGAAATGTGTTCTCTCTCAAATCAGATGAAAGACACTCCAATTCTTGTAAGAATGCTGGTGCAGGGGATGGACAGCCTCTGGAAATAACTTCACCTCTACAGAGTATTTCAGGGCCCCTGAAACAGCCATGTCAGGTACAGTGAGAGCTCCCTGGAAGGGTCACAGGAGGAAGAAGATTTTTAGGAAATGCACAAAACAGCAATACAGTTCTCAGCATAAAAGCAATCAGCACATCAATCAGACAGACAAGCCAGAGCTTCCCACATCCCTGCGGCCCGATCTATTGTCTGGATTAGGACTTTTAACAACGCCTCTCTAGAAAGTGTTGGATAAAATTCAGAATAGGGAGATCTTGAGCTTCAATTCAAAACAGCAGGTGTGTATGTTGTTTTGTATGTGCCAGATTTTCAAACTTTGGATCTAGATCGAAAATCCTATTTTCTGCAGTATCACTCCTATGTAAAGACTTTAGAAAGTGGCCCTGGTGACAGTCTTAAGTGGTGTCCTAAGAACTGCATGTGAACCACATGCTCTACAGAGCTCACATACATTTTAATACCAGGTCATACAGATAAATTTGGATATAAATAAATCTTTTCATGTTTTTTAAAAATCACTAAAAATCTATACAGATTAGAAATGGTAAGATACAAGATTCTTGTGAATAAATTACTAAACCAACTTTGGGGCAAAGCAAAGACACAATTCTTGAAATTATTTCAATTTTTAATCTCAGTCTGATGCAAAGGCACTCCTTGACACAGTAAAAGAAGCATAAAAAATTTTGTCAGTTTCTGGCAGGTGAAAGTTTGACTTCCACCACCTCTCCTTCCATATGCACCCTTATGATACAACTTGTTAGGTGTACAGTCTGTGTCATCAACAAGCTGCAACAACAAAAAAGTCTGAGTAGTTGTCTCCTAATAATTTAAATTCATATCCCTGAGCTCCCAGCAAATTGCAAGTGCAGTTGCAAAGTGTCACATAGTTAAAAGATCTTGACCTAAACCTAAGAACCAAAAAGTCTCTCTCTTTTCGAAGTTACTGTGTATATGGTTCTATCCATCTGCTGAAGGATTAACTACATTAATTCATTAGTTAGTAATTTAGGATGGATAGAATGAGGGCTCTAAATACTGTTATGTGCTCCAAATTATGTGTTATGTTAACCAAATAGGTGTGTACAAAGTGACATGTAGGTGCCAGGTCTATCCAGTCTTGCCATCCATTCCAGTTCACAAGAGCCACTTCTCCTGGGATTGGTTAGATTAAGAAAATACATTTCTCTTCTACAGAGGAAAATGGGTTGCTGTTTGTTTGCTGAAATATCCCTGCATCCTCCCACAGACTGAACTATGCTCTTCTAGGATATAGCTCTCCACTTTGAAATCAGACTGCTGGGGACATGCTGGTCCTGCTTCTTTCAAGTTTCACAAAAATATGAGTTGCACTAAGTGCCCTGTGGGAAGAGGTGGAAGACCACGGTATTTACTGCCTTGAGTGAAAGGGACCACTCTGCAACATGAAATTATGGGTTGCACAGTAACTTTCTTTAAGGTATGCACAGACAGAGACTCTGGTCCTAAATTTCACAGTTGCTGGAACTGCAGAAGGGCTCCTTGGAGGAGGTCACAGCAGTCTGCTCTCAGCTGGGGGACAGTGCAACCAGCACTTGGCCACATTTCTCCAGTCTAACAGCACTATGCAGAAGTGTTGCTGGGATGATATTGCATCTGGCTTCAAATCCAGCTGAAATCAAATAGTTTACTGACCCAATAGTCTACTTGCGAAGTCACACAGCTGAACAGCCAGCAGCCCTCTCCCCTCCAGGGCTTCCACACTGAGTTCTTGGCTCTGTTGAAAATGATGTCGTAAATAGCCCCCCTTCTCTTGGAAGCCCTGAGAGGTTTAATTGTGGTGCATACTTTGTCCCTTTCAGGCTGGTTTCCCAAGGAAAGAAGGCTTATACAGGCAGAAACCAGGGACACCTGTAGTTTGTGAATCACTGGCCAGCTCCAGCCACAAATGATCAAGGGACTACTCTGAAAAAGGTATATAGAGACAAAATAGAAAAAATCAAAATGACAGTATGATCCCAAGGACTTTAAGTTTTTTTTCAAAGCCAGACTGCTGCAGAGAGTAGAGAGCCCCTGATTTCTTTCTTAGCAGGAACTCCAGAAAGCATCCTACAGTGTTAGGCAGTAGCTGGCCTTCCAGCCAGCATCTCCCAGACCTTCTGCCTTTCATTCAGTGCTTGTGTCAGGGAGGTGCTGGAAAAAACCTCAGATTTTTGCAGACAGGACAGACCAAGTGCCACACATCTATAAAAATAGAGCTTTGCTGCTTCTGCTGTTACGGGAACATAATCTCTATTCCTAGGTTAACAGGGATAGTGGTACATAAGACAGATCTGTGTCCCATACCTAATGCACTTTACCCATGAGATGAGGCATTTTTCTTCATGCCATTCCTGTGTTGGTTTAGGTACTCCCAGTACCTACATTCCAGACTGGCCATCAACTATCCTAAGTGCTGGATGCTTTCAGATGCAGCTCATGTATTTGTTCTGCTGTGAGAGCCATAATTTTATTGATCATTCTCCTAGACAGTTCAAAGCTGAGGCTTTTTCCAGGGTTAGATCTGTTTCTCTCAACAAATCTCTCTTGTAAGCAGAAGTGATGTATATAACAAATTATATTGTCTTTTATTAGGTGGTTTTTAATGCCTGTGAAGTTTCATCCAGAAGGCAGAGCTTCCAACAATGTAATCTATTCCTTCTTCTGCGAGTTGATAGTGAGTTAAGAAAAAAAAAAAAAAAAAAAAA
>VWYP01029478.1:98651-158927 GCA_013400435.1 Pycnonotus jocosus | reverse complement strand
AAAAAAAAAAAAAAAAAAAAAAAAAAAACAACAAAAAAAACCCAGAAACAACAGTATCTCTCAAAAACTCAGAGATGGCTGGATTCACACTGCACCGCAAGCACCTCTGTGGACTGTTTAATTATCTCAGGCACTATTTCCAGCAACAGATCAGCACTTTCCATATTTTTCCCCAGTAGGAGACTATCTAAAATGTTACCTTTATTTTCTCAAATTTACCAAAGACACTTAATGCCTTAATGCTATATAGCAGCTTAGTTCTTACTTTCAGCATGCAGATGACTGGCCAGCATCTCAAATCCAGCTTTTCCTCTGGTCTGAATCCTTTCACATCATCTCCATCCCTTGCTGCCATTTCATTCACCTACTAATCAAACTATTCCTTGCTGCATTAAACTGACTGCTGTCACTGTGCCTTATAAAGTCCATGCTGGGTAACAGTATCAAAAGGCTTTAGCCTTCTGAAATTAAAAATAGCTCATTTTCAACAGGCAGCTACATAACAGTAATGCCACAACCACAGGTACCACTGCCCCTATCCTCCACATACCTTGGTCTTTTCTACCAACCAGACATCTTTATACAGGCTATGCTTCCCCCTCTAGTCTCCCTGCCAGTTGCTGCACAGGGCACACTCAAACAGAGCCAAGGCTGGAGATTAGAACATATACACCAAGCGGAAAAGGTGGATTTTAAGGCAGGATGTAGGCAAGCACTTCCTCAAAGGTCATACAACCCAGCAGGGTTCTTTCCTCTGATTTTCAGTCCACTTTGGATGACAACACTTTGAACAAAGTCCCAGAAGTTGCACAGGCAAAGGTGAAAAATTAGCCAAAGTAACCACTTAGGCAGGAATGGGCCAGGAAGGCAGCTGCACACTGCAGAAAGTGGGCTCTTCACCACCTTGGGGGTAAAGAGCTGCAGCTTTGTGGGGACAGCAGATGGGAAGCAAAGACATTGGCAAGGAAACAATTCTGGCACACCACTGCAGAAGGGAGTTCAGCTATTCATGATTAATTTAGCTGTTGCACCAGAGGTCTCCAGTGACTACGGAAGCTTTGCTGTGAGCCACATGATTATTTATTTCTCTTCTAAAAAGGACTGTTTCTATGAAAAATTGCAATAAAACATGCTAAGCTGAAAACTGTCTGTGGCCAGAAAAACTATTAAAAACCACTAATGAGTTTCTTTGGTTTCTTTGTGTCCTATTCCAGATAATAAGAAAGTTAGGGTTAAATCTAAGGGACTTTCCTAACTTCAGTTATTGGAAGCAGAGCAGTAGCTCTGTAAAACAGGTCCTGGCTTCTTGCAGCCATGACTTTTCCCCTGAATCAGTTGGAGCCTGCTTTGTTTTCATTGGCATCAAGAACACATGAAGCATAGTCCAGTGAGTGTACAGTTGTGTATATACCACCAGTGCATTTGCATAACATTTCAAAGTCCTAACTCAATGCCTGCAAAATGATAGCCACTGCCGCAATGTATTTATATTAAGATCATTTGCTTTCCATAAGATAAACTTGAACAAAGAGGGGTTTTTCTCCTTTTTTTTTGGCTCCTTTTTCTACAGCATAAGCTTTGTGATAGTACCTCGCAATCTTTTCTTACTGTATCCTACAATAAATGGTACTTCTATAAACCCCATACTTTGGCAACTATCGACAACACCCTTCAGCCCCACATTACAGTGCAGTACTGGCCTCCCTTCTGAGAACAGCTTTTCTTTCTGAACAATTCGTTCCCAGAGATACAGTTATTAAATCCCTCCAGTGTCCCCAGTGTGTTTCTTGCACACACAGAATACTAGTACCATTGTGGCCCTGAGAAAGGTGACAGTTCTGACTCTCACTTCATCATCATTCTTTAAAATACTTGGTCACAACCAGAAACTCTACAGATGTCTCCACACAGCTTTGCCTTATAGCATTAGTTTTAAATAATTCCCCTTAAGTTATCTGCAGGAATAAATTGCAAAACTTGAGTGAATTAAATCTCCAAATGCCCAAACTCTGACATCTGGAGTTTAGATACAAAGTAAAGACTTTCTATTTAGCAGATACTTTCTTGTAGACAATATGAAGGTCATTTCATCCAATGGTTTGGAACTTCGGGTTTTGGGATGGAAATGAGTAAAAAAGGCCATGAATAAAATCAGTTAGGGTTGTTCTTCAAAGAGGGAAAAACCCCACAATTTAGAAGCAGGTACCTACATACCTTAACTTTGAAAAGTTGTTACTAGGTCAAAACCTACCAGAATAGTTCACATCAAATCACTGTTCCATTCACAAGCAAAAAGAACAAATCTCCTTCTGTAATTCGGGGCAGTGAGGTATTAGAGAGGCTGAGATTTAATCCTTCAACATTTATTTCTACAATTTATAGATGATTTGTAGATGACCTTGCCTCAAGGTCTGATGATATAGCACACTGGTATCTGAAGAACATCCATGATAAAATAAATCATACTGTTGTAGTAGTAGCATTGACACTGCTTCTAGCTTTTTACAAGACCTTTATACATGCATCTACACTCCTTCAATGTTATGCTCCATGTATACCAGTGAGGTAACCTCAGGAAATATAGGATTACATACACACTGCTTCCTTAATGCATCCATCAAAGGTTTTCATTAACAGGAGATCCTGTTTGTCCTAGGCACTTAGCAAAGTGAGTTAAAAATACACTTTAAAATGTTATGTGAGAAAGAGGTAAACTGCAGCTCACTCAGAAGATTCATTGGAAAATAAAGTTTTAAGAAAACTTTTATGAAACCAGTAGGTTATGAAACTGTTCCTACAGTGAAGCAGTCACGGGGTAGCTTCAATCTACCCAAACCAGTATAAGACTAGAGTCACTGTCAGCCAGTGGCACCTATCTATAGCAACATCTGCAACACTGCAGTGCATAATTACACTGCTTTGTACTACATAGAGGTGTCCATCCCCAGACATGTGACTTGGCTCTACTCCAGGGTAGGGCACCCTCTGGCTTGTGATCAAGGTAAAGGAACATGTTTTAATCTTAAACACAAGCCTGAGCAAGGGGTGCTGAGGAATCTGCAGTTCTCCACAAATAGCCTTGGGAAGCATTTTGATTAGGAATCATTTACAAGTCAGAGTTCCTCTGCCACTTCCTCCTTCCTCCAGGGGTAATGACTTACAGAAGCATCAGCAGCAAATGTTGACTCTGACATTTCCCAGTCCTGGATAGCAAGACTGATAGAAGAATAACAGAGTTTTTTCTTTCATTCCTAGCTTGCAAACAATCTGCCCATGCATGGGGAGAGGGTGAATGAAATCCTAAGAAATCCATTCCTCCTTTACACCCCACCATGACACACATTCAGATATTCCAAGTCTTTGCTTCTAATTTTTTTTTTACAATAAAGTTCATATCTAGCTATTGCTGTTCCTTTTTGCATGGGATCCTGTTAATTAAAAGCTTCTCATTGGCAGCAAAGCACCTGTAAAAGGCTGGCAATTTTCTCAGAGACACCTTATGCATGGTGAACCATCTACAGCAATATTACGCCATTTAGGCATCTCTAGCACACCAGGCCTGGCTAAATTTTGGGCAGACCTGCCTAAAGGCTTGCTGCTCTTCTCGGTCTGTGTCAGCCCCACTACAGCAAGCCTATCAGCTTGGAACTTATCTCCAAGCTAAGCTCACATGAGATTCCCAAAGTGGATGGCCATACCCAAATTCTTTGCAAGGCCATATATAAAGGCCATGCTCAACCTACAGCACACGGCCAACTGCAGTCAAAAAGATGGACAGAAGAGGTGGCACTTGTACCTACCTTTCCAATAATGTCCTGCTAACCAAAGCACCTCAAAATAGAAGTACAGAGCAGTCAAAAATAAAAATAACCATATGAACCATGAGGCTGTCTAGAAAGGAATATGTTGCCAGAATCTGGTGAAAAGGGCACGTACACCAAAAAGAATTTTTCACATCTGTGACTTCTCACACAGGAAGATCTTTCTGCATTTTACATTTCAGAAAATACTTATATTAACACTGAGAAAAGGGGTCACACCACATACAATTGGAAATGCAAATTACAATGCAATCTTATATTTGGCTTTACTGCCTCATCATTGAAAACCATTATTAGTCACTCAAAGAGACAATGAACAACAAAATAAAACCTAGGTTTGGTTGCAAGCGTAGGTGTCTCCTTGGCCTTGTTAAGTCTCCTTTGTACCTGTCTAATGATGTAAAATGGTCTTAAAATCAGTGTAAAGTTAGTCATTAAAAACTCTCACAGGAAACAGAAACATACATTTTTATGTGTAGGATTTGTTGAAGTACTAGAAAAAGTTATGTTAACTGGCCAAGAAAAGACATTTGAAAAGAAGTGAATTATTTATATTGCAACCATCATCCATGAGCAGAGAACTTTGATAATTTACTTCTCCAAAAGCTCTTGTCTTTTTTTCTCTACTCTTAATTTTACTTAACATGCTCCTGAGATTACAATCCAGAACTCTCTTCTCAGTAAGTTTTCAGCATTTGCAGTACTCTTAGTTGCAGACACTTTCAGTTATTAACCTTCCCTCTAGTCATGCAGGGTGGTTCTCCGATTATGCAAAAAAGTGTCATTTGAAATTATTCTACAGCAGAGAATAGCTACACACACCAAACTATTATTGTAAGTGAACATTAATGGCTGCTATACCTTTCAAAATGATACAATATTTTCTTACTATTTAAAAAACAGACCCATCATATAAAACAGCTGCCATGTTTATTTAGATAAGTGCTCCTCCACTCTTATAAAGTGGAGACTGATGACAGATGCGTCTTTAAGGCAAAAAATATTAATTCTAGAAATGTCAGCATCTGCTTCTTTTCAGCCTAGCCCTACAGATTCACACATCATTTTTCATTCACAACAAGAGTTTCTTTTTTTTTTTCGTACAGAGAATCTGAAAACATGGGTGTAAATTACTGGTCCCAAGGCCTGACACTTTTATTAGCATGTCATTGGTGCTGCACGTGTTAGGTCTGATTAGATATAGAGAGCATTTTCCACTGCCCATTCCCCACACAATGAGGAAGGCTTGCACTTCCCTGACAGGAATTTCCCACCTGACTGTTCCATTTCTGTGAATCTGCATTTGCTAAAGTTATGAGATGCAGTACAAAAATACTGTATGTAGCTCCTGGGGTCACTGGAGATTAAAAGATATTTTAAGAAACAGGACAGGACAAAACAAACAAACAAACAAAAACACAAAAGAAAACAAATAAAAAACTCCACATAGCTAAATTTTCTACTGAATTCAGGGAGTTCAGCCTTCTGGTCACCCAGCTACCATTCTATATTCATTTGCTTGTATTCAGTACAGTAATTGTTGTTCTTTTAATCATTTATGTTAGTAGATACAGCAGATGATGCCCTATACCTTACTACAAACACAAAAAGAACGCTTCCTGCATCACAGAAGAGCTCTGCAGTACGCACATTGCCTCCCAGAGAAACGCATTCCAAGAGAAAGCACCACTCAAGGACAATTCTGTACAATGAAACCATGAACAGACATATGAACAAACAGCAATTAGAGGGTGTCTGCTAACCATGAGCAACCCAAGATAAACCATCTTACAATTAGTAAGCAATTGGAACAAATTAGAGCTGCTGCAAGCATGTACCACACTGGCTAAAAGGTCCTTCTGGGCAAAATCCACGTACATGTTCCTAACCTGTGCCACATCATCCCCAGGGACTATCCAAGACATTCATGATCACTTGCAGACATGCTAAAGGGTTTACTACTGAAGATCTGTACTTTGCTGGCACAACAGCAAGCAGCCAGGTGTTCTATACAACTGCATAAAAATGCCTGTGTTGAATAACCAAAAGCTGTCCTACCCCAACTGGTAGCTGCTCTCCATAGCCAGCTATTTTTTATTCAGACAACGCTCAGGTTGTTATCCTAAACATTTCAGTGACAGCAAAGCCTCTCCAGCATGGTTGCAGAGAAAGGTGCTGACAAATCTCTATATTTCAACAATTTGAGCTGGCCAGAGATGAGACATCGCTTCTGGCTTGCCTGCAGGCCACACTGACCTCTCAGCATGGCAGTGTGCCGAGGCAATACGTCTCAGAAAGAGCAGACTATGAGCTGAGAACTTGAGGCTGCCCACATCCATTATAGGGGCACTTTGTACAAAGTGCTATCACTAAATCACTTAACAAAATATTCCCAGTTTTCCTTGGAGTGGAGCAGTACAGATCTTCTCCTCTAAGAACAAGTAATTTATTTACATAGGTACAAACAATGTGCTGCAGGCTTTAAGCATAAACAAAGAAGCTTAAAGACCAAGTTCTTGCCTGGGCAGCCTTATGATCAAAATAGGGAACAAAAAGCCAGGGAACAAATGGGAAGCAGCTTAACAAAACTGCAACTGTGACTGTTCTGTAAGCTTTGTGATCTCTTTGTTTGCTTACAAGCTTTCTGCAATTTATCCTGCCTTTGCTCCTTGGCAAAAACATATTTTTACAGATGGGGCTAAAAATAGCAATGATAGAAACAGAAGACTGAAGAAACCAGGAGTTGCCAAGTGAGGTCTGCATGAGGTCTCTGCAATTCTGTGTCCAAATTAAACTACAAGAAGCCTTTGCTAAGGGCTATTTTACTATTTTCTGTGGGTGACAAGCACTTATTCCATTGGCTATGCTTAATATTCCTGAACTCTTAATTATTAGGATTGATCGTGCATATAATATAAAAGAAAAGTTATTCTGACTGACATTAAGCTTATATTTTTTCAGTAACACCAGGCAGTCTGATTGGCAACACCATTTTTTTTTGTAGTTCAAAGATTCTCCAGGGACTTTTTTCCAAATATTTTTATGATTTCTTTAGGAGAAAATGTTTTTTCTCTCATGCATTTTCAGATAGCAGAAAAAGGTCAGTTTGAACTTTTTGCAAGTGTGAGCACAGCTCTGCCAAATCCTGTACACTTGCAAGCCCTGGTTAGTATTGAGAAAACAGGATTAGACAAAAAGGTCATTTTCAACTTTGAGACTTCCCTTTCTCCCAAGGCCTCTGTAAAAATCAAGCAACAAGGTTGTTCAGATGGTAGCTTGTAAGCACAAACTGTCTTCCCTAGTACTAACTAAGACTTATGCAAAGAGAAAAACAATCCAAAATCTACTTAGAAATCTACTCTGTTTTTCAAGGAAGGATGCCCACTGTGTCCCAGGTGTTCTTGAGGCACCATAAGCAAGAGAGGTGACCTTGGAGAGGCAGTATAGGGCTCTTGATTTGGCACAGGTATGATACAGCTCATTCTTTACACATAAATGAAGTAGAAACAGCAAAATAAGGATAAAGGGAAATTCCTACCGGAGCATCCCTCAAATACTGACTATTCTTTCCATGTCATTTAAGTAAGTGTACGTACCAGAGGCAAGAGAATTGTCATTAAAGTGAAGACACCGAAGAAAGTGCATGACTCTAGATAACAGCACTACAATTTGCATGTGAGACCTTCCCCCTCTTGAGCAACCAAAATAAATGTAGAGAGAAATGGAGTATTTAGTGATTTCATCCTCTACCCAAATGTGAAACACTTGCTTAGGAAGGGCTTCTCTTCAAAGCTAAATGAAATCTTCTCTGTATTATCCCTCCTATCTATAGTCCTCTCAAACCTTCTTAATTAATTTTACTGCTGGTTTCAAAGAGCACTCCAAGTTGGCTCAAATCCCTTTGGATTGCATATCAGCATTAGAAACAGGAGATGTATTACTACTCTCTCTTATTCTTTTTCCTCCCTTCTTTCTAAGAGGAAGCAAGGAAGGATAATCAGTCACGTTATCACTCTAGAGAATGAGGCCATTATTGCATCTGAGGCAAACTCTGGACTCCTCATGTAATTTTTACACACACTTCTAACTTGATAGATGGTAACTTTGCTTTTTTCTTTTTCCCTTTTTTCCCCCCCTTTGCTTTTATTCTGGCAAATTCTAACAGACTCAGTCTATTCCATAACAATCTCATTAAATCAAGGCAGATCTGAATCACGCTTCTTTCTTCTTCCTTTTTCCTCCTTTACATGACTTCAGCACCAATTATAATGCCACGATGCTCTCCCCTTCCCTCTCTGTGCTGGAGCCAGCCCCAGCTGAGTCCTCTCTCCCTGATGCCACAACAGACCTTGTTTACTTTCACTCAGCTGCCTGTTCCCCAGGAGTCAAGTTAGGCAAGATGGCTAGACGGCTTCAGGGAGGTGGCCAGAATCTCTAAGTTTAGTTAGAAAAATGCTTTCCCTGTACACAGCAGGATTCTGTTGAGAACCTTCAATGCCTACAGTGATGAACCACAAGCTGGTAACCTTCTGCTCACTCTTTTCCAGGAGGCACCTATCCACTCTGCTGGAGGGGAGGCTGAGTGTAGGTGAGTTTGGATCACGCTTCACTCAGGTAAGAATTCACAACATCAAACACTGCAAGCAAAATCAGCCTCTCCAAGGCCCCATCACTACAAGGTCCTCCACATTCAGTGCTGGGCCAGCTTAGGATTTTCGTTCCAGTTTTGCTTTGAGTGATGGAAGTAAAGAACAAGAACTGAATTTTAATCTTACAGGGAGACCTAAAAACAGGAAATACACTGGAGAAGCCCTGAGTGAGACTCATTACTTGAACAAAGCCTCCACCAATTCAAAAATGTAAGGCCCATGAAGATGGTATAAAACATTTTCCTCATTCCTGACCAACACAAGAGAAGGCATAAGCAAGAATAAGGGTTGCAGTTGTGATTTTGAGACCACCAGCTGATGGTTGCCTTCCAGATCTTAACATTGCCAGCTGGAGGCTATTCCATACTCAGAGGTTTGCCAAGTCTATCAGCTTCAGAAAAAGGTGGTCAGGTTATCTCAAGCCACCTATACCAGCTGCTTGAGCTTTTGCAGCTGATTTTGCCTGTTTAGCAAGTGCTTTCTGGCTCCCTTCCACTGGCAGAGCTCAGGAGTCAGGAATGAATGCAAGATGGGAATATCGAGCATCTGGGGATGGTAACATTTTAACCAGCACAGCTGCCAGCAAAGTGAACATCTGTCTGTTGCCCAGATCTCCTTTCACAAAGAAAAAGGCTCTCTCGAACAAGCTCATCTGCATACTATACAAGTATCTGCTCCTTCACTAAGTACCTTGGCCATAGTTAAGGTTGTCCAGTGTAAATTAGCCCATGCAATGGTTTGTGTTACCATGGCTAGATTCCTTTGTACATCAACGGCTAACTTGAGTATATATTGCAGCATCAAGCACACAAACTTTTTTTAATTGCAAGTTTTGTGTAAATGAGCCAGAAAAGAACCTGAGAGGAAACAACATGTAGGAGAATTCTCTGTATGACTTTTTAGCATTACCAGTAGTACTGGATATATGTTGGACAATAACAATGTGATCACCTCAAACTACTTCTTTCCTAATAGAATGTAACACCTCGTTTAGGTTCCTAAAGCCTCAAGTTTTTTTCCACCCAGTAATTAACTAAGTAATCAATCAGCTGTCCCATACACAGCCAAAGCCATTGTTTACAAACCTCTGGGGCCCACTCTGAAGCACTGTGGAAGATCTGTAAGCACCTTAGACAGAGCTAACTGTGTCATGTACACCTGGTATCATGCAGAGGGAAGCACTACCACAATTAAAGGATATTGGTTAAGACACAGAGAATTCTAGAATTTGGAAATCCAAGCCCTAGAGCAGATCTTGAGTGTCATGTCAATCCCACCTGAGAATGCACACCGTGTTACAGAAAGAGCAGTGTCAGGTGGAAGGGAAACACCACCCAGTGCTTATCACAAATCTTTCTGGCCTGGGAATACCCTATTCTCATGCCTCCCAGGCACTGCTGGCTTCACCAGCCTGAAATCTCCACTAACACTGCATGGATTTCACAGTCTATTTTGCTCCCAGGTGCAATCAATTCTTATTTTACTCCATCTCACACATTCCTACTGGTGATGTCTTTAGGCTCTCCTAGTCTCATGACATCAAGAAGAGAGTCTCTTGCTCTCATTAGCCAACAAAGTTTTCAAACAGCTGTGTCTGAGGAGGGAATTCCTGCCTGAGAACATAAGGAGCCACTTCTCTCTCTGGCTGCTTCACTATGACTTCTATCAAATCCCATTCAGCTTCCCAAGTAAATGCACTTCTGCCTGTTCACCTCTTGCCTCCCCTCCAGCTCAGTACAGCACAGCTCGGGGCATCCCTCAGTTCCCTTTCCACCATAGCAAATTACACAGAAATTGTGTGCTTTCTACCAACAGAGAAAGATGAACACATTTGTGCTCTGTTTTTTTCATGCTTGCCTAAATACACCTCTGCCATTGTTCCTGATGGTGAATTGCAGGAGAAGCAGCAGGGAAAAAAGTAACCATTCTTTTACCAAATTCCTCAGTATAATAATTCATTCTTCTAATACATTTCTTGTGTTTTGAGAATTTTCCACTTTTCAGGGGAAGGTAAATAAATCCTGCAACTCACATGAGTGTTCTATTTTTGACAGTTCTCAAGGATATCAGATTAATGGACAACGTTCAGTACCATGAAAATACTATGCAAGGAAAGGGAAAAGCCATGCTTCCTGGGAAAATGCATAAAGTGTTCCAGCTTGAAATGTAGTTTGCTGCTCTCCTGCTGGCTCTTTGCCTGCCTTCAAGTGGGGAGAAAGGATAAGGTGTGAAGCCAGATCAAGCTTTCTCTTTTGTCTCCAACAGGACAAGCCACAACCAAGGAAAGAGCACTGTGAATAAGTCCTGCATACAGATGCTTTTCAAGAAAGCAGGACAGCCAGTCCCAGTGGAAGGTGAGCTCATGCTTAAGCTTGGCTGGCCAAATGCCCATTTTCCCCAGAAGTGTTACCAGGGATATAGCTGTAGCTGAGTCATATGGACCTTCCCCACTTCCCAAAATTTTTCATCATTAGAGCTATCACTGAAGTAACACCAAATCATTTATCCCATTTGTAAAAGCTACAAATAATGTGTTCCATCAGCCACAGTTAAACTCAAAGCTCATATAGACTAATCCTGCTCCTTCAACATGAGGCAACGCTCTGCTCACAGGATGCAAGCTCCCAGAACTTGTCATGTTTGTCCAGTTTCCATTTGGAGCTATTTAATGCTCCTCCAACATCTGTATGTCACATTCTCTCTTTAAAAGCAGAAGTGCCTGTCAAAGCATGCCATACACCTGAGCTTCCTCAGTTATTGCTAGTTACCGAAGACACTTCTTCCTCTCCTTATTCTTGGAATGTCATCTCTGTAGGTGACCCAGGAAGGTTCTCACTGCCATGCTCTGGCTACACTGCAGTAGCTCATTGGAAAGCTAGTAATTACTAAGAGCATCCTAATATACCAGTTAAAGAGACAGTCCTGTACAGTAAAAATGTGCCACACGAGTCAGAAGCAACCTTACCAGCAAGAGAAAACAAGGGTTAAGAGAGTGTGTGTACTGAAAGCACAGGCTCAAGCAGTAGTAGAGAGGGAAAAAAAAAAAAAAAAAAAACCACAACCAACAACAAAAACCCACCTCAAATGCATAATTAAACATTTAGTAAATTACAAATTGCCTCCTTCATCCACCCCAACATTTCAGGCACCTTTTCTATTTCTAATCAAGCCAGTCTCCCTCTGCATCCTGAAGAGAGCCTGTAGCTTCTGTTGCATGAGACAGCACTGGCCTCCTCCTCTCTATCTTCCTCTGTGCTCTCTCAGGGGAGTGGGATGGCCTAGAGCCAAACCTGTGGCATTTCTTCTAACTATATCCAACCCTAAAATGCCTTTGACCCTCTGATTTCTGCTTACTGCATGATGGAGTTCTATGTAATGCTTCAGGGATGAAGGCAACCTGGCCTACTCAAGGTTTTGTAATTGATAGTTTTACTACGCTTTTTAATCACTACATTCCTGGCCTCAGCATCTCTTACAGTCAACTGAAGAAACTGTGATAAAACTTGATATATTGTATTAGGAGGAATACTAAATTATCACCTCCTTATAGGAACTGCTGCAGACAAGGCACTTGCCCAGATGAACCACTCTTCTGCCTCAATCTGTCGATCCTTATGTCTGAACAAGCAAACAGAGGATTCATATACACAAAAAATAACTTAAACAGGTTATTATAGCAGCAGGCACAATGGAAAGGTGTCCATAGGAGTCCCAGTGAAGACAAAGACACTGGCTAAGTAGCTGAGATATTTATTTTTAAATATTCAATTGAGAGTGAACTGGTGATGACTCAAACAACCTACTTGTCTCCCCTGTGAAAAGTCAAGCACACGGCAGCCAGAGCTGCCCCTAGAGAAATTCATGTGGGTGCTTCTTCCCAGGATTAGCAAGGCATTCTCTGCTAGAGTGAAAAGAAGAAAAAGGAAAGTGAAAAAGAAAAAAAAAAAAAAGCCTACATTTTATTCTAAATGTCTGCTACACCATCCCCAGACCCTTCACCTCAGAAATGAGGGAAATAAAATGTGAATGGGAATCATTAGAGTATAGACTACTTCTCCTTCTAAATTATAACAGTACTTTGGACAGGCACTCCTAATTACTTACTTCACGTGATGGATCTTCCTGCTAACTCATCTGAGAGAACAAGAGGAGTAAGTGCCTTCTGGCACTGCTTCCACTTAGGTCTAAAAGAGGAAGGCCACCACCAAAAAACTATTTTCTGTTTTCCAGTTGGTTACAAATATCTCCTGTCCCTTATATCCTTGCCAGCCTTGCAAAAATAGAAGTACTATTGAGTTTAAGGTTGTAGTTTAAATTTGTCCCCTACATGGAGACTTCAGTGGCGATGTGAACACAGACCAGCTGACCCACCCACCGACCAGCCACCACCTCCTAAGTCAAGCCCTCTGCTCAGTAACGCACTCATGCTGTTTTTAGCTTGCTTCTCTGCCTAGGCACATCTTACCCATCAAATTAGCCCAAGAGAAGGTATGTCAAGTGTGGATAACCCTGCACCAAAGCTGTTGTATCCTCTTAACTGCTGCAAGGAGGCAGAGAGGCTGCAGCTGCCCCTTGGGAGTCTGCATGTGTGGAAAGGCATTTCAGAGCTCTTCACACATTGTGAGTTAATGACTGGTGATTTCATTTATCTTCATTCTGATAATAAATAACAACTCCAACTCAATACCACCTTTCTCCCCAGCAGAGCACAACTGTTCAGGTTTCATTCGTTTGTATTCTCCTATAATTTTAATTAGGCTGAAAACCAAAAGCCATAAGTTAATGCCTGTTATTCCAGTATTGCCAGTTTTTAATCAATCTGTATATGCAAAAGTTTCTTTCAAAAACTGCACTGTCACCAGAAATCAAATCCAGCAATTTTAGCCTGTTGACCTGAGTTTCATTACCAGAAAAATTATGGTGGGGAGAGGCAAAAGCAGAGAACAGGAGCGCTCGTAAAAGGCCTCACTAGCACAAACACACACACACAGGAACACCACCAGCTGGGAAGTCAGCTCATACAGAAAAAAAGGGTCAAGTACTTTCAGGTTCTAGGGAATTATATTTAAATCAGGGTTTCACTGCATACAGAAACAGAGCTGCTGGAATCTCTGAATATGGCTCCTATTAAACGTCTGTTGCTAATTGCCCAGTTAGTCATAGCTGGCCATTTCTCTGCTTAGGAGCTGCTGAACTCAAGGGCAGCCCATCAGGCTGTTGTGGCACTTTACAGTGCATTTCTACTGGTAAGTTATTGTCACAAGGGGTAACTGCTCCTCCTTTATCACTCTGCATCAAATATGTGTCCTTTGCCAGGAGCACAGCTCCCTGTGCTGCTGGCAAAGACAAGTGCCCCTGGGCCAGGCTGGGTGGAAGGCCAGGCTCAACCTCTCTATTCCACACCAGGCCCAGTGGGATAATTTGGTGTCTGTTTGCCCCGTCTGCTGTGTGCCTGCTGTTTGGTTATGAATCTCAGGCACACCTCGGTGCAATGTGTGCCCTGCCTCGGGCTGAGCCACCAAGGCGTGGCTGAGGTGATCCTGCCAAGGCCCTGCAGGATCAACATCACCCATCTTTAACAAGTCACTCTTCACCCAACAGGCTTCGCCTCTCTGACCGCCTTCTCACTTTATGGCTCGTAGTCTTTTTCACAAAATCTGCCATCCCAAGCAGGTTTCCATGTTGTTTTGTGAGGTGGCCCCTTGGAAACGCGCCGGGGCTGCCGAGCGGGGCTCTGCCCTCCCGCGGCCGCCAGGTGGCGCTGGGAAACAGCGCCGCGACCCCGCGCGCACGGCGGGGCCGCGCCCGGCAGCGCCGCCTGGGGGCGGGGCGGGAACGCGCACCCGGCCCCAGAGGGGCGAGGGACCCGCGGGGACACGGGGATCCCACGGGGACACGGGAATCCCACGGGGATCCCACGGGACACAAGGATCCAGGGACATGGGGACCCCTGGGGACACGCGGCCAAGGGCGCCGAGGGCCGTGCGCACAGGTGTATGCCCTCGCACAAACACGCTCACAGTGGGCACACAGCAGCAGAGCAGCAGGCGTGCGAGACACAGGTGTACCCACACGTGTGCACAGGCAGAGGAACCCACGCATGCTCTTTTTGCTTTTCCCATGCCACCCTCTTTCCAAGAAAGAACAAGAGAGCAAAAGAATGAGCCAAAGAACAAGAAAGGAACAAAAGAAAAAAAAATTTTAAATGCCCTCTTCCCACGACCACTATTCCCCGCCACCCCGATTCATATCCCTTTTTCTCGATACAGCAAAAACAATCCGTTCAGATGAAACTTTCCATTTGGCCTCCAAGCCTTTATGCAGGACGTTAAGGTAAAGCTTGCCAGTATTTGCTCTTGAGTATCAAAACAGTAAATCACAAATGCAGGACTCAATCTGTCTCTGAGTTAGCACTACTGAAATGAACCTAATTAAACCAGGAAATCATGGGTTGTGTGGGATTATACAAAAAAAAACCAGTTTGTTTTTCAAAATTTGGAGATAGCACATAGTCATCTCCAAAGACAGCAGTCTGCTGTTATGACAGCATACTAGCAATAGGTGATAAAATTATGCAGTGGACATAATTAGTTCCTCATTTTTATTAACCCAGCTCCCAGATTCCATTTTTATGAACAAAGTTATCTCAATTTTATCATGTAAAACCACATTGTTTTAAATATTTGTAATTTTTTAAGTTCAGCATTGTTTAATTCAGATAAAAGGAGGAGACATGGAGTCTAAATGAAAATTGGTTTAAAAGGACCAGAAGAAACTTCTTCTCTAAGTGCCAGCATTTCAAAGCCAGTGCTGTTGAGACTTTCTCACTTGAGAATGAGGTGGTGGAATTAAGCACTGTCTTATTTGAAGACAGGCAGATTTAGAGCCAAATTCAAAACTAGAAAGATAATTGTAAGTTATCATGTTTGAAAATTTCCATCCTATTTCTTTTCATTGCTCTCCTTCCTGCACTGAAATGCTGAAACCCTGAATGCTAAAAAACCTCCAGCAACTTCATTTCTGTCAACAGACTGCAAAGAAACATCTTGATAATATTTCATAGGGCTGACACATCCTCATTCTGGTATTATGGCTGTTGAAGACAAATTGTCAAACTCCTACACATTTTCAACATATTGGTTCTGATTTATTAAACCAGTAATTTTGAAAGCTATTACAGAAGACTAGATTTTATCCAAATTCCTGTTCAGCACTGGGGAAATGGGGAAGAAGAGTTTAATACATTTTATATTATACAGTACCCAGAGATTGTGTGCTTAAATAATTTTTAATTAATAGTATTAAATTGTTATTTATTCCGTAGTTGAACCACAAGTATGCTTGTTGGCATTCCAGATATGAATATTTCGGACTATTCTGACTAGGCATGTGTGGTATGCTATGTTTTATTTTAGTTTTCCTTCTGTGGGCAAGTGTCATCTCTAGGAGAAATCTGCCTATCTGATTAAAGTTGATAGGAACTTCAAATGAGATTTTAGAATTATTTTTATGATACTGACTTAAAGCTCCGACTCCCATCATGACTGGTTTACTTTGTTTGCAAGAGCACAAAGACCTTATAAATCCTGTACATCAGAAAATATTAATTCCTTTTTTGCCTTTGCTTTCATCTGCTCACTTCCAGGATATATCTTATGCATGCTTCCCCACCTTAATAAATATAAGTATTTAGAAAAAGATAGACTTCAAAATGAAGGAGAGATGAAGGATTTTGTGGGGAGCTGGAAATTACAGATTTTAATCTCTGTACTGTCTGGATACCCCTGGGTTTTCATGGGCAAGCTAGCACCTTTCATTTCTGTAGCAGCTCCAGGGAGCCAGCCAGTTTGAGCCCTGCTTGCTCCCTTAGAGCACTGTGTTTTGCACATTATTTTGCAACCCCCACATCATGAAGGATAACATTATTCCCTAGGCATGACTTGGCTCCCTTCCACTAAACCTTGTTGCATACTGAGAAGGGAACACCCTCTCTGTTTGGAACCCGTTGCCCTACAAGAAAAATCAGACAAGGAATCAAAAATTTATTCTAATCAGAGTATACCAGGCTACACACTGAAGTCTGAAGAGCAGTATCAGGGAACAAGCAAGTCAAATCCAAGTCTACTTTGGGAACTTTGCCACCTTTCCGTAAGTTTGGAGAAAGCCTGAGATAAAGGATTTCCCAGAGACTGTCAACAATGAGAGGCACATGGATAAGATATTTAGAAACAGAAACAGGCATCCATTAGGGAAAACTGCAAAAAGTACCTTTGGTCATATTAAAAATACCTTTAGATATATTAATAGCCTCTTATATGACTCAGAGAAACACTGCAAATTACTGTTCTCAAGAGAATGACAACAAATGTGTTACACAGGTTGATGATACTTCTGATGATGTTTCTTCTCACTACATCTCCCTCCCTCCTCCAACTAGCCTGTAACTTACTCCTCATTTTATATAATCACTTGCTGTTACCTCTGCTGCACTGAATACTCAGGAAGCAAAAATGTGTCCTCCAAACACCACAAATGCTAAAGCTTCAAGCGATGGCAATTTGAACATGGAGTAAAACCCCACAGCCCATACCTCAGGAGGCAGAGCTATTACTGCAGACCACAAGGAATGCAACACCACCACGAGGAAAGAAAATGCCTCCCTGGCTTGGTTTCCACCAGGTGTCAACTTTTACGGGCTCTTTTTCCACTTAGCTACTTTATAAAATGCTCACAAAAGTTAGAATCAGGCTCACAGTCAAAAAGACAAAGTCACAGTAGCAGATGCTGTGCAAGTACTACTGATAAGAGATTTTACATGTGCCTGTCAACTACAAAAAGCAATGGAGAGTACAAGATATTATAAACATAGGATTTTCCCTCCCCGCATCATCTCAGACATACACATACTTGCTTAAGTGCACCACTAAAAAACCTAGATGGGGGAGGAATGGTAATTGCAGGAACCTTTGGGAATTTAAAAAACTGACCTCAAAAGACAGGGAGCAGGGCAGTTCAGCTGGCTGCTGAAAGAATAAATAGTACATCAGCAACTGAGACTGCTAGGAAGAATTGCTATTCAGCTGCACCCAGGAGAAAGAAAGTTATGCTGCCCCTAGGAGAGAGGGCAGAGAACAGACTGAGCAATGAAATACAGAAAATCCTTACACTTCTTGCAGTTAATTATTTTCACATGCATTAACTCATTTTCAAATTTCTGTTGAGCATATTGAATATCTGGATGCAAGGCAGAGGGTAGTAAAAGGAGCAAGACTTTCCTCATTGTTATGCTCTCAGAGTTGAGACTGGCTCTGTTTTTTCCTGTGAAGAAGGATTCTATTGGCAAAGGCACATTAGCTTCTGTCCTACTCTCAGAAAATTCCTGGTGCAGTATTCTGGAGACAGAAAAGAGAAAAGGGAAAAGGAACCATACAAAGCATGCAAGCTATTCAAATCTTTTTGGGCTCTAATGCCTCAAACATGAGATCTTAGTGCTGGAAATCTGGTCTTTCAATTGCATCAACTCTGACACCCAAGTAGGGGCAATAAAGAAATTTCCATGCCAATGGTTTTAGCACAAAATAACAAGTAATGCCAGTAACTCCAGTTTAAAAAATATAACAGCACATGCATACACACACACACACACACACACATCTGCTTTCTGTAGAAAATCTCGATGCTTCATTACAAAGCTTCTGGCAGAGAGCTGAAAACTTCTTGGGTTTTCAATGAACCTTGGAGTTGTTAAGTTTAATGGTGTTCTAGTCATGTTTGGGACAGAAGTTTAGGTACCGTGGGAGTGGAACTTCCTGGAAGAAAGCTAAGACATTCAGGCAATTTCTATGGCTGCAGTTAGAAAGCATTTTTAAGGCGTCACCTTTCATATTCAGGCACCCACACCGGAAGCTGGGTGTTTACGTCCCACTCCTGACCCTTTGCTGCCTGCAAGGATTTCTGAAACTTTGCTTCACATCGATGTACCCACAGCAGAGTGCCAAGGATGTTGATAGTTTGGCAGCGAGTCACATTCTATTCCTGACAGGTTAAACCAGAGGGAGTAAATCACTGTCATGTCTCAAAACACTCTTTTTTTTTTCTTTTCTGTTTCCCATGTCTATTTTGACAGCCAATGAATTATTCTGCCTATTCTGCTCTCAGCCTAACAGGATGCACTGTATGAAAAAGTTACAGCCTGTCACAATCCTGAAAATAATTTGCTGAGTATCATTTTACTCCCCTTGACTATCCAATGTGTTTGTCTCCAATCACTAAATAAGGAAAAAGCAGTATGTATTTTTGCTAGCATTTAAAAAGTTGATGGAATCCAAGGAGCTCTAGCTATCCTTTCAATACGATTGGTTTGTTTTTAAAAATGTTAATTTACCACATCTCCCAGCTGGAGACTAGTTTATCAGTTAGAGCTGGAAACTTACTCCCTTATCAACACAAAATGCTTCAAGGACAGAAAACAAAAACAATGCTGTAGGATGCAGTAGAAAGAGCAAGGAGAATTTAGGCAGTGATAGAAAGTCAGAAACTAATTCGGTAACCACAATAGAGCTCAACAGCAACTCAAACTTATGGATCCCAGGTTTCCCTTTATGTCTTCTACAGAATATATTAAATATGAACAATGTCAACAACAATAATGTGATTAACTAAAATAATTCAATACCCAAAGTGATACAAGGTCAGACTTAAGAAAGAGGGGTGGAAAATCACAGAATTTCAGAAGATTCTGAGTTGGAAGGGACACACAAGGATCACTGAGTCCAGCTCTTAAGTGAATAAACCATACAGGAATCAAATCCACAACCTTGGTGTTATTAGCACCATGCTCTAGCCAACTGAGCTAATACTCATTTTCTTCCAAAACTAGGTTGCATAAGATCTTGAGCAACCTGGTCTAGTGAGAGGGGAGGTGGGGTGAAATGACCTTTAAGGTTTATTCCAACCCCTTAACATTCTATGATTCTGTGATAAAACCTAAAGGCCCACATGTAACAATATATTGTCTCCAATACTTTACTTTTATTTTATTTTTTGCTTTTGAAAATCGGAGAGAGGAAAACAAATAGGTGTTCTGCAGTTAATTAAGCTCTCGTGTAAATTCAGTTACCAGGATTGAGTATACTAAATGATCTTGTTTAAGGACACAGAGGGTTGTGTGCAAGTTTAAAATCATTAACTATTGTTATCTGATAACAAGCCTCAAACCTGCAACATCCAAGTTTATTTAAACTGAAAGGATGACAAACATGAAAGCCAAGCACTCCTACTCTTTTCAGCCTTTCCTTCATTGTACCACCAGCCAAAAGGGTCTTGGACTCTCCATAAAATGTTTGGCAAACAAAGGCCCTGTTAATTGACAAGCTATTGCTTTTACTGCTTCCTACCACAATTTGTGGGAATCTTTTAGACCCAAATCAATTCTGCACACAAGCGTTCCCATGAGATGCCACACGCATTCCCATTTGAAGCCACTTACAAGAAGTGCTACAGCCACTCTCATAAAACCTTTGTCTTCACTGAGCACTTCTGGAACCATGTGCAACCCTTTCATCCCCTGATGGACAGCAGGTTCTTTTTTTGCTTGTTTGTTTGCTTACTTTAACCAGGTTCTTTGTTTTCTGCCATCTTACTGCTTTGTTTTTACTCTAAGATAGATCCTTGCCTTTGCAAGGAGCAAGTTGAAGCAGAGATGTTTGCAGTCCTCACTGCACCCCAATGCCAATAAAAAATAGTTCCCTCATCAGAAGCTGACTGTTAACAGCTCTCCTTTATTGCTAAAGCTCAGTGTACTTAATTCTTCTTTGTCAGTAAGAATAATCAATCTCAGCCTGTTAATTAGGAAAAGTTTAAGAGGGGACAGACCTGACAGCATAAGCTCTGTTCCTTTTCTGTTAGGAACAACAGCAACCTGCACTCATGGTATAAGCCCTTATTACCACCATTTAAAAGTGGTCAGACTGCATTATTGTTTTCTTTATATGCTTCAGGAATGCAAAATCCTCCCTGCTTTGTGTATTTATTTCCATTAAATGACAAGAAGTCCTGGACACTTTTTCTCTGTACTGCAATGCCCCGTTCAGGAGTCTTGCTAATCAGTGTTCATTTAGGCCATTCAGGTACCCAAGAAGCTTTAGGTCTTTCATGGCTTCTAGTATCACTTAATTCATTCATTATCACAATACCATCTTTGATCATAAAACTGGAAAGACAGTCTCTGTCTAAACAAGAGGTTTATAAAGTTACAGCACCTTCAGCCAATTTCTTTGCATTTCCACCCTCCTTTTCTAACGGGAAAGATTCCCCACAGAAATCTGCTAAATCATGCTTTCTTCTTTCTTCATGTTTTTTTTTTTCCACTTTTTTTTTTCCCCCTCACAAGGACAGAATACATGTCCTTAGAATACAAAGCACAACAGGCACCCATCTTTTACTGCTACCCATACATGCCATCCCAGAAATAGTAACTGGATAGTGCTACCTGTGTGAAAGGATGGACAAGGAAGAACAGCTGGAGGCAGACTCCTCTGACTGCACAGCCAGAGGAACGGGGACCATGCTGAAGCATGGAAGGGAAATTTGAGCTGGACCCTGAAGAGCAGGAGGGGCAAGAAAAAAGGCTCCAAGGAAGGAAGGGATATGAGAAAGAGGCTGCGTGTTCTGAGCCCGTGATCCTTACAGAGTAACCTAGACCTTCAGGGCACTGCTCAATACCTCTATTCCCTTGGGAATGCACCCAAACAGGGCAGTCTCTCACTGCAAAGAAAGACTCATTTGATCCTCACCAAAATTAAAAGTATGATGAAGGGTTTGTGCAGCCTGAGCTGGGGACACACTCTGAGTAGGTGAGCTAGGAAGCTCTGCAGGTAGGAGAGATGTAGAATGAAAGTCAAATATTCACAGAGGGAGGAAATGAGACCTTGACACAGAAAGATGCTTCCCAAATTCTAAGATCTGAAGTGCTGATGAATAAAAGTTATTTACACTGAATAACTCCACTGAATCATGCCCACTTGCACTGCTATGCCACAGTTTACTTCTATTTCAGAAAAAATATTTATATTTTTCACTTTGCTTCTTGACTCTTATTAAAAGAATTTTTAACTTTTCCTCAGAGACATGTTTTTTGAGAGAAATCAGAAAAAAAAAAATTAAAAATGGCTATGCACACTGATAAAAGAAAAAAAAATAAACCCACACTGTTTCTAACCTTTTCTTTTTAAACGTCCAAATTTTTTTAAACACTGGTATGGCCAAAATTAAAGGAATTTAATATTTTAGACATGGCCCAGGTAGTGTACAATCCCCATGAAAGTAGGTATACTTTTTGAAGCCTAAAGAAAATCGGATAAAGAAAATATAAATAGCAGACATAGGCATGCTTATGTCTCCACATTGCATTATTTTTCTCGCTGAAGTTCAGCACATACCAAGTCCTTGCTCTTCCATACCCAGCTCCACAACCACACTTCACCTACCTGCAGGACTGGTTTTTTTTATTCAGCTACTGGGAAAGCCAAACTCTCTAGCCTTGCAAAAAACCTGCAGACAAAATTATGGGGTGTTCCCAGAAAGATACAGTGACCAACCCTTCACATCCCTTTTCCGAGCACTCCCTGGTCTCCATTTGCATCCACACATAAGCCAACAACTTTTCTAATGTCACTAACTTTGAAGATGTCAACACTGCTCCTACCAGAAGACCAACTCATTGCTTTTCCACCCCTCACTACAATTCCTTGTCTCTGTTTCTTAGCCCCAGAGTAAGGGCAGACAGTGTCTGCTGCAGTTTGGAGCTGAATCAAAGCAACTGAAGTGCATGGAAATTTGGGAAGATCAGCATTTGGCACTGCACTAAGGATGGAAATTTGAATTTGAATTATCCTCAGCCTTCACTGAGGATACATTTAATTGCGAGTTCCCCTGAGTTACCCAGTAGACTGGCGTACCTCCCCCACTGTCTTTTGTGGTGGGAATGTATTCCAGCAGCTCCCAATACCGGTTAAAGCCAAGCCTTTAAAGCAGTATCAGAGTGCTTAATCACCCAGCTGACTGCAGGGGCAGGATCGGTCTTGGCTATCTTCAGCCATCTCTGAGGCCAGGAGCTGGGTAGGCTCCCCCTCTAGTTAGTGGAGGAAGATAAACATCTGCAGAGAGTAATCCATCCCACCTCTCTCTCTGAATTAACTGAAGAGGAGCCCAGATAAGTAGTTCAGATCAGACACATTACTTCTGAATAGCTGCAGCTAGACAAGATTAATTCCACCCTCAGCATCCAAAACGCACACATATGTAGTTGCTCATTACTTATCAGAGTTGAAACGTCTGTTATTCATTGACTTAGAAACAGATTTTGCTGTTGTGATTTCCTTTTCTTTGTGCAAAACTTTTATTGTTCAATATTTGTATCCTAGCACTCGGGAATATAAGTGACAAGACATTTCCTGCACGCCACACACCCCCAAGTGCACCTGCAGCCCGGTAGCTAGGCACAGCTTGAACCCCTCTGAGCAGTGGTTTAAAAGCCCCAGATGATGCAAAGGAGATTGAGCAGAGGCTCCTTTTTGACTCAGCTCTCCAGGAGCCTCAAATCCCTGTGCTCTGCTTCCAGCTATTTGGGTTTTATTTGTTCCAAATCATTTTGGAAGAGCAGCTAAGAGGACAGCACTGCATTAGGGAAACCATTTCGTTCGGGGACCAAACACACATAACCCATCCTGCCGATGGTCGTCCCCGGGACATGTCTCTGCAGGACAGACAGACAGCGCAACCTTTCCCACTGCCAGCTCTCAGCCAGCGCAGCAATGCCATAACCCAGCCTGCATTTCCCAAGCAGGTCCGCTCCCCTTCTCCCCGCAGGGGTGCGGAGCGCGGCGGGCGCGGGGCCGCGGCGGCTGCAGGGGCTGCGCGCTCCCAGCGTGGCGGTGCCTCGCACGGCCGCATGCCTCGCATGCCGGAACGCGCAGCGCCCACGGTCTGGGTAACAGCGCTCAAAGCACTCAAAAGGGGCTACTTATGAGTTTGGATACTACCACCTAAAGATAAGCTTCTCCATGGTTACCGCTCTCACGCAAGGTCACTTTCCTGCCAAACCTCCTTCTCCTCCCTCCCTGGCTCTGTCTCCTTCCCCCCTCACAATTTTTTTTTCCCAAACGTGCTACATCAAAGGAGAAAACGAAAACATTTACGATAATCACAGTCTGACTATTTTAATGCAGGCTGTAGGAAAGGAAACATGTAAGCCAAGTGCTCTTACTGTGCAAGCAGAAACACACTCTCAACCTCATAAAAGTAGTATCTGAGAAATAACACTTGATTAAAGAAGCCAGCCCTTCATTTAAGTAGGTGCTTATGGTAGGGAAAACAGCCAGGGTTTCTCTAGAACAGGCCACTGGCCTATCACGAAAAGCAGGAACAGGCCAGACGGATGAATTATTGCAAGACAGCTGGGTTTCAGCCGGGGCGCAAGGAGATCCCTATTATCCCATCCACCTTCCCTACACAAATGCCTCTCCCCAGAGAAACTGAGTCATTAAAAGCCAGCTCGTTCACTCCTGACAGGCAATATGCATTGAGTGAGAGGTGATACATTCTCATTTTCAGCAAGAAATCTTAGTCGCCCCAAGGAGCAGCTCACTTAGGAGAGCAGTAATGGAATACGGGGCCTTTCATCTCCGCCCCGCCGCCGCGAGCACAGCCTGGCTCGGTAACAACCCAAAAGTTATTAGTTAATGGCTTGTTTCGCTGACCTCCATGAAATGAGCCTGGTGGGCTAGGTCTGGTTTTCAGTAGGCAATAGCTAGAACCACAAGTGGTGTTAAACAGGAACCATATTAATGAGTTGGGCATCAGGCAGGTAAGGAACAAGTGAATTGCCCAGGTGTAGCCATGCCATGTCTTTCTATGGCCTTCAGGGTCATGGAACACATAGGAAGCCCGGCAACTGGCTAACCTGCTCCACCGAGATGGGAACCCCCAGCTCCCAAGATCCCAGTTTTATCCTCATTTGCACAAACAATGTGTTAGAAACAAATAAACAAGCAACAGCCATCTCACATTCTTTGGGAGCTCAGTATTATCTAGTAGGCACCATTTGGAAATCAGAATACCACAATCCTGAACTACCAAAGTGCTGTCCCAAAATGTGTTCCCACAGTCCAGATCTGAAGCTGTGTACTTCTGGGTGCATCATTTTGCAACAATAAAAATACTTTATTTAAGTAATTCCTCATTTTAATACATTTAGCGACTGCAGATCAACCCTGCATCTCTCCAGGAAAACAAACCACAGCCATCTCTCTCTACCTTCTTCCTGTTCAATGGCATCTGCAGTACCAAGTTTGAGCTATCCCTGGGACAGTGACGGCCTGTGGAATCCAGAATCATCCATCATTTGAAGAGTTTGCTCACAAGAAATGCAGAATTCACCCTGAAGTGACAGTAGCCGGAATCCTTATACACACATCCCCAAAATACCTTAGCAACACTTTGTGCTCCTTCCTATGCCAAGTTTCCACAAAAGACTGAAATCCCAGAAGAAATCTAACTTGAGTTGAAGAGGTTACCTCCATCTGTTAAAGCCTCCACAAATTACAGGGCATCTCACACAAGCCTGTTTCCATCACTTTGCATGACTAGATAAGTATCTTCTAATAAGACATCCATCCACCAACTGCTTAGATAAGAGATTCACTGAGGACCCATTCCCAAAAGGGAACGGATGCAAAGCAGGCAGCAAACTGCTGTCACAGCCCTGAGGATGCTCCCTTTATTTACTTCAAACTTAAATCACATAGGAATTAGCTCCAGTTCTGGGGGGAACTGGCAAGAGGGTAAAAAAGGCTCTGCAGAGAGAGGGAAGGGAGGTCTGGTGTTGTGTACACATAGATGGCACTTCTTTAGCTGTCAGAAAGATTCAGACTGAGAGCTGGACATCTTATACAGATGTCACTAACATCCAAAACAATCATGCTATATTTCTTGGAAGGGATAGTTAAGTGCCTTTAAACTTCTTACTCTCAATAGTTGATGCATTTCTTTCTCTAACCAAGAGACTGGTAACTCTTGAGGTCAGACCTTCAGGTGTGACCCTTTATTCCTCTATTTCTTTACACTCCTTTCCCCAGGTATCTTCCTCCAATGGTCTTCTCAGCACAGAAGCTTTTGATAGTCCGAGAACAAAGGAAAGTTGACCAAGGAGATGTTGGCACCCCAATAACTGGGCAATAGGCAATATCAGTATAGTATAAAGCAGAACCCACATGTCTCCACAGACTTCTCAACCATTCAGCCTTATCCTGAGGAACATAACTAAGGAAAGCCAGAGTGTAAAGCTACTGCATTACAGCTGCAGCTGAAGTGAGAGGAGGACCCACCAAGTACAGAGGGAGTTCTCAGCCTGGGACTGAAGGCATGCAGCAGAGCAGGAGCCTAGGACACGTATCAGTGTGACATGTGTTACAGCATGTTTTCATTATTACAGGACTAAAACTTAAAAAAAAAAATTACCTGAGCACCCTGATCTCCACAGGAGCAGTGATAACTTAGTGTAAATAAATTTTGCAGATTATCAGGGTTTATTTTTCCACAAAACATTGCAAGTACTCTGCAGCAGCTTCATTAAATGTGTGTGTATATGTGTAAAGATACATTATTTTTGAAGTCTATCTTTCTCTCCTCCTTTTTTAATTTTATTTTCATGATGCAGGAGAACTGTATTTGGTACTGACTAATTTCTTGGCATTCTACTGAAATGTAAAGCCTTACATATTCTGCTGATAACTGGCCCACAAATTGCACCAAAAGCAGCGATTTGAACTTTGTGTTTTACTCATCTCACAGATTACAGAAAGGAATCCAAAGTTATCTTCCCCAACTCTGACAGCCTTGTCTTTTAACTTAATGGAAGTGAAAAAGAAGCCTGCACTCATTACTCAAAGGATCCAATTATTACTTCCTCTCTATATTGTTGCTAGTCAAGAATAAAATCCAGGATATGACCTTTTCATCAAGCGTCAAGCCAAAAATCCACCTGGGACAGCCTCAGGAGGCAACCCTCATTCTTTCACTCAGTAATTCAGAGCCCTTGTTGCACAGAGCTGAAAGGAATCCTTGGAAAAGTTTGGCTTAAGGCAGCATCTAATAAATGCTGATCAACAGATGAAGGCCAAAAAGATTTCTGTCTCCTCCTGCATGATCCTATCACAAAAAAGGCATCACTACCTCAACAGATCAGCCCACTTCCAAATAACCCGCTCCATATGCATACAGTGTAAGGTCACAGAAAAGATTATAAACTCAAAATGTGAGTGATACAATGTATTAATGCCATAAATTCTTCAACAGAGACCTGAATTCCAAGAGAAGAAAGCATAATAGTGTTGGATTCCTTATATTTTTTGCTTTGTTATGGCAATAATAATGTGCCTTTTGAAGTTCATACAGGGAGATACAATGCCAAAAGGCAAATACTTACAATACAAGAGCACTTGGTACATTTATTTCCTTCAGGCCTAAATTCTTCTCCTTCGTTGTAAAGTCTCCCTTCAAATACACAACCTGGAAAACAGCATTTGCATAAGTTTAACTCAAGATAGTATGCTGAGTTTTCTCCCTAACACGCTCCACTGTACAACAATACGAAAAGTAAATCGTACCATCCTCTCCAATACAGAATCATGGAATTGTTTCAGTTGGAGAAAACTTGCAAGATATCAAATCCAGCCTTTGACTGATTACGAGCTAGTCAAGTAGACCATGGCACCCAGTGCCACATCCAGTCATTTCTTGAACACCTTTAGGGATAGCGACTCCAACACCCTGGGCAGCCCATTACAAGGTTAACAACCCTTTGCATGCTGAAATTCCTCCTGATGTCATCAGGAGAGACTGAACCTCCCTTGGCACAGCTTGAGACTGTGTCCTCGTGTCCAGTGACTGGTTGCCTGGGAAAAGAAACCAATTCCCACCTTGCCACAACCTCCTTTCAGGCAGTTGTAGAGAGAAAATCACTTCAGAAGAAAACAAATCACTTCAAAATCCTGCACAAATCCTTGAGAAACCCTACATGTCTTTGGGGGAGGCAGCAGAGGGAGGAAAACATCCTTCTACTGCAGATAAATTTGCAAAAATGAAGTCAAGGCTAGGCTAAGTCTCCCAATAGAAGTGCCTCTAAAACAGTTTTTTAGGCTGTTTGCTTTTTAATAATTCATTCTTACTGAGTTTATAGTAGATATTAGCAGATATTATAACTAATCAAAATATAATAAATCCATTATATCACAACTGGAGCAGGGCTTACCTTCAAAATTTCTCATAAAATCAAATACATCTAAAAAACCATGGTAATTTGCCACTGTGCTTCACAAAGGCAACCCATTCTCACTCTCTTTCAAAAAGTTAAACACCTCTTTTATGATTACTCTTATCCTAGCAAAATCATGGTCATCAGTCATGCAAACCCACCTTACAGACCCTCTAAAAATGACATGAACACACCTGTGAATATTAGCACAGTGTATCCCCTTGTCTGCATGTCCTCTACTAAAACATATTAAATAAATCTTGTGTCATTTTGTTCATTGTGAGTCACCAGCCCGCATTTTAGCAACCTGTTGAATATAACAGAGAAGGCAGCCTCCCAGGTGATGACGGGCATCATTAGAAATACAGCTGCACACGTAGAACAGCAGCTTAACCATGAAATCTCACCTGGACACACAGGACAACACATTCCCTTGAGTCTGGAAGGGTTTTTGCAATGAACAACACACTGCACTTCTGATTCTACTATCACTCCTTCCTGGAAAAGAAGCAGAGTAGACACATTCATTGTTAGCATTGTGGTTGCTTTAACAAGTAAAAATTCACAATTACTGTCAGTAGAATTAAAGGCCAGCACATGCCACAAAGAACTGGGTTTCAAAACTTCTTTTCTTTCTGTACCTGCTGCCTGGTATCAGGATTCAGGTTAATCCACACTCAAACGACCCACTTCAGTCTCCCTGACTCCAGACATGGGATTTGCCTTAAAATGCATCAGGTAAAAAAACCAAGCATCCTCTTAGAGAAAGGAATCCTGCTTTATCAGGAATCCTTAACCTCAGTAATCTGCCATTGCAGCTCTGGTGAAAACAGGCCAGACACAAGGCATTCTCCTCCCTCTCCTATTGGAGGAAAATAAACTTAGAAAACAGATGAAAGCATGTTGTTCTGTAGAGGGGAGACGCTTATCTTTGATATTTTGCCTGATAAGTATTAGTAAATTAACATTTCCTGTACTAGAAGTCAAGAGTCTTGAACAAACCTGGGTGTAAGGGTCTGTCCATAAAAGCTGCTACCTTTTCTTTCTGCTTAAACAGCTGAAACAGCTGTTTGAGGCAAGGCAAAATTGTTTTTTAAATGTGTGAATCTGAGGTAAACAGGATCACCCAGTTTTGCATTTAGACACTGAAACAGGCAACAAAGAACTGACCATTTCATGCAATATATCTAAACTCACATAGTGAGTTCTTTTTCATTAAGTGCAAGGATACAGAATACTGCTCCAGCATCAGTCATCTCAGTGTACTGAACTTATTTTCAAAAATGAGTTGGTGTCACAGAGCAGAAGTATTACAGAAAAAGAGAAAAAAAACCCTTGAAATTCTCTTCTCCTCTTAGTAGAAGCTCTTCATACTCACTAATCTCTTCTTTCCAACTGGCATTCTTAGTAGCTGCCTGAGTGTTACTATTAAAACCAGATGAAATTGTCAGCAAAAATGGCAGACCTACTTACAAACATAAGCTAAAATCACCTACATAATTACTTGGTTTGAGCCTGACAACCAACAATCTTGAAAATGTTATGGTTGCAGATAGCCAAGCTACCAAAAATACCATTGTGTTCACAGTGCAGGAGCCTAGGGAAAAAAAGATTTGGTTGTGAGTTTTTCTTTAAAAAAGGTAAAACCCATGGACACATACACACAGAAGTGTCCGATTACTAAAGTAATTTGTACCTCACAAAAGGCTTAGAATGCTGAATAAAGAGGACTTACTTTAAGGTCAAGACAGCAGGAAAGGGCAGGGCTGTGTACCTTTCCTTCAGCAAAGTTTGGGTATTGGGGTACTCAAGTAATTTAAAACCTATACTTCTGAATATTTGGTTATAGCTGGCTGCATCTGAGTGGATTTAAATTACTTCAAATGCAAAGTCCATATTGTGCTTTGGGCATAAAATATTTCAGGTTATTTGGATTGGATAAATGAAGGCTCAGGATTTCCTGGGAAAAGCTTACAACTCAATTAGCACGATTTTTATGACATCCTTACCTGGCACTGGTATGTAACACAGGGATTGCTGGGGAGGTGCCATTTCATGGAGCTGTTGTACGTATTTCCTCCAAAACTGCAATCTAGAGGACAAGAGAGAAGCCCATCAGTTCAGCTGAACAAAATCTTGTGGGAGGCTGCTGCTGAGGATCACAGCATCCTAAACGCAACCCACCCTCTTCCCTGGGTTAACAAAAGAGGTAGAGCTGAGAGCTGGGATGAAAAAGAAGGATTGTGTCCTAGCAGGGCTGGCAGCACTGCCCCAGACACCTGCTGCTGATTCCCAGCTGGCCAAACTCCTTACTAACTCTGACTGGTCAAGACAAACAAAAATTGTGACAATTCACTTGAAAATGGATGTCAGTGCTTATTCTGCAGTTCACTCAGGAACTGCTCAGTTACTCAAGCACTGGAATGGGGAGAGGAAGGAAAGAGGGTAAAAGAAGAGCTGGAAGGATTCATCATCTAGCTTGGCCATGCTATCTTCATCCATTAACCAAAGCCCTTGGGAGAACCCTTCAGCAAGCACAGCTCAGCACAGATGAGCTGACACTGACAGAGCTACCTCTCCTTTATGCCTTTTCATATTCATGACAGGAGGGATCACCATCCACATGTACTAAAAGCCATCAAGTTCTAATGTGTGTGTGGTGAATCGCCACAGGGAGACATTCTGGACTCTGACAGAGTTTGGCTTTATTCGTCTTTGTGTGCTATATGATAACTTCATTAACAGAAAACAGGTTTGTTTGCCCGTGCACTCGATCAACCCACATTTGTTTTAAGCAAAATGAATTTTCATGGAGCCATTTGGAAAAAAAGCAAATACCAAAACAAACATTAATTTTCACATTTTTGATTACATGTTCCTACTAGTTTCCCTTCCTTTTTGGTTTTCTCTTTTGCCATTTTCTGCTATTTTGCAAAATAGAAAACCAAAAAATAACACAAAGAAAAAAATAAAATAACTCACCAGAGAAGCAAAACCAGAAAACACTTATAAAGTAGAAATATAAAATTTGTTTTAAAAGAGTTAGTTTATTAATGCAAAATTGTTTCAACTAAAAAATAATTCTTTGGAGACCTAGAGTGGTTCCGAGAAAAATTTTGGAAATAACACATACCTCATTTTCTGTGGGAAAAATGCCCATTTTCCATTTACTGCTTTTAGGTTTTTTTCCTAGTATATTTTATTCAAAATTAGCTGGATCAAAGAGCCCATGAAACCAGCAGGAGTCTTGCCAAAGACCTTGAAACACAGACATACAGCTACAGAACATAGAGCTACAGAATCACAAAGCTACAATCAGTCAAACAATGCCCATGGCACCATTCTCTTTCCACACCCCACCTCAGCAACTACTCTTAAGCCTTTCTCTGCTGTGTAGGGTGCACTGTCCTGCTATGGAATATTTTTTATGTCCTTCTGAAAATAAAGGCAATTTATCAGCCCTACATCAGTAAATCTTTGAGCCTGCTGTAAAGGAAAACTCCAGAGCCACAGCTCTGAGGTACTCAGGAACTTAAAATCTCCTTAAAATAATTTTGAATTCAACACAAAATTTAAGGAATCATGATATGTAAAGACCATTTGCAAATGTGATAACTGCCTCCATTTAAGTTCCTAAACAACAGAAGACTTGTACTTCAGGATTTGCAGTAATCAGGAAGTGTTTTTTCCAGGACTAATACAGAGCAACATGGGAGAAATTTGTAGATGCTGTGGCCATTTCACTTACCTAAGCTGAAACAGGTATATTTTGAAAAGAGATGATCAATAATCTCAAAGTTGGCTCTGATAATTTCATCTTTGACAAACATTGAAGGGCACAAAGTATACATCTGAGTCTCATATTTTTAAGTAGCAAAGCCCTTATGAAATTATTTTGAATAATAAAGTAATGTTCAGATTCTCAGTGCACTACAGTTCTCTGACCTCTCATACATGCAGGATAATACATCAAGAGAGGAGTGTGAAACCCTATTATGCATTTTGAAGTTCCATTCTGAAAAACACTGAGTTAATGTTGCAGCACAGTCTCACTGCTCACTGAAAACTGATGAATGCAGAGCCTATTCAATGTGTTTAACATCCCCAAGTTGCTGAAGCCCAGGTCATACTGGTCCCAGTCCAAGAAACAGTTTACAAGTGTGCAAGACACTCAGAATGGAATGGGCTGTGTTGTTAAATAGCTGTGTGTGTATTTTACCAGAATCAAGGGTTAGGTTGGACAACAGCAACTGCAAAATACCTTACATATTTGCTCAGCAATTATGTTCTTTAATGTAAAATGCTTCCTCTATAAGAAAGCTAATGACCCTGGGCTAATATGCATGTACAGATGTGCATATTAAACTGAAATTTTCAGCTCAAGGATTAGTCTGGCTGACAAAGCATGAGGGTGGTGCACTCATGCAGTCAGCACTGCTCTGGCTTGAAGTGTATATTCAAGCTATGCTCCAAAATCCTCTGCCCTGCAGCACCAGCCCTTGTCCCTGTGGAAAGCAGCAAGGGGATGGCATACCAGAAACAACCATGGTAAGAAGAGCCTGCAGGCACCTAAAGGGAAGTTTAAAAAGGGAAGTTTAAATGGGAATCGGCATGGAAAAGACTGCAGAAGCACTGGAGATACTAAGACTGCTCTCCAGCTTTGGCATGGGCCAGCAGGTTGAACAAGAGAGGCAGAGCAGCACCCATCCAACACCAGTGTGAGGCATGGTGGGAGCTGCATGGGGATTTCTGCAGATGCTAAGCAGAAGGAGCAGCATGAAGGAAGGAGAGAGTTAGCCAGTACAACAAACAGCCTCAGGGAGAGATGAGGAAAAGCTGAATGTCAGGCAAAACCAAAAAGGGTAAGAAAAGAGTGTTTTACAATCTCTGGGTGATGCTTTAACCTGTCTCTGACCACAGGTGTGCCCTGACACGCTGCCCTTTGGACAGAGCTACACCCACTTTTCTTTTTCCTCTTCAAAAGGAAAAAGAAACAAAGCCCACATACCAGGTAGTTTTTCTGAACCTCACTTTCAATGTACAAATCTCTCAGCTGACACCTGCAAACATATAGCTGGACTTTCCTAGTCCCCTTACTCATAGCATGGAAATTTCTGAGCCTCACCTAAATCCATCTGAGTGAAACCTGCTGCATTCTATATGCCAACTCAGTCAAGCCATTCTGGCTCATCCATGGTTAAAGGTCCAGCATATTTGGCCTGGAAGGTAGAAGTCACTGAATATTTTGTGTTCAAAGGCATCAGCAAAGTCTGTGGTGTCAATTTCCACAACAGAGTATGATGGAAGATACTTGAAGTTCCTAAAAACCTTTTAAAGCCTTTTTTTTTTTTTTTTTCCCCTCCAAAAGCCCTTTGGAAATATTAGTACCTTAACTTACATTCTCCATCCACCATTCAAAGGAAGAGAAGGAAAAAATAATAAATCAAGAAAGATAAGAGCTTAGGACTATCACTTAAATGCTATCTACTTACTTCTGCCTGAATAGCTACTTAGAAGAAAATTTTTAAAGGGTTACAGAGGAAGTTTTCAAGAAGGGAACCCAAAAGACCTGAGAACGCTCTAAGGAGTATGTGAAAGATTTGACATTAATAAGTAAATTTGATCCTCTCTCATATTCCCTGTAAGGAAAACCTTTAGGATTCCACATATGGAAGGAAGTTAAATATTAGTGGTCTACATCAATTTTAAAAATGCTGAAGTGATTCATATCAGTCAAGGAGTGTGTCCTAATTTTTCAGTCTTTCCTGCTCCTTTCTTTAAAAATCGCTGGTGTTTTATTCATGTAAAATATTAACTTTCAGTTAGTTGTACGTTTTGTTGCCATTACCTCCTTCAACCCAAATAGTTCAGATAAGTCCTGGATAAACATGCAAGCCTAAAGTTGCTTATCTGAATCTAACCAAACCACTAAATACTTTGAAGTTGGTCAATTGTTGCATATGCAGTAGAAACTAATGGTAATTGCCTTCTAGTCACCTCTTAAAGGCAAAATGGTCCTCCAGATTTAGTTCTTCTGGCTCAAAAAAAAAATTAAAAAAATAAAATAAAAAAAAGCTATAATAGTTAAATAACTTCTAATATAATTTTTTAGCTCCTTTGTTTTAATATTGTGCATGCCATACTCGGGCACCTTTGTTTCAAATATAATAAACCAACACTTGGCCATTTTAATTTGAAAGAACAATTTCTTTCTAAAACAAGCATCCTCACAGAGAATTGGACTGGAATAACAAAAGAGGCAAATTATAGCAGATTTTTCTGTTGGCATGTGGACAAGCTGATGATCAGGAAGCCATTTGTCTTTCCAAACCGTACGACTCTGATAAATGACCCTTTTTTCTTCTTCCCCAGATACTCACCCATATAACAGTACTATGAAGATAGGAAAATTGACTGTAACAGACAGTTTAGTAGTGCTAAAGCTCAGCCAGTGTCCTCAGGAGTTCATTAAAAAACAACCCTTTATTACTCAATTTGACATTGCCTAATTAGATTCCAGAAGAAACTTGTGCTTATTTTAGTCTAATGAGAATTTTATAGACAAGTCATTTCCTTATTGTCCCAAGAGAAAGTGATAGATTGGTGCACAATAGACTGGCTCCTCATCCCTCATTTCTTCAGCATCTTTCTTCTCCTATTAAGTCTTTTTTTTGCTTTCCCTCCACTTTCTGTTTAAAAAAGTAACCTCTTTATTGGCATGGAAAATAAACATTAGGAAAAAGAAGAGAGTCAGAAGACATGTTTTATTTAGTGTTTGATAAATTAATCCTCAGGGAGGGATCCAGGCATGCTAACACTAAATACCAGCTCTAGCCAAAAAAAAAGAGCCAACCCCAAAACCCTAAACAGAAAAACCACCACCAATAACTTGCACATTCTGTAGTATTTCCCTGGCATGAAATCAGTTAACCAAAATAACTGTGAATCACACATATACCTATTATGAAATATATTTTCACATGTCGTAGTGATGGTAGAGCCATTGACAGCTACCAGAAAATTAAACTTCCTGTTGAGTAACCCTGGTCTTCATTTGTCAACACAGAAGCATGAAAATGTATACAAAACCTCCCATGCTTATCAAATCTAGCTCTAAACAGTGAAAATCCAACTCTTTCCTCTGCAACCAAGTACAAGCAAACCTATTTGCAGCTGAGCCATGGCAATTACAGTACCCAAGGGATGCACAGGGGCCATATAAAGGCTGCCCAACACAGCAGAGTCAGCAGAGTGAAGAGGCCACAGGGGTGAGCTGTGCTACGACCGCACAGCTCACACACGCAGGATGCGAAGCAGCCCATATTCGCTGAGCAAATAGCAGCAGAAACAGACATCAACTCCTCCCAGTGCTGATTTTGCCCCTTGCACACCACTGGAACAGAATTTTTACCTTCCCAAATAGAAAGTAAAACCTATTTCACGTATAGGGTGAAAAAAGTTTGCCCTGCAGGTTTCCTAAGAACCTTGCAATTCAAAATGGTATAGAGTTAGAGCTGCCGTTGAATCTTGAGCTGATACTCAATGTGCTTGCCAAGCCTGGCAGCTGGAGAACTTTCACCTCTCATGGCTATGAAGGCTGTCATGAATGATGTTGCTCAGTGACAAAATTACTTGCTTTTGTACCCAATTTTCTCACACCAGCAAAATTATCCATGATCCTTACAGCTTACACCTTCAAAATTAAATAGTAAAAAATTTCTTATTCTAGTACTACATGTCATAATATGTTCATCATTTTGTTCCAGGAAAACATTTCACGTAAAACCATCAATGTGAAAATCCGGGTTACCGATGTTTGACTGAAAAACTGTTTATGATAACACAACAAGACTGTTCATTAAAAGTTTCTTACATAAATGGAAAATTATATTCACCAAGGTAATAAGAGTATCTGAAATTTGAGGAACACAATGGTATACACCAGATATTCAAGAGATGTCAAATGTGCCTGCTAAGACCTTTGTAGGAAGAGTCAACTCAAGGAAAGGATGGAGAGAGAGAGACTTTTTCTTAGGCATAACCAGATGTAATCAAAGGTGGCACTGTGATGATACTGAATGGTACTGTACTGTCCCTGGTGGCTATTTGCTTCAAAACTTCTGCCTTTTCTTCAAACACAAAGCTAACATCTGAATGAACACTGAGATGAACCTGTACTTCCAGCCTCAGGAAACAGACCTTCTGGTTTAGAGCTGGAGCACCAAGAGACTCAGAAGCAGGGAGAAGGGCCAAAAGAAAAGTTAAGACTTCATAATGTCCTCAAACCATCTCATAGCCGGTCCCTGACAGAAGCCAGGTCTAGATTATTCAGGTGAAGGTGAAAGAAATTTCTTTAGGAAAATACACATATTATCTTCACATCCCATCCCCCTCCATCCCTTGCCTCTGACAGCTTGCCCTAGAGCATGCAAGGATGGGCTGCAAGTTATAGTGCCCCACTGGGGCCCTACAAAAAGGTGCCTGTGTGAAACTTGCAGCAGGACACCAAAATGGTGTTGGGTTCACCATACTAGGGGTGTCCAGCACAGAGGTACACATGGATCCTGCAGAGGGTCAATAGAGCAGCCAGAACACTGATAATCTCACAACCTCCCTCTAACTTACTTTGCAAGCCAGACCTAATAGTTGAAATTAGCTGCAATCCTCAACCATAGTATTTGATATCCTTTCCAAGAAATGCACAATTAACTATGATATCTTTGGATATTCCATATTTAGTAGACCTAACACTGTTGTTGCCTGGGCTGGGATTCCATTTTCTGATAGATTCCATATCGAAGGAGCATAGCACAAGAGTTTCTAAGTGCAATAATTAATTTTTTAAAAAAACAAAAACAACCAAAAAACCACAACCACCACAACAACAACAAAATAAACAAAAAACAGTAATTCTCAAAAAGTTAGCATAGACAGAAAATGCAAAATTGCACATGGGAAGTGAAAATTCTGAACATATTCTCTTTCTTGTAAAAGAATTCCCACCAACTTTGTCTTTGCATATCTATAAAAGATTAAGGCTCATCTTAAGATAAGTGAGTATAATATGGCACACAATTTTAGAAATGCAAACTTTATGCAGTCCTGAGCCAGTAATACCTCTTCTTCAGAGTGCAACTAACTTATTATTTGATGTGTAGAGAGCTCTATATCTAAGTGACAGGTCTCCATCCAACTAAATAAGATAATGCTGCCAAATCTACTTCTATAATCTCAGTGACCTTATAGGTTTTCATTAAACGTACTAAATAAAATGAGAGATGAAAAGTGGCCTATTTATCCTACGCAAAAGTAATAAGAGGGCTTAATTTTTTAGTATTTTCAAAATGAATAGCGTGCTAGAGTTATGTGGTATATTTTATAAACTACAGTAAATATCTGTCAAAAGAATAATCTTACTGAAAACTTTTCCTATGAGACTGAGTTGCCTGCATTCTCCTTGCAGCAGAGAGCCATAATCATGGGCCCACATTTCTCTGTTCCAGACTTTTCCCAAGCACACAGCAATAGTGAGCTTTGCCCCACCGACTTTACAATCAAGGTCCTATGGGCCTGAAGTCAAGAACAGGGTTAAAACACATGGCTGGTCTGGAGGATTTAAATCTTAATTTAAATCTTAGACCTCATTGCAGCCTACAATTTCCTCACAAGGGGAAGCAGAGGGCCAGGGGGGCAGGCACAGGTCTCTTCTCTGTGGTGACTCAGTTACAGAACCCGAGGGAATGAGGCTGTGTCAGGTGAGGTTCAGGTTGGATATTAGGGAAAGGTTCTTCACCCAGAGGGCGGCTGGGAACTGGAACAGCTCCCCAGGGAAGTGGTCAGAGCACTGAGCCTGACAAAGTTCAAGAAGCATTTGGACAATGCTCTCACGCACATTCTTATCCTGTGCAGGGCCTGGAGTCAGAATTTGATGATGCTTGTGGGATCCTTCCAACGCAGGATATTCTGTGATTCTGTGACCAAGCAAAGCCAAATATTTTCATATGCTACTTTGCACCACAGTGAATTTTCTGATTGCAAAAGCCATACTAGTGGCTGTTACTTTTTCTGTTTATTACAAAACGTGAAAAAAGAAGTGCTAGAAATTATCTAAGAAGCATAATGTTGCATATGGGTAAAACCTTAAAAAAGAAAGGCCTTGTAAAACCATGGCTCAGGCCTGCTGCTTCGGCTAAGTACAGCTAACAGCTAGCCTGACCAGTTCGCATGAGAAAAGAACGAGCACCTGTGAGAAGAAAGACTTCGCCCGTGTAAAACATTTTCTATTTAGGAGCCAGGTATGTGAGCATCGTTAGAGAGGAAAGTTTCTGACACATGTGAGCTACTACTGACCAATGAACTGAGTAAGCAAAAAGTTACTAACCAATTAGAATTAAACAGGATGATTTTAGGAAACCATATAAATATAAGCTGGGTACAGTAAAGATTGGCTATCATTGTTTCTTCATGCACATGTGTCTTTGTCTGCAACAGCATACAAATACCCAAATGGAAGCAAGGGGCTTATGCTCAGCACACAACCATTTGCAGAAAAAGTTCTCTACCAGCAATTCACTTTCTCCTGTGTGCAAAGCTCTGAAGAGGAGAGCTCAGGTGTGTGCACCGCTGCAGACACAATCATAGAATAGTTTGGGTTGCAAGGGACCTTTAAAGGTCATCTAGTACAACCCCCCTGCTATGGGCAAGCAATGTCCTCGTGCTCCTCATGACAGAATAAAATGCTCTGGCCGAGATGTCACAAATGGCTCATGAGTGGTGGTTTCCCTTCTACACAAGCCTGCTCTGGAACATGCCCTTTGGTCTTAATGTTGTCCTGATGTTGCATTCAGATGACAGCAGCCATTCATTCACTCACTCACTCACTCATTCATTCATTTCTTTACAAGGTAGGAAGAGATGAAGCTATCAAAGAGAGCTGGCAAGAGCCTGTAAGGCCTGATTAAGCTCTCCCAGGCTTTGGGAACAAAGCCAAGAAAAAAGCCATCGGGTTCTGATGTCTTTCCTTGGTAACATTTCTGTTCACGTTCAAATGAAATGCAACCAGTAAAAAAAAAAAAGCCCAAAAAAATCCCTGTTTCCCTTTTCCTGCTTGTATTCCCCATGGGCACTCTGGCAGCTTGACAAAATAGTAACTGAGAATAAATGCTGCAGGGCCAAGTCCCGGCTGCAGCTGAGCTCTGTGTGGGGAGTGCTGGGGAGCTGCTGGGCCACCAAAGGGAGCAGCTGAAGTGCTGCGCTGCCAGGCTGGTATTTGCAGCCTTGATTCCCCAGTTACCCACCACCAGACACTCATTTTAGGTCTCACATAGAACAGAGCAGGCTCTTCAGCAGTGTTCAGAGTAGTGGGAGAGCAGGCAGCCTCCCCTGGGGTAGAGGTGCTTCCATCAGCCTCTTCCCCTGGAACCAGAACAACCTGGTTCTGAGTGTGATGTCAAGACTGGGGGAGTTAAATGGGTGCATATTTTGCTTTGCCTTTCAGGAAGCACAGAAAAACTTACTCAGAAATTTCACATCTACTTTGAAAATTCAGTCCTTGAGAGCTTTTTTTTTTTTCCTTTGAAATATGAAATTTAATGTTCTTCTTGCATTTTAAGCACATAGAAACTGCCATCTTTGATCAGACTAAGAGCCCTTGTAGTCAATAATCTTCCGTCTGATAGCAGCTACTAACAGACACCTTGGGAAGTGTGCAAAATACAGACCAAGGTCCATACTCTAGTTTAACCTCCAGAAGGGCAGGAATAAGCAGCCTGTCTGACCCAGAGGGCACTCTGGTTTGTACCTTGCTCCTTTCCTAATAATTCAGCATTCAATTTTCCCTTTGAAGAACTGCTGAGGGTTGAGCTGATGGTGCCACAGAAGTATCTTTTTATAACACTCAGAAACAGATGCAATTCAGTTATTGTCAACTCAGTGCCCAGTACGTTATATTTGTAAAGTTAAGACTGTTTTGTCCTGTGTGCATCCATTTATTCCCATCCACATTAACTTCCTTTGCTGCTTTGTCATCAGTTGTTCAGTGCCCTGAGAACGTTCTGCAGCTCTTCACAGGCTTTACTCTTGCTTTACTACGCTACAGAGATCAGGTCAAACAGCAGCAAACTTCCTGTCCCTCTTTGCCCCTTTTCTAGATCATTCCTGAGCACTGACAAATTGAGATCTTTGCAAGGATATGTTGGCAACCTTTTATTACTATGAAAACAGCCATAAACTAGTTACTTTACTTGCTGATGAGAAGAATATCTCTAAAAACTCAGGGCTGCTCAGTTTCTCCAGTAGTTTCCTTGTGAGGGATCTTGTTGGATGCCTGTTAGTGGGATCCCTCTGTCCATTGATACATTCAAAGGACCCTAACTAACTCATCCTTCTTCTATCTCAAGTCTTCAGGCACCTCCTAATTCTACTTTTGAATAGTTTCTATTAATTATGCCATTAGAGATGTCAAGCATACCAGGCTCAAGCTTATCAATAATGTTCTTAGGTACCCACCCCAATTCAGGATAAACAGAAAAATCTTAAAAGGAGTTTGAATTAAAAATACTGTTTGAATTAAAATATTGTTTGTTCAGCTTTGAAACATTCATTCTTTTCATTTTGCATGCATGCATACACATATGTATGTATATTGAATTTTCAGACCATTGAACAAATACACATCCCATTATGAAACTGAAAAATCAAACTCCATCCTAATCCAACCAATTTAGCAACTTTTTCATACAAAGCTGATACTAAACACGGTTTGACGAAAGAAATAAATTACATGTAATTTATGTAAAATCTGTAATTTCAAATTCTTGCTTCAATAATGCTTTAATATTTTTTCCAGTTCATTTCCTTCTCTTTTAAGTGTCATGTTTCTAGACAAATCCTCGAATTGGGACTAGCCAAACCTATTCCAAAGCTGCAGCACAGAAGCAAATCATAAGCACAGCATCTAACACACCTCTGCAACCTTCCAGGAAAAATACACATCCATCAATGTCTCTTCCATCTGAATTTCAGCGTAATCTGTTTTCCTGCATTTGTATTTCCTCTGGGAAGGCAAGAAATGCTTTTATTTCCCAACAATTTATCCTACCCTATCTCCCTCTTAATCCCACACAATCACCAATGAAGAACTGAAAAAATGACAGAGGAAAAATAAAATAAAGCTGTCTGAATTTGACATTCTCCACCTCCTTGATTGTGGAAGCAGCGTCTCAGCAAAATTTGTGCTTTAAAGCATATTACTTATTGCATCAATATAAATAAAAAAGACTACTTTTCAACTTAATCTACTTGAATATTTTTCATATGGTTAAACATAGCAGATACAGGCCATGCATGCTTACACTTTTTTAAAAATAATTATTATTTGATCATTATCTCATTTTAAACAACTTGGAATATACAGTACTGGTCAATAAATAAATGTGTAATATTCAAATTATTGCTTATTTGGCTTTCATAAAAAAATCCACAATATTATTGTTTGAATCAGGAAACATTTAATACAATGAATAAAGTTTGCTTGGTTTGTTTCCAGTATGAGGAGAAATAGGAATAGCCACAAACAACTACCCTGCTTTTTTATTACTCAGAAGTATTATTCTTATTCTGTCCAACCACATAAAAACTTAAAGAGATTCTTACTGACCAGCAACTACTAGTGGATTGATGTTGATCTAAAATATTTCTGATAAAATCAGAACAGGCATAACTCTTAAAAAACTGACAACATAGTGATGAAGAAAAAAGGTGTATTTCTAAAGGATTTTTGCTGTGCAAGAAATAATAATTGCAGGACAAACATGTGTTATGTATTTTCCTCAGTTTGTAAACATTTGTATTTCAATTATGGTTACTGCTCTCTTCTAGCCTCTGGTGACAGCCAAGAAGCTGCATTAGTCCTATGGCAACCTAAATGTGCACTGTTAATATTTTAAAAAGAGGGGAAATGACAGGAAGGGAACAGCACCTTTGCAACGCTCACAGCAAGCTCCTCTCTGCTTAATGACGAGAGCACAGTCCTTGGAGAGCACTGGACACTTCTCCCTTTTGCACGTCACTTCCTTATTCTGGAAAAAAAAAAATACAAATGCTATTGCAAGCAAACCAAACTGAAGGCTAACATTTCTTGCAATTCAGAAAATAAATTCTGGGGCCAGCAGCCCGCTCTTTTGCTTCAGGAGAGGCCCTTGTGAGTCAATACATTTTTCTTCTCTTGAAGGAACACAGTAGAAAACAGTCTTTGAATAAACCAGGAGCCCAAGTAAATGGCGTTTAAAGCCCAGTTAGACAGTAATTCAGGACTGCTACCCAGTCTTGTACAGAAAATGCGCTGCAATGAAGAAATTCCTGTTACTTAAATGAACAACTACCTACATGACGTGCTTGTTAAAATATCCTCGGGGTCTTGAGGAACTGCCCCATGAACTGCACAGCTCAGGAATCGCTTCTCACAGTAACAGAAGGACAAACAGCAGATAAAGAGGTGGTAACCTCAGAGAAGATAAAATTGTGCCACTGCAGAAAATCAATTTTATTTAGAGGTTCTTTAAAAGAGGCTACTATGTACTATATCAGACAAGATGATTAGTGTAATTCATCTTTCTCCCCAAAATGATGAGAATCAATGACACACCACAAGCAGACAGAGTCACTGTACATTACAGTGTCATCTTGCTATGGCAAAAAGCCAGTGATTTCCCAAGGCCAAAGAGCACATTGACCACATTAAGGAATGTCAATGGAGGATGTGCAACAGCAGGCAGCAGAATTATTCTATTTATTGCCTACCTTGCCCCAGTGGTGTTAACTCTTTTGGTTATCCCTGCCATTAAATAGGTGCAGAAAACAAATACTTTGGAAGTTTCTTTTAGTAAAATTTTGCTACTTCAAATTCCTTACTTAAAGTAGCCCTCTGAAGTCACCTCCACCTATAATTAGTAGCTCAGTTCATTAGGTGACACAGGTGGCCATCTAGTACATGCAAGTACCCACCTCACCCAATCTTATGACTTAATTAGAGACCAAAAAATCAAAGGGCTAGAAAAATGTAAATCATAAAACTAAAGAAAAAGAAGCTGTGCTTTCCAGTCTTTTTATTTTGCTCCCTGTGGCCTTATTCAAGGTGCCTGTGAAGAATAACATGCAGCTTTTATTACACTCCAGCCCTTTGTCTAAAATCAGAGGTTTATTTACTTCAAAGTCACTGCTTGATCTGATGGGAGCTATAAAGGCACTTCAGTCTTATCAGTGTAAATGAGGACTCACTCTCATCAAGACAGTGTGAAATCAGCAAATGAGAATCAGGCCCTAAAGCGCAGCTGCAGCAACACAAACGATTACTGTAAAAGCCAGGTCACTGCTACGTGCTGGCTGTTCTGCATCACTCCAGCACTGCAGAGCAACCATAAATGCAATTTACCCAGCAGGTTAAGCTGAATTTATGGCAGGTCTGCAGCTCTGGACTGGCACAAAGCAGCCACAGCACAGAATTGCAATTGGTTCAATATCTCTTTTAAAGTGCTCAGTGGAATCTTGATTCCCTTTACAGGAACATGGTGCCCCCATAAAGTCTGTTGAAGGGCACCAGAACCAAGCTTACCAACTCAACTACAGTCTGTATGTTAAAGGGTTCTGCTAAGATCTGATTCTCTTTAGTGAGTTTGCTTAAGGAAAGATTTAATAAGCCCATCAGCCCCACTACTTTCATCTGTGGGAAAATCTTCTGCCTGATGAAAGTGGGAGTGAAGGAAGGGCAAAACCCAGTTTAGAGTTTGATCCTGTGGAGAACATGGTTCACCCAGCTGCAGCATGCATCATGCACCTCTGAGAGAAGCGAGGTGCAGAGTGCCCTTCAGAACCAATCTAGCTGGGCTGGGTGTGTGTAAGGGTGGCCAGTGGGCAGCTACCCATTGGGCTCCCTCCTCAAGGACAACATTACTGTTGCAAGACAGAGGGACAAAAAAATAACACAGCTCTGCTTTTTGGGGGTTTTTTTAACTTCTTAGTTCACAAAGGCCTACTGGGGAAAATTCCTCATGCAGCCCAGCTTCCCAGGGAATTTCTCCCCTGGGTGCTGCCTGCCTTCTTCTGCCCTCAGGACATCCTAACATGGTTTCTTCTGGTTAAGGAGTTCCTAAGGATGACTCCAACACATATATTTCAAACAGCAGATACTTGCTAGTTACTATTCCCAGTAGAAGCCTCCTGTTTCCCCCACATTGCTAAAACCAGAAAAATTCTCTCCAGTGATGAGCTTGGTATCATTGAGCCACCCCAAGGGGCCAGACAAATTTCAGTCTTGCTCTTCTTTCCTTATCACCAGCAAAGCTGCTGGTTTAGCAGGTTTTCTGGGAGGGAAGATTTTGGAATTCATGTGCTGATGCCAAGGGCTGTTTTGCATTAAGCAGCTGTTCCATGTGAAGAATATTAGTGGCCCACAATGCAGTGACAGGAACTGGAGGGTCCTTCCCCCTAGGAAGATGTCTTAAGCAGTAGGCTACAGAGTCACATTTCCTTTCTGTATCTCAGTAGACTTGGAACTATTTGCTGTTCAGTGGCCTGGCTTCAGCAGAAAGGGGCTTATTCTTTGTGCTCCCACAAGTCACTGGTTCTTACAGCAAGGGTACTTGTGGGGAGAGCAGGAGATGAGTCACTGAATTGCCTCTGGATGTGGAGGGCAGCAAATCTGGATCACTGACTCAAAGCTCAGTTATTACAGCACGGTGGTAAAAAGTGGAGAGGAGCTCCCACACTCTCCACCCACTGCACGGATTTGTTTGTGTTTTGGTTTGGGGTTTTTTTGTTTGTTTTGTTTTGTTTGGGTTGGTTTTTTTTTTTTTTTCCCAAATTAAAAATGAAGGTTAGCTCTGTCCCTTGGAGGAGAAGCTGCATCCTCCTGCCTTAAAGGACTGCTCCATGTATCCCAGGTAAATAGAGCCAATCTTTGCCAGCACAAGAAGAGCAGCTAAGCACTGAAACAGGGTAGGATTTGCAAAGCTGATGTTCATCCTCCCTAGCTTGTTATAGGCAAGGCCCAGACGGCTCCAAAACAGGCTGTTTCAGATGTCATCCCAAGCTGCCTAACTCCCTGTCATCAGGGCTGGGCTGCTCTTCCAGAGTGTGAGGTATAGCATCACTCAGGGTTGCAGCCCCACCACTCCTTGTGGGGCCTTTTGCTGAAGAAACACACAGTAGAGCCATACTGCTGCCCTGGTATAGTCGTCATGGCAAAATCCCTCTTGAAGAAGAGATGAATGTAGCTCCAGGGAAGTGCATTCTCCTACTGCTTCTATTAGTATTATTACTATTTTCCCAAAATTCTTTTTTAAAAGTCATCCTGTTTTATCTCAACACTGTGTCTTGTGGAAAACAAGGTCAGCAGATGTGGACGAAAGGGTTAATGTACCATGCTGATCCATCACAGGCCTGCAGCAGATAAAGCAGGGCTGGTAAATCATTGTTTAGTCTATTGCAGTCAGGCATTATCCAGTGCAGATCTCCTGGGTCCACTGGGTGTAAAAGTACAAAAATAAAACAAAAGAGTAATTGTCATCTGGAGGCTGGGATTTTTCCTTCATCCAGTTGCCCAAAACGCTGCTCTTAATGTCAACTGTCCATCTGCTTGTTTCACTTCTGCTGCCTCCTCCCCTCCAATTTCACAAGGGCAAAGTGGAGGCTGAGAGCAAATGGGACTTAAGCAACAAATCCTTTCCTTCCAATTATGTCCCCTCCTACCCTCAGTAATCATAACATTTCATTATTTGTCCCAGCCATACATTTGGAAAGTCGCTAAGTAGCTGCATGCAGGAGAGCTGTATTACCAAGCCTCCATCTGTGCTGTCAACAGCGTCTCTGAATCTGTTGAAAGCTCTCAGATACTTCGAATTTTGCTGTTCTTAAGAGAACACTTCTTAGACGGCAGCTATCAGAAGCCAACAGTTATGGGAGGGTAGGGGATATTTTTTTTCCCTTTTGTTTAAAGGACATGCACTCTGGCACCAAGAAGTGCGGAAGAGACACATGGCCCATAAATACATAAACCGTTTGCTAAGTCAGAAACCTGGGAGTCAGTCAAATCCATAATAGGATCCCAAGATTCATAATAAATAATTTTTAATTATAGTCCTGCACAATAGTTATTTTAAACAGATGGTTTATAGATTCTCATCTGGGATTTTTTTTTTTTTTTAAATTTAGTGCTCAGGCACACACACACAGAAAGGGAGAGAACCTCAGCTAAGGTTTCTATAAGTGTTGGAAAAATACGTATTTTTTTAAAAGAGGTCAGGCTGATCCAGAACAATGCTGCCACATCTGACGCAACTCCCCAGTCAGTGCTCAGGTCAGCAAAGAGTTCACTCTGGAATCCCAGACTCCCTTGGAAAGGAAAATTTAGGGAAGTGCTGGAGGATCACCCTGGACTCCTCACTGCACTCACCAAGCACAATTGCTGGAGAACTCATGTTTTAATGCATCTGCATTTAATGAACAGAAATTTTGCTAGGTGTTCATGTTTCTCCCCTCTCTCACACTTTGCCAGTGAGAACCAAGGGTCTCCTTAACTTGGCATGCAGAGATGATGTCAAATTCCCACACTAACCAGACCCAATACCACTGCTACTGCTTCGTGTTACCTTCACTACAATCTCGTCTCAATGCAATTTGTTCACCTTCTACATACACCTCATATTTCTACCTTCCATCAAAGAACCCCACACAAAACAGCCCATTCTGGCGACAAATTATATCAAACTAACAGTCTTAAACTCATATGGTACAGCTAAATAAAATGCCAACATGAAAAGGAAAAAAAAAAAAAAAACACACACACACACTTAAAAGGAGTCTGAATATTTGGCAGAGATCTTGGAGAGGATATGTGCCAAACCACAGCTTGGAAGCCACGGCCAACTTTCTACAGGGTTCCCCACTGGACTCCTGCCGGCTCACAGCAGCCACCAGGAGGATGGCTCTTTTCAACCTAGATTTGGCTTCAAGAGGGGGAAAAAAAAGGAAAAATAGGAGTCTGCTTCGTTTCTTCAAAACTGTACCAAGGAGTACTTCCATCAATGGTATCCTGAGCCCACTCTTGTGCTGCGACAGCTGGCTGCAGAAAACATTGCAGATGTGGTTTCTCAGGGGGCCAGATGTCCACAGTGATGGTCTGGGGTTGCTTTTTTTCTTTCTTTCTTTCTTTTTATGTATTGAAAATGCTTTTAGGAAGCTTGCACTGCATTTCTGATACCCTGAGGTTATTAATTATTTATACTGAATGGGAAAAATGTTACTTGGACTTTCATTTAACCAAAAAAATGCTGTGGAGAGAAAAATAATAAAAGCAAGAGAGACAGATGAGGTAGAAATACCAACTACCATTAATGACTAATCCTGAAAACATTCATTTTTTACCATTATTCATCACAGTCCCACTGGTAATTCTGATAGGACTTCTCACCAAGTAGCTAAAGGGTGTCCTTAAGTTTCTGCTAGGAGAAGCCTGTGGGATCACCCATGAAAACAATAAAAATTTTCAAACAATGGCCGAAGTTACCCCCGAGGAATTTGGGATGGAGCTTTCAAATGCACACATGTGACCTCAGGAGAAGAAAAAGCCATTTAAAATTAATGAAACAAGTGTATTCAATTCACATAGGCAGCCTCTCCACCACAAGGCAAAGGGCAGGCTCGAACACAGGCTCTCGCCACGTTCCACCATCCCTGTGTTCCTGGGCCATGCTGCTGGGCTCTCTGCCAGGTGCTGCACACAGCCAGAGCATCCTCTCAAGCACACAAGAAGCCACACTCACGCCACACAGGCCACAGGAGCAAAGGGTTGGGCCAGCACTGGCCACAGGCTGTCCCTCAGCAAAGCCTGGAAGCTCCCAAGCCTGTGCCTGCACCTATGTTTACATGCAAACAACCCTGATGCTGGGCCAGCTTGAACTCAAGAACAGGCTCAGACACATGCTTAACTCATGGTCTAGACAAATCCTGAGGCTCTTTCTGAAAATAGTACCCTTGCTTCTTTGGCACTCCTGCCTGGAACTCTCCATCTCAGGTCCAATTTACAAACTTCTCTTTAATTGGCAGAGTTGATGCAAGCAAGAGATCCCTGCTAAAGCTGTGAGACTGCTGTCTTCCATGAGCATTCCTCTACCTGAGCAAGAGCAACACAATGAGGCTTCAGGGAGGAGACATCACTCCCCAAGGAGAGACGTTTGCAGACCCTTTGAACCACTGTCAAGGGAGATGAGGTCAAGGTGTCATTTCCCTTGTTCCCTTCCAATTATCTGCTGGTTTGTTTTTTCCCCTTGCAAAACAAATTTTGTGGGTACAGTAAAAAATGGTTTGGCACACTAGATGCATTTCTAAATTCAAGGTGGAAAAAAATATTTCCCTGTGAAACAATGTCTGTTCTCTGGAAAATGATAAAGTTCTCTCCATTTGCCCACATAAACGTACAAAAACCAAGGCATATTCTCACCAAGAGAGAGAAAGGTCCCATTATTTTAAGCACATAAAATTGTAATGGGACAACTCAATGGAGTGAAGTCAAACATATGCTTCAGTACCTTCAGCATTAGGTCCTTGCCTGTGGCAGAACATGACCGTGATTTCAGCATGAATTGCATTAGATACAAATGACAAGATTTTAGTTCAGTTCACAGTCTCTCTTTCCTTTCTTGAGCAGAGCACTCTCAGTAGCCTCTGATTTGATCCCTGTAATCTGTTTAGCTTATCTGGCCTCTCAGGGTGAGCAGGGAGGAGGCTGCAGCCTTCCCTGTGGTGATGCTCAGCCAGCATCAACCATCCCCCTTCATAATTCAAGCTCTCCCTGCTCCCTAGGAAAGATGATTAAAACAAAGGCCCTGCTGAAAGATGACACCAAAATTCACTTCAAATGGGTATTCCCCACTGCTGTGAGGAAGACATGAGTATGTGCAAGTGATTCAGGACAAATCACTCACAACTCCTGATGGACTGAACAGATTTTTTATTTTTTCACTGTGCTTAATGATGTTCACCAGCACAAGGAAAGTGACCTTGGTGGCCTGCTGCAATCCCAGCACTGCCTGACAGCAGCTCTCTCGTATTTGGTGAAAAGAAAGCATCTCCTCTTCCTCCTACATTTGTTGGCATTAATACTGAGGCTGCAGCTGGGGTCAGGGTCCCAGAACATCAAATGTTTTGCAGCACATCCCTACTCCAGTAAGTTCAGGGACAAAGCAGACATGGCCAAACACAATTACTGTAACTGCAGATTGGGTCAGTTGGGAAGCCAGAGCAGGATCCAGGCCGTGTAGCTCTCAGTCTCCCTGCCTCCACCTCAAGCTCCAAGGGCAGCTTTGGATTAGAGTTCTTCAGCTGCACAGTTACAGGCAATGCTCTTTACCTGTCAGCAGAACAGCATGGCAGTCTTCTAGCAATAAGAGACAGGGTCCTCACAAATTCCCAGCAGTTCATACCGTAGTGAAAAAAATACTCATAGTAATCCAGGAGCCAGATTTCAAGGAAGGGCTACACACAGGGATTCTTGTGGGAGACCACACCTTCACATTTCATCAGATGCATACTTTTAAAATTCCTATCTTTTTCTGTGAATTTTAATTCACAGGATTATATTTCTACTTTGTCAATTAAGAGTTTAAATTAATTATCAATTACCTAAATCTGATGACAATACCTAGGAAAAAGGTAATTACAGGCAATATGTGTCAATTTGAAGCTCCAGCTGCAAACCTGTACCCAGGCTGCTGTAAAAGGTTATAGTTCACTGACCCAGCCCTGTGAGTTTATGATCTTCCTCCTGCTGGATGGTCTCAGCTACACAGATCAGTCAGCAAAACCTTTTGGATGATTACTGCCAAACTTATTTTCAGCTAAATGGTGATGCTGAAGGCATGCTCTAGCCTAGTCCTAGTCTGGTTTACCCTGACTGAAGCTGGTGGAGAATTCATTCTCCCAGAGAAGTGACAGGCAGTTGAGGGCCATAAAAGATTCCACCACCTGAGCGGGATCAACCAAACACAGCTGAAGTCTGCAGATGTGGAATAGCATTGCTGTCCTGAGTGTATCAGCTCCTGGAGCATACTGGTTCCCCTTAAATGCCACAGGATGGCTTGGAGAAGGAGAAGTCTGCCAAGATAATTGGTCTGAAAACATCCTAAATAAATTCTAGTCCTAATAATCATTGAAGATGACACTCATGAATTATCAAGCGATTTCATAGAGGGCAAAGCAGATTACACCAAAGGTTTAAAATAAATTATTAAATCATTTGAATTCAGCAGATTTTAGATCAAGCCATGGTATAATGTTCTGGCTCATCTCACAAATTAACCTTGCCCATCAAGAGCGATCTAACAATATTCTGCTTTTGTTTCTTTACTAATGTTATCCCAGTACTATCCACTGTTAAATTCCAGTAGATATTGTTAGGAAGAGAAAAAAAAAGCCATTAAAACAATAAAAAGGACAGCAAAATCAAAGCACATCAAAATCAAAGTCTATCAGTTCAGAACTCCTATTTTTTGAGAACTGTATTTTCTATTAGAGACTGAATACTGACCAATAGTATTTTTTCTTCTAATGTTGTGAATTAAAATTTCATTTGACATTTATTAAAAAGAGATGCATTGTCTGCTTTTTAAATAAGTATCATTTAATCACATTTTGATAGGCTAAATCTACGAATATATTATCCAAACAATAGTTACCTGTCATTGCATCTTTATTACCTTCTCTGTCTGAAGCCTGCTTACACAGTCTTTACACCAGAGATTTCAGCAGTGGCAAATGCTCTAGTTTTGGGCTTCAGTCTGTTCTAAAAACTTTGAACAAAGCAGCCCTTGAGGCCTGTGTACTTCTTAAAGACTTTAAAAAGCCCAATGGGCCTCCTAACTTACTCTGCAACAAGTCATATCCCATGAAGAAACTCACTTCTGTACAACACAAAAACAGGGCTAGATTAAAGAAAAGGAAAGAAAAAGAGCAGGGTCCCCTGCTGCTCTGTCTGGCCAGAATCATGTCTTTTACTGCCCATATCCTCTAAAGAAACGATGCTCTCATGATACATTACTCTAATACATCACCAAGTGACAGTTTTCTCATGATACTGTATCCTCAAAGATGTGATGCATGCCAGAAGCAGCGACAGGAGATCTCAGCTGGGGGAAAGAAAAGGGAGGGGTTTTTTATTTTCTTTCAAATCTGTAACCTACACCTTGGGGTTTTCTAATGTTATTTTGAGAGGAAAATCCCTGTCAATCGTAGCTTTATAATCCAGAGGACTCCCAGAAGTTTTGCTGTACAGCTTTTAAACCAGAAAGCACCAAAAAAACACAGTCTCTTCATTTAATTGGAGCAAGTTTTGAAATAGGACCAAAACGCTTGAGGAACAACAACCAAATAAAAATAGTAGCCCAAAAGAAAGAAGCAACGAGAGTCTGTTTTCTATTATGAAATTATTTAGGCAAAAGGCCTCCAGACACTGCTGTTTTAATGAACTTGCAAGGAAACTGAGCACTGACCCTGAATTTGTTTTCTTACGTGATCTTGCCTGTGCTACACAGTGGTTTCAGAAAATAAAAAAAGGTTATTCACAGCAGAGAGAAGGTTATTCTCTGCAGAGAGAAGGCACAGCCTCCAACTTGTCAGTCAGTATAGAGAAGAGCAGGAAGAAACAGAGAGTAGGAATGGAGGAGGCAAAAGCTTTCAGGGTCTTTCAATGCTGCCTTCAATTCACAAAGGCTCACTCATTTTTGCTGTAACTGCTGCTTGGCTGCTAGTAAAAGCTTATAGGGGCCATGGTCATCCTTGGTAATAGGCAGCTCATGGCAGGTATCACCCTCAAGCTGTCTTCATCCAGCTGCTGCCAGCAAAGGAAGGCTCAAGATCATGGGAGAATTAGTCAGAAAATCTTATGACACCATGAAGTTTAATTTTTTACATCTCACTTCTGTGTGTTTCTACTTCATATCTACCGAAACTTCTTTGCTTCCATCAGATGCAAAGAAGAAAGGGAGAATAAGCTTTCTTGTGTTGTGATTAATCACACTGCCAAATTAAGTAAGTTTGTGACTTTCAAAACTTCAGCCAACGCTGTAGCTAATAGGAGAAAAAGCATATTTTGACTTGTGGACTAAGCAAAAGCGATATGGAAGTCATTGAGAAGAAACTAAAAGCCAAAGCTGTCAATGTCACTTTCACAGTCCTTGTGCTGACTTTGACCATATTTTGTGGCCTGGCCATGGCTGCTTTTGGGTGAGATGTAACAGCCCTCAATCACAGCAGTGATCACTCAGCCACATAACAATACCACTGCAGTCAATGAAACCACCCATGAGAGCTCGGAGCTTTGAGTCAAGCCCTTCAGTGCAGACACATGCACAATGCCCCATGCTCTGGGTAGACCCTGTTAATTAAGCACTTATTTTTAAATGCCGCTCTGGAAAAAATTTGCTGTCCAAAATAAGAAACTCATCTTGCACAACCACTTTCTTCTTGAAAAATCCAGTGGTTAAAACATGTTTTTGCATAATCATAGCCCTGCAGGGACAGTTCTCACTTCTGAAAAGCAAATTCCCTTCTTTCTGTTTTGCACATGTACAAACAAACAGATTCTGGTATGTCCAAAGCTTGCAAATCTCAACTATAATAATACATTGAATAGAAGCCATACAAGCAGGTTTTTTTTTTCTCAGCCTGTGTTCCCTTTACTCCTTCCTTTCCTCTGCCTCACTTGCACTGTGGGAAGTAAAAAAAATACCTGTTTCTGACAAGTAAATGGAGCTGACATTAGAGCAAAGCTCGAAGGTGAACAGGGTATGCAGAAGTCATTTGTCATCTTGACAAAGTGAGATTTGGTCACCAGTGGGACACTTGAAAGACATCTGAACAGTTGGCCTTGACCACCAGCATTTCTTACAGCTTATAAAGGGTCCCATGGGACCAAGAACACAACCTGCTTTTGGAAGTGACTCCTGCAGTGGTACCTCTTGATAGATGTAAAGGCAGTGTGATATATCAGGTGCCATTAAGATCTTTGCTAGCAGGTTCTATTTACGTAAGTATGGAGTGCAGATAGCATCTTGTTAACCCAATTAATGAGACTCAAATGTCAGGAAACAGATTATGCCTGGCTCAAAGTCCACAGTGCTCTGAAGGCAGACAGACATGATTTCATTGTGTGGGACAGCACTGCTCTCTTTGAGCAAGAACTCAAGCAGCAATCCTTCTACCTGGACAGCTAGGGGAGGCAGAAAGATGATCTGAAATCCAAAAGTTTCACGCCTTTAGCAAAACAAGAGCTCTTTATGATGAGAGACCCAAATGTCATGTAAAACACAGAACCTGCAGCTGAACCGAAGAAAACTAAAAAAGTATCCACTTGAGGTCTTGGAAACTTAATTTTTCATTAACTGTACCTTCATCTGCAATTAGAGAAAGTCCTTTTTGCCAAGTCACAGCCAGGTCTGGATTAGAAGAGAAACTCTGTTTCATCCAGCCTGTCCACACTGCTGCATTTTACATGGGCAATTGAAACACACTTCTCTACCCTAGAGAAGAGGGAAATTTCCCAACCAACATGAGATCACTAATCTCTTCATCAGAGACTCTCCACATACTGCTTCACACAATAAACTGCTGTTCTCCCTCAGCCTCCAGCTATTGAGCTCTATGATACAGAAGCAGATGCTCCTGTCACCCAGGTCAGAGCAGTGAACCCTGAATGGCACAGCATGAGGTGCTTGGCCCCAAAACAGAGGGGGGGATTAGGGAAAGGCCTTGTACTCAGCACTGCTGTCAGCTCTCTGCTCGGCATAACGGCCCTAAGGAAATTCCTGCTTGGAGCTGTGTTCTCAATGGAGGACACAAGACAGAAAGCATGGGTTGCCTGGGCCAGCAGCCCAACCTCAGCACCACTCAGTGGGTTAACCTAAATCCTCTGATGGGAACAGTACCTTGTGGCCACAGTCACAAGCTGTCTACAAACACACAGAAGACACTTCAAATCCTTCTAAACCTCTGGTTCCAGAGCCATGCATAGCTTTCCTGAAGTCACATCACATCCACATCCTCTCCCACCAGCAGTCTTTGTGCTCTCTGAACAGGCTTGGAGCTGCCTACTCATCTCTCCAAAAGGCTGCCCTCCAGTGAAACTCCCTTTTCTGATACATACTTTGCTTCCTTTTTCCCTTTCTTGGCTCCCACCTTTGTACGTTTCTGTATGTGGACTGGTTTAATTATTTTTTAAAAACCCCAATGACATCAAAGATATTCCCTTCTTACTAAAATGATTATACAAAGTTTTAGGCAGCAAATATGTACACTTGGCACATAACAAGTGCATTAAACCATTCAAATTTCTTACTATCATAGCCTCAAGTTCTAGATATTTTATAAATTTCAGCTTCAGATTGATTTTTGGGTCAAATGATTTTTGCTTGACAATTGAAAACCTTGCCAAGTTAAACTGATCATACACAGACATTTTCTCAGAAGCCATACAAATTGCAGACTTCCTCAGTTTCCTCCACATTTTCATGTTAAACAAGTTCTGGTTCAGTATCAGTGCATTCTGCTGCATCTTAACTGTCTACATCAACTATTTCCTCCAGAAATGCTTCATGTCTACAGATCATGGACAGATCAATGTCTCAAACATGCATCTGTTAAAAATGTTTCTTGCACTACCACACCCCCAACATTTTTAAGGTAGAGCAGTTTTAATTTTCCAGCATTTTTTTATCCACTGTGCTTACAAACATCCACCAATCCTTGGTTTACAGGCTAAAGAACTTGCATGCTTTGCATTTTGTCTGCCAAAAAAATTTTACTCATTTTTTTGAATCAAAAGGATTTTTCAGATTGAATCACCAAGCTAGCTATCCCCAGGACTGTTTGGGTAGAAGGGTAAAGTGCAACATATGAAAATTATCATCTGGGCAGTGCCATATACAGAAAAAAAAAAATTCTCTGTCACAAGCAAATGATCAACAGGCTCCCTGTAGTAGGAGAGCCTTCTGGTTTGTCAGTGTTTTAGGTCTTACAGGCAATCCTTCAGCTAACAGCCTTATCTCAAATCCAGCCACCCTGCCTGGCTCCTTGCTGCCCCAGTGGTTTCTAGATGACACAACATCGAGATGTTTCACTAATTGGCACAATCAGACCATAATCATTAGGTAGCCCTAGAGCAGTCATTTATCAGCTCTTCTCCATCTCTCCCAAACCATACCTCAACCGTACAACCAGACATTAAAAAAAGAACAAGGAGACAATCTCAGGACAATCAAGGTCTGGTATTCTTCATCCACTAATAAATCGTAAGACAAAACAGAAAAACAAATGCAAACATATGAATCTAGCTGCCTATCAGAACAAATTTTGATTATTCCAAGCCTTGGGGAAACTCCTATTTCCTATTAAAGCCACTTAATATAACTGAACATTAACATCAGGGGGGCAGGTAAAAAAAAAACAAAAAACAAACAACCCCCAAACAAGGAAACACCATGCAAAACACATAGACTTCTAGCCTATGAGCTGTCAGAAGACTGATTTTCCTGGCCAGGGCTATGCAGTATATTTGCTTGCATCCCCCTGGTTATGGATGAGTCCAGAGTGCTGCTGCCATGCCTCAAACAAGATGTTTAGCCATGAAAGAGGATTTGAGCCATACCATGGCCTCGTGGGGAAAGGGGCAGCTGATCCTGCAGCCAGCAGAGGAGCTTGGGGTTACACTGAGCACACCTGAGCTGCCCAGGGCTGAGCTATACCTGGTTTTCAGTGTGAAGCAGAAATAGGCAGTCTCCAACTTCTCAAGTCTTGCAGGGAGTTTCAATACTGCATGCTGAGGTTTACACTTTAGGCTGCACTGCTAACATTGCCAATGCATGGTGTGAACTAGATTATCTCTGGAGCAAAATGCAGTGAAACCAGGTCAGCAGAGCTCTGAGGCAGAGTTAAAGACAGGCCCACTCAACCTCTAACACTGAAGCTTTGTGCAAAGGTTTACTTAAAACAGAGAGTCAAAAAAAAAACCTGAGACTGCAATTTTTCTGTGAAAACATCAGGTCTTTAGCATAACTTTTTCTACATGGCATCTTATCACATCCCCATTCTTAGTACTCACAAGAATAAATATATCTCAACTCTAATGCTGTTTCACTGCCTTTTGCCATAGCACTTCCCAGCACACACATACAATGCTTTCCTTGCTGAAAAATCTGGGATATAATACAGAAAATGAAAACTATAGCAAGGAGGTTGATGTGTAAGATGGATGACAAAACAAGTAAAGTCAACACAAATCACGAACAATGCGAACAATGCATGAAGACAACTTATTTTCTCAGCAAGGTGGTGGTACACAGTCCTACCTTAACACCAGATTATGGATGAATATCTAGAGCCAGTGGATTCTAGGCATGAGGAAAATGGGGGGAAAAAAAAAACACCACAGGAAAAAGGTCTAATAAATAAATGGAGAGACAGACAAAAAGTATATGAAATTCAGATGTCAGCACACAAGGTCAGCTTCTGGGGATGATAAGGGATGAGATCCATGGTGTACTTGGACCCAGAGCTCAGTACTTGATTCAGCTGCATGCAAAACGCTGCACAGAGCTCGATTGGCCGAACAGTCAGGAATTTTTTAGCTGTAGCTTAATGCATAAGATGAAGAAGCCAAGAGAGCTCAGAGGAAGTAATCACACCAGTTATTAGGTACTCTATAAGCAAGTATCAGTATGATAGTCATTTTAATAGCAGTAATACAGGTAAAAGCTTTTATGTAATATTGGAGTTTTTTCTTCACAATGGCCTTTTATTTGACCATAAGCTCAATATAAAGAGGTGGCATTTTCATTTGATTTTTTTTTGGTTGTTTTTTAATATTTTTCTTCCCTCAAAAATTTTCTATTAAAACATGATGGGGAAATAAAACCAGATATTTGGTGGAAAGAAAATACCTATTTTTATACAGCAGCACAAAGCAGAGCAGCAGAAGTACTGACACTGTGAGCCATTCACTTACAGAACCATAATTCTTAAAAGGACCATTAACAACTCAATGGAAGAAACTTGAAAGCTAATAAAAACTATATACAGGTAACCGTATGCTTTTAAAATGCCATTTTGATATTGGACCAGCTCTTTAATAATGTTTTTCTTACTGGCAATAAAAAAGTGTCTTAACTTAGACTGATCCATTTTGTGCTTATTGTAGATGCATTCCAAAGACATTTGCAAGTTATATTACATTTTTCCATTTTAGTTTACGGCATTTTTGTGCCCTTCGTACTTTTCCATGTATTATTTATACATATTCTTTTGTATCTGAGCTATCTGATCCTTTAATTACACCAAAGAGAATCTCATTTTCATATGTGATGGGTTGGATCTTCATCATCGTTACAGTGACATATCACCAGCTCTCTTCCAGGAGGGTTTTGCCAAGACCTATAATCAGTTCAGCACTATGTGCATATGTGTATTTGCTCAGTGCAGCTGACTATGTTAGAAATGTCCAAGTAGTGAACTCTTCACTACCCCACGTGGTCTGAGAACAACATGAAATAGCTTCTTCCAGCCTGCAGATTTCCAGAAAGGCTTCATCGTAAGCTGTTACACATGACTGTGTACCACATCCCCAAAATAATTGTGACAACAAAGTAGAGTGATCTGAAGGTTAACATACCTGTGCAGGGATGTGCCACAGTCTGAGGCAGCTCTTGGATATGAAGTGCAGAAAGTGGACATCAAAAGGTCCACGGATGCCACAGACACAACAAATACTATACAGTCCATGCTCATTCCCCAGAAGAGGAAATCACACACCACTGCATGTGGTACTACTTGACCAGGGTGGGCATACCTGTATATGGAACTAAATTGACTTGAACATTCCTCACAACTGCTGATGGAAACTTTAAGGATCAAGCCAGGGTAACCATCCTCTCCCACACACAGTTTGTCAGGCAGGTGAAAGTCTTGTTTCACAGGTGTTTTGCATGAATTAAGAAAAAGTACGGCTAAACCTACCAGAATCATCCTCCAGAAGAGCCTACCAAAGCAATCACAATCCACCTCCAGGTCTTGATCCAAGTCACTTTTCTCTTGCAAGACCTCCTTCATATGTACATATATACACATATTCATACACACATTTCTTTAGTTTCTGTGACAAAGCACGTATGGGACAGACATGCTGCACCAGACATGGCGTTATGTCTGGTATTTGTTTTCAGGGTGTGTTTTTTGGGGTGGGGGGATGTTGGGTTTTTTCATTTAAGAGATGGCATATACATCTGTAATTGGGAAAAAGACCTAATAAAACTTTCATCATGTTGAAGCATGTTTGTGTTTCAGGAACCCTTCATTCACTGATCAAAAAAGCATTCTCTTTTGGAGTAATATGGGGGTGAAAACTATCAGTACACTACTGTATCACAGGCTTTTTTGTCTCTCTGTTTATTAGTTTTGTGGGTGAAGAGAAAGCTGATTGTATTATACAGTAATAAAGACCAAGAATATTTAAATTGAAAGAAGATGCAGTCTTGGTAGACTCTGTAGCTGATGTGCGTAAACTATTGAAATTAAATTAAATAAAATAGGTATGAAAGAATTGTTTGATGATTTTCTGTTTGGTTTTTAATATGCACTACTCCACTAAAAGTCATCTGGGCTGCATTATACCTTGAAGCAACAACAATTGAATCCTCATGTACTAAAACACTGCCATCTTCACTGAACATGTGTCAAACACTTGCTCTCAGGCTAGCTACGTGCTTTTAACTTGTGCACTGTGCCACAGAAATCAACTATGCTATAGGTAAAGAACCGCAGCACACCTAGTAGCTGTTTTGCTTTAGTCTGCAACGAGGACATGGGTTTTAGGATTGGGCTTCTTTTTGGCTGGGGGTGCATGTGTGCAGCGGGGAAAAAACGACAAAGTTATTTCTTCAGGTTTTTTTGTTTGCTTGCACTTGGTTTCACCAATTTATTAGTTCAAGCTAGGCAGATCACTAGGTGTTAAAATGACAACTTTAACGTAATTTTTTATGAGCAAAGGTCAACTTATACACTGCTCATTTGGATTTAAAAGCGGAAATTTAAACTACAGAATGATGTTTCACGGTGAATAAAACTTATGGCAGTCAAAGCTCTGATTTCTAGTTTCCTGAGCTCCTGTCTCCAAACTTTTCTCAGATTTCCAACACTTGGTTATCCTTTCTGGCTTACGTTTATTTCCCTCTGGTCTGGATTTAGGTGATAAAAGGTTGAGACATATGATTACCACTCCTCAGGTGCAATTGGCAAGCTTGAGGCACAAGCATGAGGGAAGGGAGGAGGAGAAAAGGTGGGGGAAACGGCTCTGGTTTAGATGTGGTTTGTCAAGATCACTACTGGCTTTTATCAGCTATTTCTTGACACAACTCACTTTGTTCTAAACTATGTTGGGCAAAAAAAAAAAATAATAATAAAAGACCCTTTCTCCCCACAAAAACCATACAAAACCTCAAATCATTCATTCTCTTCAAAAAAATTCTAAAAGCCCTTACAATGTCACCGTTAGCTGAGGTACACTTATCTATTTCCTTGCAGTTCCTCACTCCTACCCTGTCCCTTTCAGCTGGCATTTTTTGTACATTCGTTCTGAAACTACATACACCACTGGCCAATAGATACATTATTCTTGGATCCCTGCTTGCTTCTGGCAAGGTGCTCAGGGTCCATGGAGATGATGACAAACCAGCATGAAATGACACTGCTCTGCACACCACTGCTGGCACCACCACCTGTCATCATTGTCACTGCTGAGCTCATCTCACCTTCAAGAAACTCAGCACTCAGACCTTTAACTCAGGCTACGTTAATTTCGTGGTCTTTTTACATTCTTGCCCTACAATTATGCACACGTTCTCATTTCACCTATTTCCGACGGGCTGCAGCGTTTTTATGTCTTTTCCACGTGTATGTTGAAGCACATATTTCTTGAAAGCAAATGCCATAATATCAGTTGTGAGCCTACTTCTATTTTGAGTGTTAGATACCTTCCAGCCAAAAAGCTGTACCAACAAAAACTCTGATGAATTTGATCATTTACCATACTTGTACTAGAGCTGAACTTTAATATTCCATGCCTGTTTTAAATGCTGACACTCAAATAAAAGAAATCTAATCAAAAATTCTCTTAATAGTCTGTTAATAGCATTTTCCCCCTAACATTTCAAAATCCACAATATACCAAAAGTCCCAAATGTACCAAAATGTGCTAGGCTGTCATATTTATGAAGTCTTATTTGATTCTACTAACAGAAATTTACTTATGCCTCCACTACCATCAGCCCAAAACTTTCACATATAAAAGAAAAAGATCTGAAATTGTCATACACAACATGTTTGGGCTCCTCAAACCGCACAAGATGTGCAAAGTGCTCCTATGGATTAAAAAAAAAAAAAAAAAAAAAAAAAAAAAAAA
>VWYP01029478.1:47440-98604 GCA_013400435.1 Pycnonotus jocosus | reverse complement strand
AAAAAAACACCACAAAAAACAGATGTGGGAGGATAATTTTAGAAGATAATTTTTGCATTAGGTAGCGTAGCTATAATCACTTGCAGTCCTAAAGCATTTAATGACTGGAATCAATTTCTCAAAGTGAATCACTATAACTCCATTATGAATACCATCAAGATTATTTATTTTTTACTTATAATCATCATTACCAATTCAGACTAGTTCCCTAAAACACAGATTTTTTTCACTCATCTTCATAACCCACAGTTTCACTACTTTGATTTTCATAAGCCAACAAGACTTAAGACATTTTTAATGTTGACCATTAAGTATGACATAATGTCAAAATCATATGTTCTCTAACTATTTTTTTACTGTCAGGGGCCACACCATTATCTGATAGAACAGTTTCCCTTTCTTTGACAATTTTTTTTCATAGGGTTGGTTAACTTACTGCCCATCACATCCAGCATTTCCTTTCAGTGTTTACCTCCATCTGATACAGAACTTGGTGTAGCTGAGAGCATTTCCCATCCTTTCATCAGAAAAGTCCTTAGCTATAAACACAGTTACAATGGGATGCTCAGCCATGGCACAATCAGAAAAACGATTTTCCAGTGCAAGTTTTGTGTCTCTGTTTTACCCATCAGCTCTAAGTACTTTCTCCAGTGTCTGTGTTTAACAGCATATAAGGTGAATGCATTTGAAAGCAGGTACTTTCAGCTGCCTTCAGCCTTCTTTGCCCTTTTACAGTATCTTAAATCCTATGGAAAACAAGGTAGGATGTTATATTTCCAGAGACAGTGCATCTCCGAGGAAATGCAGAGCCACAAGATACTCAGAGTGGAAGTGGGCAGAACACCAGAGCACTCTGGCTCTAATAGTATTTTGCAGATAGCAACAGCAAGTCATAAAACATACTTCCCCAAACCTCTGGATCATGAAGCAGCTTTAATCTGTCTTTTGCCCATCCATGCCTCCGAAGAAGCTCAGGAGAGCAGACACACCAAAAACCTGGCGTCTGTGCAGCCTGCCTGTTGTCAGAGAGACAGGAATGAAAATGAGTATGTTCAGATTGTGACCATATCACCCACGTGAGTATGTTCAGATTGTGACCATATCACCCACGTCCACTTGCGAACTGGAAGTGCATGAAGCAAAAAGCAATGTCTTTGTAGTCAAACCATTAGACCAGGAGTTAGGAGACCTGAGCTTTCATCAGTCCACCAAGAAACTCTTTGTGGATAAACCACATTCTGTTCTTTGACTTTGATGTTTTTCTCTAAAAGGACAAAAACAAAATGGCCATTTGTTGCACCCAGCTGTAATTAATGACAAGTTCTTTGGAGATCAAATTCACTCATGTTTATGCCATTGCTAAAGTCTGGTAATTGTAAAAGCTCACATTGAAACTATTGTCTTAGAGATATTAAAAATGACCACTTTATGGCATTATTAAGACCATTGAGACATATAAATTATGAATTTGGGAACTCGAGATTTTACCCACAGAGACTTATTCAGCTGGTAGTCCTTGCATGCAGAGCATTACAGTGCTTATGTACACACACACACATCTACACACCCTTACTCTTACCTGTTTCCTTAAAGGCAAGCATCAGAGCTGTTCCATACACTCCAACACATTTCATTTTGACAAGCAGGGACATCCAAAGCAGAGCTACCTCACTATTTGGGTGCAGTACCTTTTTATTAGAAAGCACTACCTGTAGTTCACAAGTAAATGGCTTACCACACATCAAATATGAAACCTCCAGCACATGACCCTCTGTGTCAACCTCTCTATCACCTCAACTTCTCTTTCCACATGTTAAAGCAAGTGCTCAAGAATGAGCAAATCTGGTTTGCTAGCTAGACCTGGCTGTTTCTAGGAGATCCTCGCCAATGTCCCTCTTGTATTCAAGATTCAGGGCTCTGTGTTAATAATAAAATTCTAAATCAAGAGCTAGAAGCTTCCACCAAAGCAGACAGCAGTCTGTGCTCTAGCTGCATTGTTTCTGCTCACGTTTCTACCATGAAGATCAGTCCACCCTCTCTCTGTTAATCAATGAGAAAAGACAACTTTTGGTTTTAGTGTTCCTGCCAAGATTTTCCAGTGGTGTAAAAGGAATTGATTTTTTAATTGCTCTTTGCAGTCTTCATTTCATTACTGCAACTTACTCATAAACCATGAGCTTCCAATGTTTACCACATTTACTCCTAGAGAACTACCTGTTGCTTTATCCTCCAAAATTATTTAGCATGTTAAGAGAAAGCCAGAGATCATTTTGCTTATGCTGCCTCTCATTCCCTCTTGCTAGGATGCATCCACATGCTCCACAGGACAGTCTGCAAAGTTCTGTCAAACTCTTGATACAGTCCCTGCATTTCAGTTCTGTGTCCTCTAATTTGTGAGATGGGAAAAGTCCTGGAAGGGAGTTAATAGAATCATAGAATGGTTTGGATTAGAGGGACCCCAAAGATCACCTAGTTCCAAACCCCTCACCACGGACAGAGATGCCTTGGATGCTGCCAGGGTATGGGGCATCCAGAGTTATTTAGATATTCCTCTTCATCCCAGAGCTGTTCATATTTCTATAACTTGTGTTGTTATTTATGGCAACCTGTGGTCACAGAAATGCATCACCACTAAGGAAGACATGCCATAATCCAATCTGCAATTTCAGTGACTCACATGACTGGTGTTTTTAATATAAGTGCCCTCTGTTGGATTTTCTGTCCTCTCTTAAACAGCAATTGCTTCCTTTCTGTAACAGCTGATCAAGCTCTCTTTTAATTGCTCACTTCTTACAATATGAACATCCATCAGGTTCACCCTTGAAGAGTATGATCACTCCTCCAGAGAAAGTTCCTCACTGAATTGTTATTAAACAATCAATATTTCTAGTTGAACATAAGGCAATCTGGTTTTCTCTTCCCTCCTGGTCACATATCACCCCATTGTTTCTTTTGTTTCGTCTCTCCCCAGACCTCTTAAAATTGATTTTTTCCCTTGTGGCAACCAAAACAAAGATTTCAGCAACGGGCAGCCCAATAAGTCAATGCTTTGGATGTTGCACAGCATTAAAGCCAGTATCTCCAGACTGGTTTCCTTCCCCTCTACCAAGTCTCCCAGCTTCCAACTCAAGAAACAGAGATTGCATTTATCCTTTGGCAGAAATAAAGCAGAGTGTAGCCAGGGCAGGTAACTGCAGTAACTCACTAGGCATCTGTGCACTTAATAAAACATAGTGTTCTCCTGGCACAGAAGGGAGCCAAGTGCCCTCAGTTGCCATTTCACTAAAGTAAGCCCTGCAAACCACAGGGATTTAGAGTTCTTACATCCAATGCTTTTTGCAGTTCTTCATGCTCACACACTAAAAGGGTGCTCATTGATTTAATAAAGCCAAGGTCTAGAGAGATCTATAAATACAAGTGTTTTACCCTCATGCATTATTGCCCTGATGCCCAAGACTGAACTTCTGCTCTTTCACAGATAAATTGCTTCCTTGCTGGTTAACACCAGCTTCCATTAGCAAAAGTGGTGGCAGACATATTTGGGAAGGTGATCCATGATAAAAGACAGCTTCATCTCTCTTTTTGTTTTCCCTTTGATTTCTTTACTCGCCACATCCCATGCTCCTCTTTTTCCCATCCGACTCTGCTCAGAAGAAATCAATAAGGTATTCTTTATCAATATTACCTAAAAAGTTATCAATGAGTCTCACTTAAAATCTACTGAACTTTGTGCAGTGACAGATATCAACCTTGAGGGGCTCAAGATGATCTTGGTCCTACAGTTGCCAAAATTGCCTTCTAAAAGGCAGTCTGAAACAATTTTTTACATCTTTTATAGACTAATAATAATAGCAATACAGCAATTGCTATATATATATAGCAATTGCAAAATAGCAATATAGCAATATTAGGGAGAGAGGGGGTGTTGATATTTGAATCCTAAAGCAGAGCACATTCTGTACGTTCAGCTACTCTCTAAATTCCAAAATGTAAAACATAGGGCTTTCTAGCCTATACTTTACATTGCATTCAACAGCAAATTAGGGTTTATGGCTTTTATTTAAAAATATCATAGCAAGTTTTATTTAGAATGACTGTTTTACAATAACTCCTAAGCCTTGGCTTGTCCAACTGAACTGCTCCCAAAAATGCCTAACTCTGAAACAGAATGACAAGGAAGCAGAATGTTTCTCCCCAAAATGTGTATCAGCTAGCAATATCATTAACCACTGAACTCCCAGCACAGCAGGCAAAGCACTCCAACGAAAGCATCTCTTGTGCTTTCACTGTCATGCTATTACAGGACATGCAGTCACGTTGCTGCCTTCACCTTGCACCCTTGTGGAGTTCCTCACCCACCAGGATTGTGACGGGGAGCACGTGGGAGCTCAAAGCAGCAGCATTTCCAAACCTTATCTTTCCTTCTTTTTACTGAGCTACAAGCAAAGACTTCTGGGTGCACCCTCAACTCTGTGAAAGTTCTCCCCACAAATTCACATGGTAAACATGGTTTCACAGTGTCCTGAAATAAAAGTCATGTACAACTTTGTGCCCAGGCTTTAAAGTCAAATAAATGATTGCCAGATCATGTATTGGGTTACTTTCCATTAGCTCAGCTCTGAGATAACCTTGAGTTACATAAAGGCAACAGAGTCACCCAAGATTTGATTATGTGAAACATTCACTGCTCTGTACAGTTACATTTAGTACATGTCTGAATGTTCTTACTAGCTGAAATACACACTTACCAGGCAAATACACATTATACAAGGGTTGTCTGTGATAAAAGGTATCTGCAGAATTTCCCCTTCATTTTCACATTTTGCAACCGATCCTGAAATAGAAATAAAAATTTTAAAATACTAGCATATTTCATTTTACCCTGACAGTTTTGGAAACTATCCTCGTCATACTCACATTTAACCCTTGCTCCATTCCTAGCCCTCGATTTTAAACCCTGCCTTCATTAGTGCAATTTAATCAGACAAGGATGTTCAGCGTTTCTGCAAGATTCTAAAGAGAACGGGGCAATGAGTGGCCTTTTATTGCTGCACAAACCTAGACTTTCTTTGTGCCCCAGTTATAGCAAAGAAGGACGCTTTTTCTTCTCTCAGATGACGTGTGGAGAATAACGAGTACTCCATGCAAAGCAGGATACGTCTATAACGATAGATCCAGAGCTCATTGAAATCAGCAGAAAGCTGTCCATTGCACTCTGAGGACTTCAACCAGCATAAGCCCTAAAGCATCCTTTTAATGCATGGCAACCACTTGGCAAATGAGTCAAAATTAGCAGGCTGACTGTCAAACGGAATCAAATTAGGAACCCCTTTAAGGCCCTAATGCTGATTAGCCGGTACTCTGTCATGCTGGCATCACTCCGCAAAGTCTAACGGCTCCTCACTTGCACTAGAATTTGATTCTGCGTTTCCCTCCATGCCCCAGATCTCGGGAAAATAAAACCCTCGAGGGGAAACAGGGAGAATGGGGAGGAGAGAGAAGAGGAACAAGAAAACTTTTTTTTTTTTTTTGGGGGGGGAGAGAGGCACAGCTACTGTGCCCACCTGCCCCAAACCACGCGGTTACACCTCGGGCCGCCCTTCCCGCCAATGCCACCCGGCGCAGGTGGGCCCCGCGCAGCCCGCGCCCCGCCGTACCTGTGAGCAGGGAGGAGGCCGGCGCCCCAGGCAGGCACAGGACGCCCAGCAGGACGGCGGCGNGGCGGCATCGGGGGAGGGGACTGTGGGTGCGGGGAAAGCAGCTGTCAGCGCCTGCCCCTCGGCCCCGCACCCCCTCTTTCCATCACCCCCCTCCCTTGCCCGCATCCCTTCTTATACCTTCCTCTCCCCATAGTCCCTCCTCCGGCACCCCCCGGCCCCCATGCCTCCCTCCCCCCCGGCGCACACTCGCACAGACAGGCTGCCAGCCCCAGACCCCGTTTCCCTGCCGGGAGATGCCCGGCCACTCCCTCCCTGGCCCCGCCGAGCACCTCCCGGCCCGGCAGCGGCGTCGGGGGGCTGCGCCCGCGGCCGCTCGGCAGGAGGGGCGGGGGAAAGGGAGAGGATCGAGGAGAAGAGGAGGAAAGAAGAAGAGGAGGAAAAGGTAGAAGAGGAGTAGCAGGGGGAGGAAACGCGGATCCTCGGGCAGGGCCGGGGTACCTGGGCAGAGCGCGGCGGCGCCGGCTGCCTCCGGCGGGCTCGTCCCCGGCTTGTGTCAGTGCCCTTCGTGCTGCGGGCAGGTTTTGCCAGCCGCTAGCGAGCGGCGAGTGGGAAGGAGGGAAAGAAGGAAGGAAGGGAGGGAGGGAGCGAGGGTTCAGAGACTGTCCGCCGGGAACTCCGCGGAGGGGCTCCGCTCCCCGGCTGCCTGCCCGGCCGGGGCCGCCGAGCTCCCCTCGCCTCCCTCTCCCGCTGCAGCCGGAGCCTGAGCCGGAGCCTGAGCCGGAGCCTGAGCCGTTCGCTCCCCGGGGCCGCTGCCCCACGAAGGGGCTCCCTGCGGCCCTCCCCGCCCGGCTCCCGGGCTGCCTCTCCCCCTTGGGGCACCCGGGGCTTGGCACGGTCTGGGCTCGGCCCAGGCGCTGGGGAGCAGCAGCTCCCGGGGCCGCGCTGTCCCTCCCCGAGCCCGGCCCGCCGAGCGGGTTCCTCGGCCCGTCGCTCCCCCGTGTAGCCTTTGCAGGTCCTGCTTAGCACTTGCCATTTGCAGGTCCACGCTTTGCTATCCCGGGTGTAAACACGAGCAATGCTAGCGATAGACATCACCGACACCCAGCTTTTGCGCTCACAAGTAGGCGCGGGGTCTGGACGAGATGACACCCGTGGCGTTTGGCAGGACACTCTCCTGTGACAGATCTTCGCGAGGCTGTTTTACAAATCGATTTCTTTCAAACTGTGATGTTTCATTTGGGGAAATGAACACTCTCTGAAATAAACTGGCCTGACAACAAGCTGAAACATGCTTTCATATTTCTACACGCTCTTATCTTATTTCTTTGGGGGCTGCATGTAAGCTGCGATTTCCAAAATGCTTAGAAGTGATGGCGAATCAGGTGCATGGCAGGCTGGTGTATACAGGGCTGCTTCAAATACATTTTACTTTCCAGTAAGATGCAAGACAATTTGATTAGCAAGTTCATTTTGAGAGTAAAACCCAAAAGCCAAGACCTTTGAAAGTCTACACCTTTATTCTAAAAAGCATGATGCGTAGAGCTCACTTCCAGTAGAACTTGTCATCTACCTTTAGGGTAGAAAGCAAAAGTCCTAAAACACCTGATAATACACCTATGGGAGGGACTACAGAAAATTGATACAGATCACCTTCTGGACATCACTATCAAGATCCCTGTCCCTGAGGAAAGGCAACCTACTTTTTTCTTCCAACCTCAGTCTGTACGGGTTTATACTGCATAGGAACATAGAAAAATTTAGATAAGGGTTTTATGATAAAAAATTATAAAAATTACAAGGGTTTTATATTCCCTAAAAATACAAGTGTGGTCCTAAACTTTCCTCATGCTGTGTAGAACACATGATAAACTCAGTATACAAATACAATGCATGTAACCTGGAAATATTTTTTTTTTTCTTTCTGGGAAGTGTCATTTTTACATTTCCATGCATTTTCAATAAAGATGAGCCTGTAGAGGTACATTTTATTATGCACTACTCCAGAAGAGACTTTCGCACATCCAAATGTTTTTTCCATTGGAAAGATGTACTGAATCTTCTGGTAAACTGGCTTTTTCTTACTTCTCTATCTATAATCACTGGTTACATTTCCCTTTTGTAATTACAGTGCAGCCACAGCCTTTCCAAAGTAACAGCCATAGGAAAAATAAATCTACCCTAATAATTTCTTAAGTGGCAGCTACCACAGGAGAGTACTTATATTATCAAATGCATCAAATCTTCTCTTTATGCTGGTCTAAAATTCATTAAATATTAATATCAGCCGGTGTGAGAAACATACAAATCACAATGAGGGCATCAAGTAACAATCCAGCCATCCAAGTAACAGCAGGGAACATGCTAAAATAATCTGGAAAATGTGAAGAGGAAAGTTCTTTGCAAAATGAAGATGAGGTGACAACAGCTGAGCATCACACTCAATCCCTGCCATAATTCATTCACTTAAGACAAATACTTCATGAAATCATACTAAGGCAGGGCAGTCACAAATCAATACGTACAGATTTGTGATGTGATTTTCCTTCTCCCGTGGAAAGAAACCACTGTGATCACTAAAGCACCTTCAACACACTGATTAGGCCTGAAACTTACCTCTGAACATGTGCAGCATGAAAATATTGTCCATGGGTTGAGCTCGCTCCATCTGTGCATCTCCTGTGGCAGCAGCAGTGCTCAGGTGAGGAATTTGACTATCTTCCTTGCTTGAAGCAGCTCCTGAAAAGGGACTTTAGGTTTCCCTGTACCATGCCTACTCCACACTTCACTGCCTATTGCTGTCCAGTAGAAGAGCCTGATGAGGACTGGTGCTGCCTCTGAGTCTCCCTGGTTCCCTATCTCCTCTGTCATCGGGGAAGAGGGGAGATGAGAGAGACGCTCATCCTTAGCAGCAACCTTTGTTGCTTCCTTGATATTGATAATGATGACATATCACAGGGGAAGATCACTCATTTAAATCTCTCATGGAGTAAAACCCAGCCTGGGAGGGAAATATGCCATCTTAATCCTCCCCCACCTTAGTCTCACCCACTCAGTGCTACAGGTTTGTCTTGGCTTTTTATCTCTGCTTTACCCACTCTCCCAAGCCTGCCTTATCAGGGATCGGCATCCTTTTGTTGTAATGTGTTAAGTTTCAAGGTAGGTTGGTCATTTTTTTTCTCTTCCTTTTGTATCCCTGTTTGAAGAGGTACTTATTTTTCCAAGCAACATTCAAAGCTGTGGTCATTTTAGCAAAACCAGAGGGTCACACTGAAAAATGGTGTCCTGATATAGAGATTTTGTGGTATGCCAGCAGTTAAAACAGAAGTCATGTCATCAAACCACTTACCTCTTTTGTATAAGCATTACATGGTATCAGTTGTTATTGAAAGGACACCTTCATTAGTGCTATTCAGTGGTCGGCCTTGGCTCTTCCAGTTGATGGAGTGGTAGCTGTTCACAATTACCACTTTGTGTGTTGCTCAGCTCCTTCTCCAGGGATGCTTTCCCAGTGGTCAGCCATAAAAGAATGTCATACATTACCTGGTCACCCAGCACCCACCCTAAAAGGAAAACAAAGCTTTATGGTTAACAACAGCAACAGTGAAGAAGACAGTGATCACACTCACATTTCTCTTCATGATTTTTACTGGCAAGTCAAAATCACTAGAAGGCTCATTCTTCATGGGCTAGGGAATTCTTCCAGAAGTGGCAGAAGGCAACAATGAGTCATTAGAACTAGCATGTGAGGGGTTTGTTTTGTTTTGTTTTTTCTTTTGGGAAGTCACTTTTCTAGGTCTTGGGCATAGGTTGTCCTAGGGTTTCCCTACCATGCAAGAGTGCAATAAACATGCTACATGTACATCACCAGTGGAAGTGTCCCTGCTTTTATTGCTTTTATGTTGTTATACATTATTTTGACACAGTTTCTTTGTGTTTATGAGACTCTCAGCATAAAGAAAAAAATTATGACCCAGATATACACTGTATTGAAGGCTCTGTAAATTGGCACAACTTACAGTTTCCCGTTCTGGCTTGCTAAACAACTATGCACTTACAAGGTACTGGAGATGGTTTGCATATCTGATCAAGCTTACACATTTCTGTTGTTATTAACAACTTGCAAAAGATAAGGAACTCTCGATCCAGTAACTTACACCATCAAAACAAAGGTCAGGGCAAACACATTTGCTGTAGTTGGAGGCGTGGGTCTGATAAACTTCAGCTTTCTGAGAATTCTTGCAGAAAGGCCTGTAATTTGGGAAGGTGTTTTACTATCATGGTGCATCAGCACACAGCAATTGAGAAGCTCAGTAGTAACTCATAGGATTGTGATGAAGACATGGCACTTTCCTGCAGGAGAGCAGCTGGGAGTTTGCAGTTCATTCCTCAGCACTGAGTGGGCTGCAGCCTTTGAAATGTTTTTGCACATTCATTCATTTCAGTGTTTAATCCTGTTTTAAAGTTAAGAGTATCTGCCAGTGTGGGCAAACAGTATTTCTTGCACAGCCACTTCTCCTCTAGGAGATGATGTTAATAAACGTCGAGAGTGGCCTGATTATGTCAAAGAGGTGCTCCTGACAAAGCTCCCTTTCTGCAAAATATTCAGAAAACTTAAATGGATGCAAGCAAGGTCTGGAGACCACACCAAGAGGTTTTGAAACTCTAATAAGATTTAAAATCACATATGGTCAAAGTCTTTAAATAAAAGCAAAGTACAAAAAGTATCTAAAATTTACAGTGAGACTTACTTGCATAAATGTTTATAAATTTTATCAAACAACTCATAATTTTGACAGTTTTCCATAAACCCCTGGAACATACAAAGCATTTAATTTATTTGTGGGAAGATAGAGATAATGAGCAGCATTTTAAAAGTTTATTAACATAGAACGTCCTGGCACAGTCATACTTACATACTTCTATTGTTTAAATTATATTTTCTAAGAACTCAAAAAACAAAACTTACAAAAGGGAGCTTCTGATTGCAAAAGCATCCAAAATTATCCTCATCATCTGTATTCATAGAAAAGCAAACCAACCAAACAGCATAAACTAAACTGGATACAAACGCCAGCCATACCTCGAACTGAAAAGTGCTTATGTGCAGCAGAAAATATGGCTCCAATATGGACACAATGGACTGCTGTAACAGTCCATAACAAATATGCTAAAACAACAACAATTTACTGCAGAAATGCTGAGGCCATCCTAATGATGGGATTCCCAGCAGAAGCTGTTCCAGAGGCCACAGGCCAAGCAGAGTAAAGCAGTGTATGCTGGTACTCCTTTCTGTTATTTCACTTCTGTAAATAGCTTGCCTTCCAGAGATAATAAGAATTATTTTGTGAGAGTTTTTGTTACATTTACCCTTGAACATCTGCTGTATCTGATAAAGGATAAGAGCTAATGAAATCACATGAAGAGTGGCATACATGAAGTACTGCTTTGTTTTCAGTTTGTGAGACAAACCAAACCCTGCATTTTGCCTGCCTGTTCTACTACCTGATGAGTGCAACAAGATGTACTCAAGAAACATTCTATAAAATGGAAGACTGATTGATTGATTGATTGATTGACTGCAGATGGGGATGGACCCTGTCTGTATTAGTGAGGTTCTTTATCCCACCCCCTGCCCCTGCAAAAGACAAAATACGCTTATTGTGACAGAAGACTATTCCTTCCAGCCAGGATCCAGTTGAGAAGCAGCTGCCTCTATCCAGCACAGAAAGGCAGAGGCTTGCATTTTTGCTAAAGGGCAAGTCTCCATGGCATGCATGCTGTAAGATCATCACTTCACCTACTAAGCGTGTACCTCATGAACTCATTCCTCTTGCTGCTGGTCTGCTTTCACAGCACAATTTATCCCAGGACTAGTTTTTCTTATGAACGACAACCAAACGCTTAAAAACTCAGAGGTGAGGTCTGAGGAACGAAATACACCGAGTCGGAGCCTCCTCTCCTCCCCACGGGCACCTCATTCACCCCCAAGTGAGCCAGCGGGAGGCTCCGGTCGGTTTGAGGCGCCCGCAGCGGCAGCGCGGCGGAGCGGGCGCTGTGCGGCGCCGCTGCCGGCAGGTGGCGCAGTTGGGAGCGCCGAGCGCAGGCGGGATGAGCCGGGGCCGCTCCCACGATGATCCCGAGCCACGGGCGCGCTTGGAGCGAGCCGGCCAATCCCTGCGCCACCGTGTCTTGCTCCCACCCCAGCCAAGTGCTCTCTCGGTTTGTTCTCACAATGTGGCTTTGCTTTTCACTTTTGTGGCTTTGTCTGTATAGGACATTAGCTTTTGCTGTCCCTGCAATTAGTATAACACCCCTTATTTTATCCGGGGTGTTTATTTTATTTACAAAGAACCCCTATTTATTGTTATTTTCCAAATACAAAGCCTAATCAATTTACTGATTACTTTTTATCATCAGTATATTGGCTATACAACATTACGGCTGGTACAGGTAAGAAATCCTCCTTGCCCTTTCTTCTTGGCTTCTGATTCAAATGAAGCACACTCAATTAAACATTCATACCCAATCAGTCCCGCTGACTGACTCTACCACACTTACAGAAAGCAATGATCCCACAATCATAAGCAGTCTTGTAAAGCTCCATCAATCAGGATATGTTCAAATAGTGCACCAGAGCAAACTGGGATAATCCTGCACTGATCTGCTGAAATTTCTGCAAGTTGTGCAGTTTCATAATGAGTAACATAACCATTATTAAAGAAGCAGTACTGCAAGATTTAGTAATTATACTGAGCTGCCCACCACTGGCTTAATTAAAACCTAGATATTCTGCATATGCTTGAACTCAGTAGATGTGCACACACACACACACAAAAAGGCAGAAATAAGAAAGTATACTAGCACCAAAGCAGAAATTAATTTAAAATGGATTTCATTTTGCTACTGATTTACCCAGGTCAGATTAATCTCAGACCTTCACCAAAAAGAAAACACAGAGCCACTCAGGCAAGAGAAAAAAAAAATGTACTTCCAGGAGGCAGCATAATTCATCTACCTGCCTCTCAACTATCTAAGGCCCTTTCAAGAGATGAGAGCAACATTAAATGTGCCAGAGGTGGGCTTTTGGTGTCATTACACAAATCTGCAGGGAGTTTTTGCCAAATCCCTGAGTTGTCTGACAGTAGCATACCTCCAAATACATAATTTAGAAGCATGAGGTGAACAGAGACAGGGAATAGTATTTACTTTGGGAAAGTATCAGTCACATGTCTTGTATATATAAGCAGGTTAAACCCAGGAGAGGCAGCTGAATTACTTCTGACCAAAGAAAACAATTAATCAACAGTTTTAAGGCTTCACAGAATTTTTAAAATGTATTTACATGTGGTGTAAACTATTTATTTTAGGCATCTTTAAACCTAGACTCTGAAGTCTCAAGTTGGCTGCTGACAGGTCTTCCAAGATAAAAAAACATCTTCTGAGAGGTTGTTTGGTGATAAACTATTTTCAGGCAGAACAGAATTTGTGGCTTAGGGCATCTGGGGTTTTAATTAAGCTAACTTGAAAAACAACATTGAGCTGCCTCTTTACCAAGTTACTTAAAATTCTAATGAGTTTTAATATTGTTAAATATTATTTTAATATTGATCAAATTATCTTTATTATTCTTACGTTTGGATTAAATTGAAGTCAGTCTATATGGCTGTAGGTGGCTTGTATCAGTATGAAGTCAGATAATAAATAAGACAGCTATTATTAATTATGAGAAATTTATGGTGCTGAAAGTATTTCAGAAACTGTTCACCATGCTAATAGACCACATAATTTAGACCCTTTCCCTGGATGCATTCACATATTAGAGTAGTCCCAATGAGGTCAGGGTCAATAATGGGCAGAGGGCCCTCTCCTGCAGGCACTTGTTCAAGCAGGTGCCCAGAGGAAGCCAAGATAACTCCATCCAAAAGTGGGGTGACAGCAGCATCAGGATGCCCCTGTGCTCAAGATTCACTTTGCACTGGATTACCCAAGAAATGGGTCTCTTCTTCCATGGCAGCTGCACCTCCTGAAGCCACCAGGAGTTAAAATTTGGGTCCATTGCCTTCTAAAAGTGGCAGCAGTGAGTACTGTGCAGCCAGCCAGCCACACCTCTGGCCTGAGGATACATGATCATGGTCCAGAAGCTACTGAGGACACTCCACCCCATTTAGTTATTCCTTATTTTCCAGCTGGCAACAGACCTAAAATAATCCACAAACTCAGCTATGCGGCTGTTTGTGCCTAGGGTCTCCCAGGCTTCCCTGGGACAAAGTAGTGTCGTGGAAACTAGACAGAAAGAAACCCAAAAGTCCAACTGGAAACCTCAGGAGAAAAGATGTGTGATGGCTCCATGCTTACAGACTGCACCATGCAAGCTGCATGGCTGGCTGCCCCCTGGCATCTCTTGGATGGCTTGAGTGGGACAGCTGCAAGATGGAGAATCACAGCCTTTCCCTAGAGATCACCCAGGATGGCATTTCTAAACTTGCACAATAACTTTCTTAGATGGATTTGTTTGGAAGTAGGCGTTTACCTTCATAACTGCTCCTATGAGGAAAGAAAAATATCAAATTACAAATTACCGAATTGAGGGTTTCTCTGTCCCACACTAGAGCTGCTTTCATTTGCTGCTGTGCCAGCAGTAATGAAAACAACTAGACTTCTTAAAAGACCATTTCTGAGCATCTGTATTTTTAAAAAAATCAACCTTGTGATCCAAATGATGATGACTTCTCATCTGAGCATTTCACAAAATGACAATGTAGACCATCTATTAGAGAAAGTAATTCAGTGAGCACTAGCCAGCACTCACAACAGTTCCATGCTTTGCTTTTGGATCCACTCCAGCTGAATGAATAGACAGCACATTTCCCAAAATGCAGGAATTTTGCTGCCATGAAGCACACTGAGAACAACAATCAAGCCTCAGCTTTGTAATGATAGGATTTCAAAAAATGGCCATTTAATTTAAAATAGTCTGTGGTTTGTAAAGCTGTTTCTGCAGAGCACATAGAGGATAAAATGCACGTGCTTTCACAGGCTTTCAGCTGCTGGCCCGAGTGCAAAGAAAGATTAAGGCAAGACAGCTTGAATTTACATGATGCAAACTAGAGGAATCAGGAAGAAAAGATGGCTCAGAAAACTATAGTTTGTTTTGTCCTAGAAGAGGGATAATGCAAACTAAGTATTTTTTTTACAGCTAGCAGGATCCAGCCAGATTGCAAAGGTATGAGCATGAGAGCAGCCAAACAATAGCTCTATTCTCCTACAACCAATTTCTCCAAATCTGGAGTTCCCACACTGAGCCACAGGCCTTCAGTTTAATTAAAAAATGAGTGCAATCCAAAAATTTGTTGGTTAGTTTTGATAATGCAGGCCTTAGCAAGGGAAAGGAGAGGGACTGAACTAAGCCTAGCAGAATATGGTACAGTAAGCCTACAATATTCCCATGGACACACAGTGAAGATGAAGAGAGGTGTGGAAAACTGTAAGGAAAGGCAAAAAACTCTAATACCAGCTTATGAGTATTTTCTTTCTAAGCACCACTCTGTGGTATAGTTTACAATGGGTGGAAAATACATAAAAGGGAGCCAGAATACACAGAATATACCTCTGACATGAACCAGCTGAAGGAGCAGAGCTGCAGGAATCTGTGGTGAATTTTAAGGGATGCTGGCACAACCTCTGCTGGAGTTGTGTGCTGGAGCAGGAGACTTACCTGTCTTTACTTACCAGTAAAACTGCTTTGTAAAACCCATTTCTGCTCTGTTCAGGAGCACAGGGGAGCCTGTGCAGATGTGGAGAAGCAGAAGAAAGGCTACTGCACAGCTCTGGGGCTGCACAGGGACACTGTCTGGGCCTTGGCTGAACCCAGATTCCATTTGTCCTTGCTCAGAATAAAACCCACACTCTGTTCACCACAGAAGCCACATGACTAACAGTCTAGCCTCAAGCAACGATGAAGTAGGCACAAAAAATTAAGAAGTAGGGTGCTCCTTTTGCTTATGCCCTATGGCTGGGGTTTTTTTCTGAACAAAAATGTCCCCTGGCCACACTGGTGAGTAAGTTTACCGTTCTGGGAGCTGCTCCACCACACCCGTGGGATGGTGAATCAGGGAGAGTTATACAACTTTGCTATTTATGGGAGGTTTCACCCACTTACCTCTGCTGTGCTGTTCTCTCTGCTTGGGGTTATGTGCAACCAGTTTTGAAGGAAGGGTAGCCAGGAGTAAATATGTTATGGAGAAGCAATAATTTGTCTTTGAACTTGGTGAATAAAAATGGCAATCACCAGAAAGAGACAAACAAATTTCAAATCAGATGTCAACCTGGAAATGATTTGGTAAGGAACCCCTATACAAAAAGTCACAGTGCATGTGGATTTCCATAAATGTTATGGCAAAGCCTCCCCCAACTCTACTGCAGCAATCCAAGGAAACACATATACAGATAAATTCCTGAATTCACTTCCTAGCTCAGCCCCCAAGGTATGGACACACACTGGTTTGAGACCTAAGTCTAATTCAGCTAAACACTTCAGGGTTCAGATTAATGTTCTGGACATGTTTAAATGACAGTTTAGAAGTGGAAGAGCATTTGTAGAAGTTTTTTCTGGCCAGGGCAATGATCCTGAACAAGTAGGATCAGACTGTGTTTTTGTGCGATCAAATTGTCAAGCTGAAGGTGGGGAGCCTACCAGGCTTAGCATCTCTCAGCATTCTGTAAACTGGAAGCCAAAAACCAGTGGCTAGGCTTGAAAGAGTTGATCTTGGTGAGCAGCAAGAAAGGTTAAAATGCACGAAGCTCTGTTAGTCATTGGGATTTATTTGCTCAGTTCTAATTTTAACTATGGTTAGCCCAATAAAAGGTATCACATCACCGTCTGGGTAGCTGTCGTACAAAAAACAATGCAGCTACCAACTTTCCTCCATTGGATGACATACTTGGGCAGTAGCCCTTCAAAAAAAGGCATCAGCTTCTTTAGTGCACATTTGGTTTTCCATTCATTATTTTCCTGATGGTGAAAGCAATGTTATTCACCCCAGAGAAGAACAGATACATTGTATTTCAAAAGTTTAACCAAAACATAGAGTTTGCTGCAAATTTCCCTTCTTTCAGGATTTTTAAAACACACCTACAAAGTGGCTGCTGGGCAAAATCATCAATTTACAGTCAGTGGAATTTGGTAGGAAAAAAGGCAAAAGGAAAAAGAAATGAATGACGGGATTGAAAGAGCTGACTGCTACCTACAAAAATGCAGATGATGAGAAGAAGGACGGAAAGCAAAGACTCCTCTCCCCATGAAATGAGCTAATAAATGTTAAACATGGAATGACTTTTTTATAAAAGAAGAGACAAAACTAGGGGGGAAAAAGCCTGTTTCTCTGTGGCAGCTGGCATGGGAGCATTTGGACATGATTCTGCTGGGAATCCAGCTCTTTGAGTCTCCTCTTCCTCCTTCTATGCCTTCTAAATAGCAGCCAGAAGGGACAAACCTCTACATTTGAAATACTGTTGCCCAGAACAATGGGGGAAATGCTCCCCTCACAAGTCACACTCCTCCTGACTGCTTTTGAGACTTGCACCCTGAAATAGGCAATCCAGTGTCATGACAAAAGAACCATGTTGTACCATCATGAAATATCCAGTTGATGCTGGAACAGGGCATTCAAATACACTGCCAAGAGAAATTCTCTTTGTTTCTACTGGATCAGAAGCAGTCACACCATATTAACCAAGCTGTAGTCTTACAAGTTCATAGGCCTTCACTGCTCAAATGGAAGGAAGACACTGCAAATCCAGGCAGCTGGAAAAAGCAATTTCTGTTATATATGCAGTAACTTGACTGTTCTCCAGCATTTATGGATCTTGACTTCATTATGCCATCAGGAGAAAAAAAAAAGTACAATAATTCCATTTATGTCCTTGTAATTGAATCCGACCATGATTATAAAATACTGTGAGCATTTGAAATAACTATTAATTACTGCTCACTTCATAATGACTTGGAATATCATCTGTTATAGACCAAATTTTTCATATGTTCTCTAACACTTCCAAGATGCTATGGGATTGATCTATCCTTTAAAATGAATGAAGTATTAAAATCAATAGAATAAAAACTCTTTTCTTTCCCAGAGAAGCTGTAAACTTTGCAAACGGTCTCATCAGATTTCGCAAAGTAGGGAGGACTGGTCAAAGCCATCCTTGGATCAAAACCCTTGCTTGTCTAAGCTTGTAGCACCTGTGTTACATTCATTAACAATGATAAAATGTCTTAGTATAGTCAGAGGACACTGGAGCTTCAAATTTTTAAATATTATGTGAAATTCAGGAAATATAATTGTAACAACAAAATCAATTGAGAGAAACCATCGCAACTTTTTATAAGACAGAGGGCCAAGTTTTGTGCTGACCAAATGTCTAAGTAAGTAAGTTCATTCTTCTTAATAGAAAGTGTCCTGGAAATACTTTCTTTCCACATTCTCTTGGTTGAGGAGCAGAGGGAGAGCATGCTGCTCATTGCTTGATTTCCTAAACTATTTAATAGTGTTGCTGTGATTGTTGAAAGGTTGCTATCATCATCCTAAGAGTGACTTCATCTATAAGTGGCTGAAGGAACATGAATAAAATGCTCTGGGGTTTTATTTTGCAAGGGCCTATTTCACATACAGCATCACTCTCTGCAGAGAAGCTATCACTTCTGGGGTACAGTATGGCAGTTATTTAATGAATACCCACTAGCTGAGCCTCCTGCATATTGCATTTTAGGAATATACCTTTAGGAGAGACCCTCATAATTTATTACATCATCTAGCTAGGAGTTCAGTGGTGCTTATATGTCATCTTATTTTGACATGCAGCCCCCAGTAGGAGACTACGGATGCCCTCCTGTCAAAATCAATAGCAAAATACTCACTTAGATTTATGAAAAGTAGATTTGGGCCTCTAATCAGGTTACAGCAATGATTCAGGATGGTTGACCTCCCTTCAAGATTTCAGGCCAGGCAGCAGCTTACACAATTGGAACAGCTTTTATCTTGTTTCTGCAGCTGAATATACTGTCAGTCTGCTGGAGCTGTGGTGGAGAGAGAGCTATGATTGGCACTGATCATTCCCACTTGGGAAGCATTCCAAGTGTCCATTCTGCTTATATAGATGAATGAAAATATCAAATACTGTTATCACATTGTTTTAGAGCATTAACTGGTTTTGCAAAAAATAACTTCCCAAAGGAACATTTTTTATGATGACAGTGTGAAGTTACAGTGGTGCTAGAAAACAAACGAACAATACAATATGTTGATGCTATATCAAATGGAAAACACTCCCGTCAGAGTTAACATCAATTTACATGGTGTTGCCTGAGGGTGGGGATCTCTTCCAGGGCTTCTGCTTATTTTCATGATTTTTTACCTGATATATAAGCAGGATTTTGCTCAATCCTTTCATTTAAAGCACAAGAAAGGATACTGAAATCTTCAATACAGCAGGTTCATCTGCAAGCATGGATGCCTCTTACAGACATAGCAAATCCAAACACATCCAAAATCATGCAGAAGAAACATCAACCTACAATAACTGCACATGAAAATAAATTGGTATTTTACTCCCTTTCCTGATTGCAAATTATGAAACTCTTGAAAAATACCACATTGTTTTAAAATAGCGATTACACTTATTTAAGTCTATGTTCATGTTGCATTTGTTCGTACTCCTTGATATGGCAGATGTAAAGATAGAGCAGTCAGAACACGTTGTCAGAGAAAACCAGGTCAATTCAATTAGCTGGGTTGTGCTTCCACTCTATAATTAACTACAGCACTTGCCATACACTTAATGGAAACAGAAGTGCAGAGTATCTCTGCTGTGATCTGCTAGTCTCCTGGAAAAAGCCCATTCCCCCAGGTTTGCAGCTTCTATGCAAAGGAGGATAAAAATAATCATTCCCAATACTATTGATTATTATAAGAATTTACAAGACAGGGAACAAAAAAAGATAGAGAGATTCTAAAGCAAATTTTTTCAAGACTCTAAAGCAATTTTTTTCAGTGTTTATATAAATAACAAACTCATGTTGAACTTGGTCTACCTAGAGTATTAGGACAAATTCTCATTGAAATAACGCATTCATAACCACTTCCTGCTTGAGTGAATTAATTATAAGCCTGGACCTGTGGGCATGGGCCCTCAACAAGATCAAGGCTCACGAAGCAGCATAATGCTCTGCAAACTTTACCTTTGAGCTGCAAAGGAGCCAAGTCACCTGCAAACAGCACATGAAGATACCACATAAATACCAGAGCAACCTTATGCTATAAAGGAGTAAATGAAGAAAGCACCAAGGTGTGAAGAGGTGACAGTAAACAAAGCTGTGGGAAACTCAAGGTTAATTTCAAATGAAGAAGTGACACAGAAGCTTGGTTTCAGGAGTATGTCATATATTTTACAGTACTTTTCCACCAGTTTTGTTTCTTTTTTTAGTAGATTATTTATAAACAGAAGATGCTGATAAGAAGAAAAGATACTTATTCAATATGATGCATACCCTGTATTTTTTTTCCAATGCTGGAAGAACTTCACATAGAAATACAATCTCTGCTCAACAAATTTCAGTTTATGGCAGTAAATTATTCTTTATAAGCAATACAAGAATATCAAAACTTATCTCTAATTCTCTTTGTACAGTAAATGCTGAAGAAGAGAAAATAACATGACATTACAAAGCAAAGCCCAACCCCTTGAAAGCAGGGAAATGTTGTTTTTCTGTGTCACAGTTGAATAATAGTTGGACAGAAGAATGAATCTGGGGCTGGAAACCACAGTCTTAGTTTGAACTCAGCATTGTGTACAAAGCCCAAAAGACGAGCAGCGTCCAGACCTCCAGATTTTGGTCATCAGAGCAGTAATTGTTTTAATTTGTTTTTCTAAAACGCAATGGCAGAAAAACAAAATTAAAGAAAAGCCATTGGACAATAATATTCTGAAAATAAACTTCTACCAAGAAAATAAACTTTAGAAGTATTTACCTGTTTAACAGAAAAATATGTGCATTATGTTAGGACTTATTTGAGAAAGTGTATTGCAAAGATCTAGCTAATAAAGATGTCATGACTCATAGTATCATTTTCAAAATGTCCCAAAATTCCTTTTAGATTTATTTCCAATAAAATTGTCATTTAAAATTAGTCTGTGAGCCACTTAACCATATAAAATCCTACTCAGCTAAATGTGCGGATAGGCTTCATTTTTAAGCTGAGCAGAAGAGCTGACCAGGCATTATTCTAAAATCCTGTTCAGAACAGTTTGACTGGCCACCAGTGCCTCTCTCAAACTCAGAAATATTGCTGATGAGAACCAAACATATGGTTCTCCCAAACTAGCAATGTTTCCTTACATTCCTTACACCTCTCTAGCTTCCAAACTTCCTGTAATCGGCCTGATTTCTTTCCAGCCAAAAAGAACTTTCTTTAAAATTCAAACTACATTTGAGAACTGCTAAGAATTACTTTACAATATTTCCTCTTAGGCTGCTGCATAAATGACTACATTTCAATTACTTCCTTCCTCTGAATTAGATGGACTATTTGGCATTGAGGGAAAATAAGTAATTTTTATTCGATGCAACTTTTAAATCTTGATGATACTATCAAATACTGCAATTTAGCACAACAGACAAAGAGGTCATACTTTACTACTACAGACAGTTCTACCTTTTTCTCCCTTTCCCCCCTCCCCTTTATTACCAGCGTATTTTCTCATTTTTGTAAAACTATTCTCATGAGACCTTATTTTGCAAAGCATGGAGCAGAAAAGGCAAATAAGAGTGCTTCTCAGCATTACATCTTAAAATGACAGAAAATAACTTAAATAAGAGTGGATGATATAATTGACCTGAGTGCCTACTTGTCATTTACCCTAAAGTCCCAATGAAGCTAGGCAGCTCTGAGCACTGGGATCACATTCAATAATGGGAATCATGACAGAGTAATATATTTCACAGAAGTCTCATAATAGTGTGCTTTCTAGCTATATTATATGCCTGTAATTTAGGATTCTTTGGTCCAGGATTCTACACCCTTATGGTATGGGCTTTCTGTAGTAACTGTGCTTGATTTTTCTAGATTCCCCAGTAGCTGCTGACAAGAGGACAAAAGATTTGAGATCTATAGTTAACGTTTAAGCCTAATAGCTACAGTAATTGATTAGTTCTCCACGGATTTTCTTTGGTCACTGAGGTGTGTACAGAGACTACAGGAGATTATTTTATTGTGTAATTTTCACAGCGCAGCAGGGTACCTTGACAATGGGTTGGATGCCACCCTCCTGACAAAAACCATGGGGGATGGATCAGAGTGAAGAAAACTCAGAGAGCAAAATCACTCTGTAACAAGCAGGGGGTAGGATTTTTTCCTTCCTGGGAAAGAAGCAAGATTTCTGGCCCCACAACTTGTAGATAAATCTGAGGTCTCCGGGGGACAGAGTAATTTTTGTTGGGAGTTACAGCTCACTTTAGCCCTAGAGGTATCAGAGGCCTTACCCAGTTCCTTGGCTACTGAGCTATTTAATAGCTAACATGCTGAAAAAGGCTTCTTGAAAAGGTTATATCGTGTACTGAGCCAGAGGAGGGCCAGAGGGTTAAGCAGCAGATGCACATGGGCTGCAAAGCTGGTTTTGTTTTAGGGGTGGGTGGATGGAAAGAAGTTGAAAGTAGATAGGGAGATGATGAAAATTGATGGTTTAAGACATTCTGAAAAATAATGTCTCCTTATGATTCATAGATCAAGCTAGCATTGATCACAGCAACTGTTACAACCTCATTTGAAACAGCACAAAATGAGTTGGAGGGACCTTTACTACAGCTAGAACAGGAGCTGGTGAACCCCTGATGAGAAAACCAACAGGAGTGTGGGATGTGGAGATGGCTCATGTAATTGCATCTACCACAAACTAAACTGCAGCTATCAGTGCATTTTGTATCTGCCATCCAAGAGACTGCAACTTATATTTTGATATGAACTAGCAGCAATTGTTCAAATGCCTGTTTATACACTTGATCCAGGTCTCAGTTATTTTCAGTACCAAGTGTATTTTAGAAATATCTCAACTCACTCTCAGAAATCCAGACACGAGCCTGACTCTTCCAAACTCTAGGCCAAGGTCCTCTCAAAGTTTGCCTCAGTTATTTGGTGTTGTATTTCAGGCACCTTGCATGGGCCTGACCTTCCAAAGGCGAATACTCAGCACTCTCTAAATACACAACACTCAAAGCACCCTCCGACTGGATTAATAAAAATTAAGGCACTCAAAAATTGGTAGTAATTTTTGAAAATCTTACCCATAACTAGAGCAGACTGGTTGACAAGAAAAGCAGAAATCACAGGTAATCATAAAAAGATCCATGTGTTGCTGTGCTCAAGGTACTTACAGTGTAAACTTTACTCCCATTCATAGCGGCATAGTTAAATGCAACAGGTTTGCCCTTTATGTTCAGTAACCATATTTTACTCTACATCTCTAGAGAGCGGGAGTCTGCATAAGCAATGAGAGAAGGGAGAAAAGAGTTGATGGATTACCAGTTTTTTCTCCTGGTGGTGAATTCAGCTGTCTGGAATCATGAATGTTAGTACAGGAGGAAATGAGATAGTTATCTTTTGTCAAAACTGTGATATAACAAATGTTAATATAATCTCAAAGGGAGGTGCAGTTCAGAATATCTTTTTTTAAAAAGACAAAACATATCCTGAAACAAAGGTTGCTTTTAACTATGTATAAACAGTCTTTGATCAATCAACTGAATCCTTAGAAAGGGATGATATATCACAAAACACAACACCCCTACCACAGTTGGGTTAGTGCTTAAACTTTGCTCACAGAAAGGATGATAGCAGTTGACAGGGAGAGCCCACCAAATTATTAGAGTGGAACTTTCTTGTTTTTATATAAATTAGCACAGTCCTCTCCTTCTGGAAGCTGCAATCACTACAGAGTAAAATGGATTGGTACTGGTGCAGCATTATAAATGCATCTGGCATCAGATAGAAATTTCTCTTGAGGGCTGTCATCAGAGTTCATGGCTTTTTATTTCCTCTGCTGCATCCTCAGACAGACCTGTAAAGCAAAAAGGAGATGCTTAAAAATTTAGTGCAGTTGGCAACTACATGCACTGTATTGTTGATCCTATCAGTTTGTGAAAGCCTTGATTATAGCTGGAGGAAACAATTTATTACATGCAAAACACTTAGGATAAAAATGCTTAACTTGCAAATTCAAGCACTCACAAGTTCAGAAAATAAAAAAATAATGCAATAAAGGCAATTTCAAATCAGCTTTTCTATATGTATCATGGACGATGACAGTTCAAACTACAAAACCATGGACTACTTTTGCATCAGCAAAAAATGACAGAGAACAACTGGGCATATGATTTGAGACACAGTTACTCCAATCTACCTGCATTTATCCTGTCCCTTTTTTCTGGGAAAAAAAAAATGACAATACAAGCTGCAAAACAATAGAAAATTGAATGCACATACTCATTAATAAGGATATACTTTTTATATACATATATATGACTATCAGCTTGGGCAAGAAGAAAATAGTCAGAATCTTGTACTGACAATAACTTCTGCCTTAAGCCAAGAGAATGAGTTTTCCCCATTTTTAAACATTAGTTCAAAAGATTAATCAGTCTTGGAAAGGGAAAAAAATTTGCAAGAATGAAACTGATGGAATTTGAAAAGGGGATAGAGGCTCATAAAAAGTTTATTCAAATATCTAGGGAGAAAGAAAACAGTGGATAATCACACAAATTTGTACACAAACATACTTGAATGACTAAAATTAAAAGGGGCCATTTCACCAAGCAGTTTCCTACATATGCACTCTTAGTTTAGATTGAAAATTATTTAACTTAAATCCTTCTCTAATTAATTTAAGCAATCCAAAATAAATCGGCACTGTCTGCAAAAGACATATGAGTAATAATAAAATAACACACAGATTTTATGAGATTTGTTTTGATATGGTTTTTTCCTTCTTCTCTGAAGAAGGCTGAAATCCCCCAACACACAATGAAATGATCCAGCAGGTCAAGAGAATAAAATTTGAGCATCCAGTGTTCTAAACCAAAGCCACTAGTCTCCTGTCAGCCTAACTGCTTTCACAATCATGTTCACACAGAATTTATTCCCTGCACAAACTTAAATCAATATGCTTTCATTTAGATCTGTGCAATTTCATATGATCAAAACAATGGTTTTGGTGCTTGGAGATTTTAATATTTACAGTGGTTTTCATGGCTGATGGTACTAAATTTAACAAATGCTATCTCAAGCTTTGAGATACAAAAGACTAATGCAGTAAAATTTCAGCTCTGAGATACAAAAGACTAATGCAGTAAAATTTCAGCAACAGCTGGAAGCCTAAGGCCCCAAGGGCCTAAGAAGTTCCCCTTACTCTTTTTTTAAGGACAATTACAACTACCATGTTAAGAATTGAGTTAGGGTTCCAAAGGTCAGCCCTCGAATGGCCATTCCTTTGTTCAGAGCTCTTATCCCGTAGCACATGCTGGGATGCCAAAGGGACCAGCAGCAGGTCTCATCTTGTTTCAGTAATGATCATGGGGAAGGAGGTAGGTAATGTGATAATGAAACTTGTGGATTATAGGAAACCAAGATGAGCTTACAAACGCTGGGGAGGAGAAAGAAATATTGCTCTAGGACTGAGAGATTAACAAACATGAGAGAAGAAAGGAGATACCGTGTGAAATGCACCATGGAAATAACAAACTTTAACTTTTTCCACTGTGCTGCTTCTGCAGGGCTTTCCTCAGCAAGTATCTGTGTTCAAGTTATGCACTGGCAGTGAAACACCACAGCTCGATGCAGTATAGAAACCACTGCAAAGCTCCAGTTAACACTGTTCCTGACTACGTAGCCTTGTTGAGCTGTTCAGAGCTCTGCATAAAAAAAGTACCAGAGAATATATTGCTTTCTCACCATAGTCAAGGAAAATAGTGCCAGAATTATGAAACTGCTCACTGCACACTCCTATAAAAGCTGGACACACACATAAGCCGAATGAGAAACAGAAAAAAGGAGTTATGACTATGGTCAGCTCTTTGTACCCGAAAAGAATGGCTGCAGATTCACCAGAGACCAAGAGTCTACCAACTGTGCATTGGTGTTGCACCTTTAAGCCTTGACACTGCCACTGCACAGTGCCCTCAGTCTCCTGGCACTTGAGGACTGGCTGGCTACAGGACCTCTAAGAAGCATAAGGAAACAGATATTAAAGAAGGAAGGTTTACAAAAATATTTGGAGGGGGAAAAAAATCTCTCAATGAGAAGGCTATAGCATCAATAATGCAATTTTTTCCTTTGTTAGGCTGAAAACATGGCCTGTTAAAAATTAAAATGTCATTATAAACTTATATTAAAAAAAAAATTGAGCCAAAAAATAGTGCCCAAGACACTGCCTTCAAAATCTGTTACTTCCCTGACATTAACTTCTTACAAATAACTCTTGTGTCTATTTCTACAAATTGCCATGCCAAAGTGAACCATGAATGGTTACTTTCATGAAAAGCTGTGGATCCACTAAATCTCACACATTTACTGTAATTACTGCCTGGCAGAACTGAAGTCACAGAGCAGGATTTACCCTGGTTTCACACACGTTTGCACAACAGCTCTGTAGGTTCCAGCTACAGGGAACCTGGACTACTTCTGCATGGATCAAAGAACTACTGCATGAGTAAACTGTGGGAGAGGTGAGCTGACAGGTGAGGCACAGACTGCAGCCATTTCTGTTGTGCAACTCCAAAATGGAAGGCAATACAGAATCAGGAAAATACAGCTTGCAATAATCAGTCTTCCCACCTCAACCCTGTATTTTTTCCAACATGCAGCTTTTATTAGTCATCTAGGAGAACAACATAAATGTCACATTGATCTAACTGGCACATTCTACATTATAGCGGATGAGATAATTAACATCAGAGAGGTTTCTCATTAGCATATTCCAACAAGCTTAGGCAGATCCTAAAAAATACAGAGTATAAATATAAATTCTGAAGATTAAGGCTTCTTTAACCCATTTCACCAGGAATAAAAAGCTTCCTTTCATCTTCATATCCCCCATTATGAAGTTTTCAGTGTTTCATTTTATAGAGCATCCAAAAATCCTACCATAATAACACTGGTCTGAGCACATACACTTAGAGAAATGTATATTGAAAGGTTTGTGTCTCTGTTTATTAACATAGCTTCAAACTGGGAAGCTACTTTTGGAAATGATCATGATAAATTTTATCTAACTTAGCAGTAGGCAACTCCAAGCACCTCCAAGACCTTTTGGAGTTCAGTTTTCGAAACAGAGCCAGAATACATGATTATATTACTATCCTGATTAGCAACATGAGACTGAGGATATCTGACACCAAGAAAGTCACTTAAATCCCTAAAATGTCATGTATTTGTCAATTAGCACCCTCAAGAAAGCAGTTTCTATAAACAAAGACACAGAATACTTCAGTCATTTTATTTACCTCTTCAAAAGCATGACTTAATACACACGTATCATTGAGTCACAGAAAGTTCATTTGTAGATCAAAATGTACTTTTGAGGCTTGAAAACCAAAAGTTCAAAGAAAATCAGTTACAGTGACAGAAACACCAAACACAGCAGAAAACCCCCAACTTTCCTGGGATTATTGTTCAGGCAGTTAGAAGAAAAAAAAATCCCAATTACACATTTACAGGGAGAATGACATTTGAGCATGATGGCAGAAGGGAGGAGAAAGAATAATTTTCTGCAGTCATAAATTCAGACTAAGCATGATGGTGTAAGGTTTAAAGATGTTCAGGTTAAATAATTAGGCAATGGAAGAAATTACCCAGGGAGGTGGCTGAGTCAGGGATATGGGAAGTTTGCAGAGATAGGGCAGCTGAAATCCTAGTGGGGATAGTGGAAAGGAAGATACACAGGTTTTGAATTGGATGATCTAAAGGATCTTCTCCAATCCTATCATTTATGCTGCTATGATTCATCCTGAGGAGAACATTTTGGGCCCTTATGAATTACTGGCTGAGTTTCCTGGATTCTATTGTACATTAGTCTACTCTAAAGCATGCATAAAACTAAGTCAAAGTTGGCTTTGAAGTGTTTGATCTACAATATCCAATACTTCCAGTCTCTTTTTCATACGGTGACTCAGAAAAGAGCTGTTATAACAAGACAAAAGTTATTTTGAGTTCAGATTAAGTTAGAAAAGGGAGGCACCCTGTTCTTCAGCTATTCCACCTAAAAGAGGAAAAAAACCCACCCCGTCTCATGGCCTAATGGTCAGTATTGCTATTTCTAGACCTGACATAAGACAGCTTTAGAACAAACTACAGCTTTAAAGTAACTGTTTTTCATAAAATTTTGGAACCAAAACTAAACGTTCCAAAGGACTGAAGTTAATAGCTTTTTTGCTTTTTTGTTAACAAAAGATGACAGATTTTTCCCAGTACCTCTAAGTCATATTTCTGAAAATCATAATTCTTCTTTCAAGAAGGCTCATCTATTCATTACTAATCATTACTAAAAACTGCTTGAGGAAATGTATACTGCTTCCTTTTTCTTAGCATTGAACCTTCATTCTGTAAACACAATCCAAAGGGCTTTTCAAAAAGTTGAGGAAAGCACCAGTCTTGCTTATCAAACAGACAGAGTTTAGTAGGAGTGAAAAAAGGATTACTATAAAACCAGCAAGCTACAAACTTTCCTGTACTGGGAATGGGAGATTCCCATAATGGGAGAAACTGGACTTCACTGGTATTCTGTATGACTTTTAATGGGCTAATAAGCTGAGAGGGGCCTCAGCATTGACTCCCCAAGTCACCAGTGAGTCACTGACCGCTGCACACATAATTTAAAAATGCTCAGATTTTTGTATCAGAAAGTGGAGTGATGGTAGCTGAATAAGTGGGAAGCATGGCTGACTCACTTATTAAAGAATGGTGTAAAACAAATAAGTTTGTTTTTCATTTAGTGTGACTGAGAGAAAGGGCTTCATTCAGTGAACCTTGCTTTGTCCTAAGGGACCATATACATCACAGGGTGGATAATGTGAGACAACCATTTCCACCCCTGTAAATGTGCCCCCCACTAACTGCGACTAACATGACAAATCCAACCGACACGAGGGTATCCACTGCTGTGTTTCTAAATGCCACAAAATAGCAGGGGTAGAAGGGGCAGCTCTGACCGTGGGGAAAGAGGAGGGTCTATTCCCACAAAACTCACAAAAACCTTGCTGAAGTCTTCCTTTTGTCATTCTGACTTAATAGTGACATGTAGTAGCACAACGGAGCTAATAAGGAGGTAACAATGACAAAGGCAACATTTACCAAGGGTCTACATAGGGGTTTTTTAATTAAGTTTTAAACAATTTACAAAGTTCTTGTGCATTCATGCCTCTAGGCATTAGCCCTCAGTAGCCCTCAGTATGCTTCCTTCCTTCTTTCTTCTGATTCGTATTTGGAAAATGCCCAGGATATATGAGATGCTTCTGACATAAAGTTACCAAATTTGAAAACCAGGAAAAACATCCAGTGGCAACACTAAAATTTCCCAAGGTGCACAGCTCCTTCTTCTAATGATCCCAAAACTTTTGTTTATAAATATAAACATAAATATAAATATAAATGTATATATACATACATGCACTCCACATACACACAGTTGGAATTCTTTGAGAACCAAGGAGCTGTCAAGCCACCAAATCCAGCTTACATGTATAGATATTAAGGAGATTAAGATGAATGGGATGCTAGTTAATTTGAAGCAATGTAGATCGCTGTAAGCTGCACTCTAACAACAGTGGTTTAAGTTCTACTGAGGAAAAACAACAACAAAAAAAAAATCCAAAAATTAATACAGAGCAAACTGAGTATGCTTGTAGGATGCCAAGCTGTTTCAAAAAACAGTTATCTATCTAAAATTATGGCAATAATCATTACTATAGGAAGCATAATTTCAATGAAGCCAAAATTTTGAATTAAAAACACTCATTTTCCCCAAATATCTGACTTGTCACAATCACCTACCAAATCCCGGACATTTTTCTCGGAAAGTTTGCAGAGGTTTTGAAAATTGATTGTTTTCATTTAGACATGATCTCAAGAAGTCAAAAATAGCACATTTCAGCTGGAACTGATATTTCTTACCAGGAAGTAAATCCTGCAAATGAGTTTGCTTTTCAATAGCCAAACCTCCCTTCTTTCTAATTAGCTATCTACCTTTGTCAGGGTGGTAAATTAATTCTGTGGCTTCTAAGCCAAATATACACAGCACAAATCTAAGACTTAAGTAATTATGGCCATAGAAATGCCATCCCTTCAATTTATTCTTCATCATGCCTATATCTTCCTATCCATGCAACCCACAATCCTATTAAGCTTTTCAGAATTGTTGGGTCTTTAAGAATTTGCAAACAGGGGAAAAAAAAAAAAACCAACAAAAAAAAAAACAAACAAACAAAAAAAAACAAAACCCAAAATCTTGGCTCATGTACCTTGAGATTAAACTATAACATATTAAAACCAGGGTCTTTTTTTGTGTAGACAGAGCTCTTGGCTTTTTCCTGGGGAGAAGCAATGCCGTGGCAATCAGTCTTTTGCCTGCCTGATTCGTTGTGCTGTTGTGTTGACTTGCCAGACAGACGGCCAGTCAGCTGACTGCTAACAAATCCTTTATCTTCGATCACCATGACAAGCAAAACTCCAGGGGTAGGTTAGCTTTAGGGCAAGATTTTCCACCATTTTCATATGAATAGCAGTGAATCCTACTGCTGGAGACAACCACCCAGTGTCTGCCTGCAGGAAGATCTAACANTTGAAGACCTGCAACCTCCCTCTTCAAACATTCCTCATCTACATAATGTCACTTGAGCTAATACTGAGCAAACTTTTCAGTTGAGAGTATTTTCATTTGAAATCTGTAAATACAGGCCAAATAAGGCATAGGTCTATTTTCTGCTGAATTTATCAGAACAATTTGGCTAAAATTAAATAACTACACCATTTTTAAAATTTTAAAAAACCTTGGAATCTTCATTTCATACTGAAGTATTGCAAATAAACTCCCTTGAATATATATATAAAAAATTAGTTAGTTGATATGAAGTCTAAGTTAAATACTTCATTCAATGAGAAAAAAAAAAGAAACCTGTATAAATCATTGGAGCATGTCCCAAAACCACAAATTTTCCGATCTTTTTTTCTTCAAGTCAGAAACTTAAAAAAACCCCTAAACCGATCAGTTATTCACAGGCCTCTACTCTTGTTACTGTGTACCTGTAACTTAAGCCAAAATAGTGCAGTTATCCTCTTAATATGCACAATATCATTGTTAGAATGAAACTTTCAACAAACTTATCTACGATACACCCACACAAAGTACAGGCAGCTTTATCCAACACCAGCTCCAGTAAAACACAGAATAAAAAGTCTACTAAGTTAATAGGGGGAAAAAGCCCTCACTTTTTCATGAATAAAGAGTCTGACACAAACTTGTACTTAGAGCCTGTGCTGTGCTTCTTGTATGAATTTAACTGGTAGGGCCACAAAACAGCTCAGTACCTTTGAACATAAACATCATTTTTTCCAGTAGAGATTTCCAGTGTATCCATTATAGCCTACAGCACACATAATCCTATGGCTCCTCAATACCAGAGAGATATAACAAAATAGAAGAAATTCCAAAAAGAACAGCATAAATAATCATGTGATTTTGCAGAAAACAGTAGAGAGGGAGAGAAACAAAATAGCTAGAGGCACAGCAACATTAGGAATTGTTCAGTAAAACAGATATGAAAGAGGATCAAGAAGATGAAGTCAAGGAAAGGAATATTCAAGGCTGCTTTAATGCCATGTATTTTCCCCAGGGAAGTAGTGGAAGCCACATGGCTTATGACATTTGCAAATTAGTACCACAATGAAGACAAAAATCTGGTGGTCAGGAAGATGGTCAAGCTGATATAACAAGAGTTTTCCATTTCTAACTTCTATTACCGTACAACAGATCTGAGGTGCTACAAATTCCTAAGAGCTGTGTAATATTCACAGAAACATCAGCTTTTGCTTACCATCAAGTATTCAGCAACTGAATACTCTTCACTATGTTGCTCCCTGTTAAAATGGAACATTACAGTGCAAATGATAAAATCATTCAAGATTTCCATGGGTTCTTCTGGAAATAACATACAACAGGATTTTACCATTTGATGTCATTTTTCCTTTGGAGTCTTGTGGGAAAAAATACTTTGGTAGAGAAGTAGGTTTGAGGAAAAATGTGTTAATAAAAATATTAAAGAAAAAAAAAAAGGAAAAACTACTTTAGTGTAATACTTTCCAATCTTGAATTTCACACATTCTTTTTAAGGTACGGTATATGAGAAAAATGCTGCAGGAGATTTTTCCCCAATGCAATCTTTTGATAAGTCTCAGAGCTGGCTTAAAAGCAAAAGAACAAAATAAAAAGAGCCTGTACTAAAGTAACAGATGAAATGTCTTATAAATGGACACTTAACTACTTTCTCTTGCTCACCAACATTCTTAATCTGCTTTTTCTTGTTGTTGTCTTGGGGTTTTTTGCTGCCATTGCCCCTTTTCATAAAATCTTATATTTGCAAATACAGAGGATGATTTTTGGGGGATGGAGTGGCAGTGTATCGCAGAATCATAGAATAACCAAAGTTGGAAGGGACCCACAAGGATCTAGTCCTTCCCACAGGATCACAGCATCATAGAATAACCAAAGCTGGAAGGGACTCACAAGTGTATAAAAGCACTTTGTATTTTTGATCTGATATGTCTTTTTAACTGTCTTAATATCTCAACATACTAAGCACCTCCTTATATCTACTACTTTCCCACTGCTAACAGTCTTCTCTCATACAGATAGAAGTGAGTTACCCCCTACTAACACCCCTGAATATTTCCAGGATTATCTTGGCCATAGTAACTATAATGGGAATTTCAGTACTCACAACAAAAACTTTAAAGCTACTCCGAATTTGATGATCCAATTAAGGATCCCCATGGCCCAAAGCTGAACAACAACTGGAATTTTCTGTGCCCTCCAAACTCACACCAGACTCACAATCACAACTGAAACTCACAATCAGCAGAACCAGAAGAAGGGAAGCACTTTGTGGGACTGAGCCTTTTATCACCTCCAGGACGAGAGTAGAAGCCAACACACCGGCATCTAAGGCTTGGAATGATGAAAGTAACAGTTTTAAATGTATTATGGATTTTCTCATGGGCTCAGGAAGCAATAAAAACTAAGTACAGTCAGACTGCAGGAAACCAATATAGCTTTCATAATTTTTTGTGACTTTAGGGAAAACATGCTCAACTTTTATAGACAGCCAGTTCAGTATTACAAATTTTCAGGAAATGTCACTGCTACAGGATTCCCACAACAAATGCAGGTTATGTTGAAATTACTGTTTTCTGCAAGGACACTGCTCAAAATAAATTCATGTCATGTAAATGATGTGAATTTACAATGCAACACAGCTCCTTGATCACAGGCTTTTCACAGAACTGCATACAAATGACACTAAGAAAAGCAAGATTTCATTTTGGTGATTATATAACATTATATTGACTATTGATTAACAGGGTAAGTGCCTGAATAAAGCTAAGAAAGCAACAACAAACATGCTAAATCAAAAAACAATCCCAAAAGATCTAATATGATTAAAAATTTCAGAAAATACACTGAAGTACAAGGAGAAGGAGACCTTTTGTTGTGCAATGTTTCAATTTATCAATCAGTGCAGTTCTTTTCAACTCTGGAGGAAGTTTAAACAACATCAGTGGCTTGGCACGCTTTGAAACGACGTGCCGAATTCCAACATAGTTAAAGGGTATGCCACAGATAGTTAAAAAAAAATTAAAATCCTTGATTTAAGGTCAGGTACTGTAAACACTTACTGTGGTTTATGCATAAGTAATTCAACTGAACTTAAGGAGTCCTGTAGGAATTCTCACACATGTAAATGCTTGAAGTCAAGCCTAATTTTCATACTATACAGTCTTTTAACCTGCCAAACAGTTTTCTCTTTTTATTCTGATCAGTACTATAACATTATCAATTAAATATTATTAATTAATGATCTCTCTTGAAGTATGAAATTTAGCTTTCCCTGATAACAACATCCATTTAGTATCAATTTTTTCTTTTAATCTTTTACACTTTATTGTGTTCATGACTTACAAGTAATGTTGATATGGGGTTTTTGTGGGAGGTTATAAGTCTAAAAAGAATCTGGTGACATCACCCAAGGAAATGCCTAAGTCCTACACTACATCTAAGTCAATACAATTTTGTTTAAAAGTTTTGAGACAGAAAAGCATCTATTTCCTAAGAAAGTGTTCTCAAAGGAACCTCTGCTTTTACACACAGCAGCACTGGTCTCTCACTACAGGAGAGCTTTACATCAAAGTTCCCAAAGAGTTCCAAAAGCTCCATTGGAGCCTCTCAAGGTGATAGTTTCAGCAAAATTATAGTGAGAGAAATGCTACTGAGAGACATTTTATTATAGCAAAAGTGAAATCCAAATACAGTAGATGAAGATTTATGAAAATGTAGACATATTCCTGCTGTGCCTGGCCATCATCTGTTCTGTTAGGATCTTAAAGAATGCTATTGCTTCTCTCCCAATGCATTTGCAGTTTACAGGTCTCGTTGCTGCAATCAGGAGTATTGTTGGATGTAAGAAAAAGACAGGCGGTAATGACAAAATCTTTGGAGGATAGGGTTGCTCTTGAGACACGTGGTTTATTGCAAGGCCTAAGGTGGAGGGAGCCTTGTTCCCAGCTGCCAGCGTCCAGCCGAGATGGTCCACCAAGAGAGGCTTGTCCCCAGAGTGCTGATATCCCCAGAGGCCGATGTTCCAAGAGACCGACCCCCTGTTTCTTTACTGTTTTATCTCCTTGTCTGTTGAATATTCTAACTTACAGTAACCAACCGGTAGGGGACACAAATCCTACTACATTTACATAAGGCCTATAGGGACTACTAAATTACCATAGGGGCTACATTCGAAACCTTAAGATACTCTCTCTAAGCTACTTTGTTCCTGCCACACTAGCAGGAACCCCCTCCCCCGAATTCTTTGGTATTCTGTTGTCTGCCAGGGTTGTTGCACAACATCCTGTCTTCTAGGTGGCTTTCTCACATCTCAGAACTCACTACCATCTTCACTTCATTCACAGACTTAATATTTTCAGAATCTCTTGCCAAACAATCATATCCACAAGATTTCCCTGTCTCACCATTCCCAACAGTTGGAAGAAGAGCAACATACCTTACAAGTTAAATGTTTTGAAAGGAGATGCAAGTTAAAGGTGACCAGTTTTGCTTTAATCCTTACTTGGAATGGTGAGAGTGTTTTGCAGTTTCTCATCCATGAAATCATAGTCTGCAGGCCATGAAATCACACTAAACAAGAAAATAAACATCATCCTCACAGTATTTTCAGCTAAAGGTGCAAAGATATGATCACCTGAATGAGGCAGAAGTGCATGATTGAATGACTGAAAACCACTCATTCAAGCATGAAGTAGTTTAATCCATAGATGTTGAACAAGAAAAAAATAAAATATATGAACAACAACATGTATCAAATTTTAAAACATACTGTTTAAAGTTGCACCTCCCCTTCTCTCATGGCTTTCAGAAGGCAATAAAACTGAAGCACTGTTGAAACAGGTCCAGGTAATAGAATCCAAATTTAATGGGTTGATGTGTGGACTACCCAGCAGCTCAAGACAGATGGTTCCTTTAGGCATGGTGCAATATGCTTAACACAGCCATATCTTCTGCATTCCCACAGGAGAAATCACATTGTGCCATCGGCAATAGTATTTGCCTAAAAGATTCCATATCTTTTACCATCCTGAGCTCCTTTGCACTAGCTTAGAAAAGAAAGGCAAATCATTTTAACAAGTTACATAGAGATTTTAAAAAGAATGAGCTGTTCTCATATTTATCACCATCATATATAGGATGATAAGCTAAATGACTTAATATTTGTAAAACTAAAGTGGATCATACTATCTATCTTCTGAGATTCTGCAACACTGCTTCCCTTTCAAGCCAAGTCTGTTTTACATGACACCATAGGAATGCTTCTAATGCTTCTTTACCTTCTAAATTCCAGGATTCCCAGGGTTAAAATGCTCTCTTCCTTTTTTCTTTCTCTAAATCTCATCTAAAAATCCCTTTATCTAGCACATGATGCTACCTTAATCAGACAATACCCAGATCTGTCATACCTCAAGCCTCATCTGCTTTTCCAGGCTCTTCCAGGAGAGACAAAAATACATGAAAAAGAAGATAAAGTCTGAATACAGATTTAAATAAATCCCTTTCTTTGTGAGATCTTTTTTGTATCATTTTGACATACTGAGTTCTTTATTGGACTCAATGACACACTGAGCTCAATGGCTGGACTCGATGATCTTAAAAGCCTTTTCCAACTTAGACAATTCTATGCTTTTATAATTCTATTATTGGCACAATCTACCTAAAACCGTGGGTGTAGACTGTTACAAACAGGAATAAATAATTTTAATTAACATAATTAGCTGATGGAAATAATACAAGGTGCTGCCATATCTTCCTTAAAGGCCCTGGCTCATTTGTCCACAAAGCACATCATCCACTTTCTTAATCAATGAGTACTCAAATTCATGACAGGAACTGGCATTGGCCTTCAGGGTGGGAACAAAAGTGACCCTCAAAGCTCAATGGGATCATGAGTCAACTGAAGTCATGAGTTAACTGCAGCCTGTTGCTGATTGACTCTGCCTCACCAGTAGGTGTTACTTCAGCCATTAATGCCGAGTGCTGTGTGGCTGCAGGAGTATGCATGCCTGCCAAGGTACATAAAAAACATCCAAACCAAACTAAAATCTGCCAGGTCCTGAAAATATCATGTAACACCCTGCCCTGTATCTACAACAGCATCCAAAGTAATGTTTGGGAGAGCTGACCACGACCACACCCATCCCTGCGTCTGCTTTGCAGCCTGAAGGCTTTTCATTGACGGCCGTTCCACTTAATCATTCAAAGCGATGTTTGGCCATTTGATTGCTGTGATTTAACACAGTAATAACAATAATCCAGACTATGCTTAAACCACTCATAGTACTTCCAAAACTGTTTATTAGCATTGGCTTCTGCTTTACTAGCTATTTTCAACACTCTTAATTCTGAAGTTCCTCCTGTGGCACCTCCAAGGAGGCCAAGAGTATATGAAAAAGGCTGCCTTATTTTTTGTTTGACTGAGCAGTTGATAACTGCACTTAACTTCACAGTTTATTTATTTAACCTCAGCTCAAGCCATCTAAAATGCCCTGTGTATTTCAACTTTAGGTTCAAGACAGAACTGTACACAGAACACAGTCCCTTTCATTTCCATCTTGAAATGAAATTCAGTAGCTCCTCTTCAACCCATGAGTCAACTGCAAGGCCCGCATTTAATAATCCCATCCTTCTTTTACAATCATAGTCTGAAAATTCAGGCCCCCATGCTCAACACCTCTGAGCAAAGCATCAGACACACCAGACTAAGGACTTCTGTCATGCTTTGACTAAATCCTGTCTTTGAGCTAGTTCTTTCCAACTGGTAACTGAGACTCTTTGTGAAGACTTCCACAATGGGAAGCTCACTACTGGCAGTTTATTCTGTCACAGTCTTTCAGCACAAGGCACACTTTCCATGGACTGGAATGACTTCTTTCTTAATGCATGAGTCTCATCCTCTTTCACATTAGAATTCACAGGAACTGAATGTATAATTTAAGACTTGTACCCCAACAGAAGTGAACATTTTACCAAGGAACCATTAAGATTGGACAAAGAAAAGGGTATTTTCACTTAAAAGTAGGTTTTGTTCAACAGGCAAGGCACAAGAGCAATAGACAACAAAATTTTTTGTTGTTGTTGAATATAAAACATCTCCCATTGGTTTCTGAAAAACTTCCTCTGTTTAAAATATGCACTAACATTTTTATCAGTGTTTCTAAAAAAACTTAGACAACTTTTCTTTTCTATACAAACACAGTACATAAAAGGCAGAACTATGCATCCTTTCATCTATACACAATAGGAAAGAACAGCAGTTATCTGAGAGACTTTTTTGTTGTAAATCCAGAGCTTATAAAATCAGTGTAATTGAAAGAAGGTGGGATGCAGCACAAGGGTTTCTCATCCTTCTAAGCATACAGTTCAGCTCACTCAAATAACAAAAACTCTACACTTATTCAGTCTTTTACTTCTCTTAAAGTGAGGCCACTTGATTGTGCCAAATAACATGTGCCCTCCAACCTCACACCAATCAGCAGAACCAGAAGAAGGGCAGCACCTCATGGGACTGAATTGTCCAACTTGGACTAAACTGAGAACACTAAGCTAATCTTCCTAGTGAACTGTGCTGTACTTGTGTGATTTCTACATTACAAACAGACATTACCTATAAGAGAAAAGAAAACTTTCTAAAGTCAGCTTCTTTCAATTTCCTTAGGTTACTGGTGAAAACTTAAAGGATAATATACTTGAGAGTAAAACTTAAAAAGAACATTATTACCATGATGTGAATATACCTATACAGTCATATATAATTAGGTAATCACATAGCTATTTATATTCACTCTGCCAAATTCTGCACCACTGCCATTATTTATATTTGATCTGATAGCTGGAAGACACTCCTTAGACCATTTTCTTTAAAACTGTAAACAGTAGATAGCATCATCTTTTTCAGTCATTAAAGATTTACAAGTTGTTAACAAAACTTTTACCACATTCATTTTTTGCTAACTTAAAAGTAAGAAGATAAAAGGATAATGTGCATCTCATTTTTTTTGAATTGTAACAGTGAGAAAGAAAAACAAAGAGGATAAAGCAGAGGTTTATATGGTAAATCTGCTGATTGTTGAACATGTTGAGATAAAATAACAGCCATAAATCAAATTGAAACACTTGGAAGTATTAAAAAGACCAGGTAACTTTCTAATGTCTTTCATTCATCCCACTTCAAGTTATCTATTTTCATAAAAAAACCTCATAAATTCAGCTCATGGCTGGTATCAAACACTAAAATTAGGGGTGTCTTTAAAAACAGCTTTTTTCTTTGAAATCTGACTTGACAGTTCACTTGTGTGAACGGTCACCTAAATTTGCAAAGGCAGAGATCTGAGATCTGAATACAACACTGAAATGCCAAGAGACCAGAACAATAAAACCAGGATTTTTTTAAGGCTGACTTTCAATGCTGGTACTGGACATAAATATATATATACGGATGGATGGATGGATGGATGGATGGATATGTATGTATATATATGTGTATAAATATATATTTGGGATGATGCAAAGTCTGCAATTGCAACTCAGTTCTGGAAATGAAATGCTTGCATTATGGAAAATGTTGGTATTTGCTGTATCAAAACAATAGAGAAACTTCTCACTAAGTTTCAGATCAGCAATGCTATGAAGAACAACAGAAATTAAAAACTCCTATGCTTATTATTATTTCTGATTTTTTGTCAGATTTACATACTTCCTCTCCCACAGGTTGCCCAGCTAAAGCCACCTATGTTTCCTCTCATCTCACCACACAGTACACCGTACCTTTTACATCTACTAATTTCTTCCCAAGCAAGAACCCCAAATTAGGCTGGTTTTGAGATAAGGCCGTACTTACTCAAATTCAGATTAAACCCAATGGCTGACCTGAATTCATTATTTTTTGAGCCATCCATCTAGTAATCCGAACCTCTCCTTTACACCCATCTGGAAACTTCTATGAAAATTGTATGAAATCATATAGTTTTGAAATGTTTATCTCTCTTCATGAGACACTGGTCATGAGGGTTGAACAAGGGTGAGGAGCTAACATGAATCAATTGTCATGGTTACATAAAGTTTCAAAGCAGATTAAAAATGAAAGGTATTTTTGTTCCATACAAGACAACTGGATGGAAACCATTTTGAAATTTCAATTTTGATATGTTCTAGCTCAACAAATCCAAACACCTCATTTCAATACTTCTAATTCCTTCACGTTATACAAAAATAAATGCACTTTAAGCGTGGATTCCTACAATCCATATGTCTCAGAGATATTCACTAAAGTTGTGTGAAAAAAGTTGATGTAAATTAATTCACCACTAATTTCCATTCAGTGGAAAAAGAATGGTATTCATGATTTTCCCTGGATAAAAGTAACTTTAGATGAGGAAATTTTGGAAAATCAAAAAACCCTTCAAAATCAAAAGCCACACCATGACATTCAACTACACACATGACCAGGAAAATAGTTCATAAGGAAGCACTTCTAAGTTACAGGCTGGTATTAGACTTTAAAAAACCCTACGATTTTGCCACCAGTTAGCTTTATAAAAATGCCACACATTAAAGAAAAACCATAAGTTAAAAAGCAGGGTGAATTCAATACCTCTAACATTTCCTCTCTGATTGTAAAAGTTCTGTAAAAAGATTTTACTGACAATTGCATCATTTGAAGAGAGGAAGAACCAACACCATTTGAGATGACCAATTTTTACCCTCATGTTTCTGCAGGACAGAGCATGGGGCTCATAAGCTCTGTCCCTTGTGGGTATGAACACACTGGCAGGAGCAGATACCTCCAGGCACATGTACAAACCAAGGGCCAGCACTGGAGACCCCACAGGTCCTGAGCCCCCATGAGATGTGACCTAGAGAGCTGTAACCCCTCTGCTCACCTTCTTGGCCCTCAGCTGCTCTTAAGGCATAAGAAGATTTCAAGGAAAAATGCGAAAACCAATTTCTGTGGGTTGCTGCCCCACAGAACAAAGGAGAGAACAGGAATCTGTGGGGCAAAAACTTTCCAGTAAGGGTTTGCAAAACAGGTGCTCATTTTCAAAAGGAAATAAGAGGTTTGGGTTTTTTTGTTTTTTAAACATATAGTACTGGATGAAGCCTAAATTGAAGGCTCATCCTCAGAAGCATAAGAATCATATAAAGTTCTTTCAGCTGCTACCATACAACCCTAAAGGTGCATCACCAGAATGACATTTCAATGGATCTGTGGGGAAAGGATGGTGTAGTTATGTATTTGGCACATGCACAGCAAACACAGAGCACCTCTGTGTTGGTGAAACTCTCTGTTAGGAATATTTTAAAAGTTAGCTGGAGCTAAACTGAGCAGAATTTGTCTATTTTAAAGGAACACTGAGTATTACTGGGCAGTCTTTAGAATGCTGCTGTTCACTGGGGCAGACCACTTCAGGAAATAAAGCATAGTAACATGAAAACATATGGCGGCAACCCTCACTTTTCGCAGATTTTAAAGAACAGAAGGGCTTCAGCTATGATGTTCTCAATACAACCATCTAGTTGGATGCCTGGAATAATAATGAATATAGAATTTCACCCAATAATTTACTCAACAAACCCTTAACTTCAAGTTGAGCTTTTTGAAGTGAAAATTTCAAGTGAAGAATGAATCACATCTGTAAGGAAGTTACTGCTCTCTGCCCAAAATTTTCCTTTATTTCTAGGTCCAAACTTTTCTTGCTTCTCCTTCCAGGCACGTACATGTGCAATACATTGGCTCTAAAATCATTATCTGCTTTTGTTCATCTCTACTTTACATCAAACAAAACACAAGAGGAAGTGAAAAATAGCTGTAATACGCACATTACAGAGCACTTAATCTCATGGCTAGTGACATACAAACGACAAGATAGCGATCTGGAATATAACACACATTGTCTACTGAAATTGCCATTGCTTGGATAGTGAGTTCAATTTGCCAGTACTAGAAGGATTAAGTCTAGGTAAAGCACATATCCGAGCAAACTATGCCCAACATGGACAGTTTCCTCATTTGTCAGGGAGCATTTTAGGGATGAAGGAGACAGAAATGACACTCACTACACTGTGCTTTTGCAGATTCAGCACATTTTTCTCCACAGGATAAGTAAGAGTCTGGTGGACTTCTCTCTCTTTTCCACAGTGCATTTGGAAGCCAGATAACCTGGCTTATGTGGAAGGGTTTGCTTTAATAAGTAATTCTGCAAGATAATTTTCTTTATAAAATAATAGTACTTCTGTTTACCAAATTTGCTGTTCTGCATATTGAAACTTTATACCAGAAGTTTTCCTGCTGATTAGGAAGGATGCTGATGTTTTCCTCACTAGAAGACACCTGCAGACATATTTTCCCAGAAGCCTTCAACTTCAGTTCCATAACACAGTAACAATGGTAGAATAAGATTTTTGTGAAGAAAGATGCACACTTTATCGATAAAGAAGAAATTAGGAAAGTCAGAGGAGCAGTGTGTAGAGACATAAAGACAAGCTACATCATTGCTCAGTGTCCTAAAAAATACCATCTGAGAACATGAAGTAGGACAAGTAGTATGGGAATACAATTGCACCAAGCTGCATCAGTAGAAGAGGCAAGAGCAAGACCAGTTTTGAACCACGGGTGGTTCTCCATCATCTCTGATGGATGGCACTGACCAAAGACTGTGGCTGGTGGTGAAACCTTCAGCCAGGCTTGCAAGATTAAATGGCAGGCATGGACAGAGCAATGCAAGCTCTCTGTGGGACACTGGCTTAACTGAGGTAACAGAATTCATAGTATAAACATAACATTTCAGAAAAATATCATTTTACCATGTTCATCAACAAACCAAGAACAATACCAGGAACATAGTTACACCCACATTCACATCATCTTTTACCATAGCCTCAAGTCCTAAAGTCATTCCTGGCAGAAGGCAGCACTGCTAGACCAAAGACAGCAGCTCAGTAATTTAGATATACATAGATGCTGGGACCAGGTCCCCTGCTTGGGTCACCCGGCTGAGAATCAACAGGCTACTGTTGCTTTGTTTCTAACCACTTCCTGACTACAGCTTGGCTATTTAGTCTTTCGCCACCTGGTTTATATTTGATTTGCAAAAATAAAAATAAACAATATCCCTCAAGGAACAACAAGAATACTGCACAGTTTGCAGTTTGTGACCAGAGACGCAAGGAGACGGGGCCATACATTCTCTGCTACCTAAGCCACAGGTCAGACCAGTTGCCAGCTAAGCCAATATTTCTGGTTTGAACCATCTGCTGAACTCTTTCAGACAATTAGAAAGATTTGTTCTATCACTGAAATAGAAAACCAAATTTAAGAACGGCTGTGTAAATAAACTGGAAGTTCATTCAAAACCTGGGACACAGAGGCCAGCTATTTCTGGAATACAAAGAAAATTACGTTGGGAAAAGTTCTTGAAGTTTGAAGCTATCATTCTGCTTATTTCCTTCACTATGAATGCAGATACAGGAATAAAAATGTCTCCAAAATATAAAATTTAAAGAATAAGATTAACATTATTTTAGCTGTTTCTCTGTGAACAGAACTAGACTTTTTATTTTATTGATGACCTCAAAAGTCACTTGCTGAATTAAAAAGCTGGGATTCCTATCTTCTCATGGTAAATGCATGTTGTATTGCAAATAATTGCATTTAAAACTGTAATATCATAAGCACTTTGTAAATAAACAAATCCATTGTAACATTTTATGGATAACTCATATCTAATAATTTTAATTTATCCACTTTTAATTAACTTGGGGATTAGTTCTTCCTACAAAATTAAGTTTCAGGATTAAAGTAAACTCTATAGTCCAAAAGCCTACTTAAAGTTGCTCAGGTAGCATGTTTGCTTTCAAATACAACTTGTCAATTAAACAAAATTGAATAACAGCATTTTAAACCTCTGTTTAGGACTTTAATTCCCAAATGAGTTCAGAGTTACCCAAATCTCATTGGAACGTGATTATGATTATTCTCCTTAGCAATCTTTTAGCATGGTGATGGGAACCTGAAAGGAATCAAATAGGCACTTACAATCTATGTCCAGAAAATACAGAGCAAGCACATTTTGTAGCTCCTGTGACTGATAACCCTCAGTCTTGGCAGTAAGGCAGGGTGGGAAAGAGAAAGAAATGCTTTTGTTGATCACTCCCTTACTTTCTTATGCCCCAAAACAGATACACATCTTGTTCTCTATCTACTGATTCCAATTCCTAATTAACAAATAGAGGGGAAAAAACGTCTCTGCCAATGACTACGCTTATTTTCACACTGAATTGCAGGGAAAAAGAAAATGTAAAAATCTGTTCACTTGCAATTGCAATGTTCACATGGTGCCACATGCCAGGGAACATGGCACTAAACCAGGGAAAAACTTAATCTATGCTTACATTTTAGCACACACATATTTCCATTTATTTCTGTGTTAGTACTCAGAAGTTTAAAGTTAAGCATGATCCAATTTATAAGAATAAACTGGGTAACTCCTGCTTTCCATTTCCTTCTCTGCCTTCCATTTCTGCCAAAAGCCAAACCTTTCTTTACCTTTAAGAAAAAAAAATCTTCCAAACATTACTTAAATAAAAGCACAGGAATGTTGTTAGCTCTCAAATGATGTTTCTTTCATAAATTCATCCAATTCATTTGCATTTTGGGTTTCCACAACATCCTGCAGGAAGGTGTACTGCAATTTACAACCATGTAGAAGGGCATCTCCTTTAATTTTTTGCAACCTTCTGCCTGATATTTCACTCAATGGCCCTAATTTTAGTATTTTGAGAATTTAGAAGTTGTGGATGCCCCACAACTGGAAACATTCAAGGTCAGGCTGGACAAGGCTTTGAAAGCAAACTGATCTAATTGAAGATGTCCTGACTTACTGCACATCATTCAAGCTTTTCTATGTCTCTATCATATCATTCACATCTCTTCTATTCTAGAAAATATTACCATCAAGCACCTTGGCTCTAGCTTAAATTTTGTCCTTTGAATGGGTCTCCTCCCCCTTCTTTGTCTTTCCTGTCCTCATGGAGCAGCATCTCCCCTCTCCATTTTCTAATAGATCTTGTAAGTGCCTTGGTAAGTCTATCACCTCTGCACACCAATTTCCTAACTCAAGTAGGAATTTGTCCCTCTTTGGGTAAGTGGTCACAGCTGGGTAAACTATGAGTTGTTTTCCGCCAGTCAGACTCTGTTCCAAAAAAGATTTCCAGTCACGTACTCTTCCCTCCCACAGCAGCCCCAAGAGGAGGTAGCACAGGTACAGACAACACTTCTGTTTGTAAAAGGCCCTGTTGTTCTAAGCAGGTGAGAGATAGGAGATACCAAACTGGCTAGATTGCCTTCTTGCACATTTCCAGACATTGTGCTTCCAATCCTGCTCCTCAGATGCCAAATTCCTGCCAGCAGAATGTCCTCATTCATGACTGTCACAAGTACAAACAGGACTCACAAAATAAATGGATTCAAAACTAAACCTAATCCCCAAACTGTGACAGAAGCTATGTGAGTAATCCCTTATCTGTCAGGGCTGTGCTCCACTTCCTCTCCACATTTCCCACCAAAAAGGGCAGAGATGAGCACTGCAGTTCAGTTGTGGGAAGCTGCTGGCATGGAAGGAAGCTCCAGCTGAGCTTATAATTGAAACCACCTGCCCCTCCACTATGACAGAACAGAATTTCTCATTATATTCCCCTATACTCCTTACAAGACAGGAGATTTTCAGTATCATGCTAGAAAAGGAAAGACAATTGCAAGAGATAAATGCATACAAAGGAAGTTAAAACCAGAAAGCTACTCTCTCTCTCTTTCTTTTTTTAATAGTGAGTATGCTCAGCATCTCAGTGGGTTAGTAAAACAAAAACATATAGTGCAAAATGTGATGGAAAAGAAATAGAAAGTAAGAGTTATAGCAATTTCTTTTTATCTCAAGATAATGTCATCATTGTAGACAATAGGAAAAAAAAGTCCATCTGCTTTCAATAACCAATGTGTTGTTGGCCTATCAATGTCCCAATCTGGGTTACCAAAGCATGAACTGAGAACTAAGCACAACTGGCATGAATCCCTTCACCCTTTCCCCACCTCAGCTATATTTTCTAGTTTGGATCTCATACAGAGCACATTGAAATTTAAGATTCCATGGAAAAATGCATTGTTTTGGGTCTCAGACTTTGTTGATTCAATGCATTTGCTCAGTTTTTGAAAAGAAATAAAAGTAAAATCAGCTACAAGAAAGAGGCAGATGAAAAAAGTGCTGCCACTCTACAACTGGTGACAGAACAGATGATATCCTCCTCTTTTTAAATCAGTATCACAGTACCAAGGCATGAAAGAGGGAGCATGCTTGTTAGAGGGGACACCCTGTTGAATAGAGCTTCACAGAACTTTGAGCTAAGTCAGACAGAGCCCATTAGGCAAAGATCATTTAGGGGACCTAGCATCAAGCTCCCAGACCCTCAAAGTCATCAAAAAGATGGTGGAATGCAACCTACAACTAAGAAGGAAAAGTAACCGGCAAAGAGATCCGCTGTCTAACAAGATTCACCCTGCAGTCTCAGTGGGATACAGTATTTTCTCCACACTCTCTCCTGAGCTGTTGTAGAGTGTTGCTACGTGCTATTGAATACTTACCACATTCCACCCCAGGGGCGGCTCCCTTTCAGTACTGGGTGAAGTGATCTTATTTAAACATTACTTAGCTCACGGGAGTGCTGTGAAACTTAATTAAATTAATGCCTGCAAAGTGCTTTGAGGTTCTCAGATGAAAAGTGCTACAGAAATCCAATGTACTATTAGTGTTTCTAAGGATAGGTGAAGCAGTTTGAATAAACTAAAAACCTACATAAATCTTTCCTCAAAGTAAAAGTTTTTGGAGTGTCGGTTAACCTGGATTTTAATTTTGTTTTCATTTTTAAGACCTTTACAATTCCTAACTTCACTTTCAATTTAAATAACCCTTTTAATGCTACACGAGACAAAGCATACTAATATCTCATTCATTTTCAGCCTCAACTTCACCCTGCTTAAAAAGGTGCACTCAATACATCAAACCTCATCACTATTGAAGAAGACAGCCATCTTTTACCTGTGATCCACTCTGCAGGGAACTTTATTAGATAAAAACTATCCAAGTCTTGGATCTTCAGTGAGTTTACAGTTTTGCAATTAGCAATCAATTGTTATTGGAGAGTTAGCTCCAGTCTCTAACTGTTCTGAGTAACAATAACACAATGAAAGGAAAATGCAAGCCATAACTACTATGATCCTCTTGAGTCTACAGACAGGAGAAACAACAGTTTTCAGAGAAGTAAACAATAGCTTGGAGAGGTGGAGTTTTCCCCTCAGCCTCCATGAGTGCATTTGGAATAATACACTTTTTCATACATTCAAACTAGGACACTTAAGAGGTCCTAGCCCTAGTCTCCTTTCTAAAAAAAAAAAAAAAAAGGAAAAAAAAGGAAAAAAAAAGTTCAAAATATTATAATCAAAGGGCTTCATTAACATGAAAACTAAGGCCAGTCATTTACATAGCACATAGCTGAAAACTATATAAGAAATGCATTTCTAAGAAGCATAAAAACAGAGCATTATTAAAGTCATGACATGACATGTAAAACTTAAACAGAAAGTAATTAAATCTCATAAAACTCATGAAAATGTTTGTTCTCATGAAATTCCCATCTTACTTTCTGGGTCAAAATAATACGCATAAATATTCTAAACAGAAAACTGCAGAAATTGAGCTTTTAATTCTTTTGAGATTTGTCTGTCACCATTTATTTCCTTTGCAGTCCGGAAACGAAGGAAGGAATGCTGAAACTCTGTCACCTGCAAGAAAGTACTGAGGGATGTGGGTACATAAAAAGATATGGCTACTCAATTTCAGTATCACTTGATTCAATGCAGACCAAGAGAAATTTTTATTGATTCAGTGCACTTTGGGGGTTTGGCATCTAGTTACAGGTTGTATAACACTACTGTGAGAAACCATTTTTAACCTTGAGTGTGCATGACTGCTTGTGACTACTTTTATGTTAGGTAACTACACAGGAACAGAGGAGGCTGTGGTTGAAAGGAAGGAAATCCCAATCTCTGCCCTATATATATTCACTCTAATTGCCATCTGCATATAAAAATATGTGCTCAGTTGGAGTAAAACCACATAGAACATACTAATTCTCTTGAAAAAGCACAAGAATATCAGCACCAAGCAAGATAATATAATGAACGGAATGTGCATTATATGACAGTGCAATTTGACAAGTAAATAAACACCCACCAGGCTAAAAACTGATCAAACTACAAAGTATTCTGCTCACATGCAACCACAGAAGTCAGATCTGGTGACTGCACTAGAGTTTACACACCACAAACGTGCCACGACTTCCATGGCAAACTCACCCTATCAGAGCCTGCCACATATTTTTGTTACCTGTGTTGCCTACCACCATGGGCCAGGAACCATTCACACACATATTTCCATTCATCCAGAGCAAGAACCCACCTAGGACATTCTCCTCACTTAAGTCCTCATATGTTTACTAGATATTTTCTTTTGAGTATTTATCCACCTCTCTTCTGAAAACTGCAATATGTGCTTCTCTGTTGCCTACTGTCTGGAAGCTCTACAATATTAATAACCATCTGTAAACAATTATTAATATTGTAGAGCTTCTAGAGAGAAGGCAATAGACTGCAATTCCTCCTCAATTCCTTTCATACACAGCTCTCCAAGTCTTGTCTATATCTCCTTGTTTTCTGCCCCAGACTACAGTTCAAAAAGTCTTTAAAGACCCATTGTTTCAATTCCCTTTAAAGTTACACACTTTTAAAGTGGAATCCTTCTTAATTCAGTAAGATCCCCTTCTTTCCTAAAGAACTCAGATCTAGTTATTTGGCATATCTGAAATGCCCACATTACTACATTATCCCAGCTGTCCTTTGCTCTGCTGTAACTTTTCTCTTTCAATGTTTTTCCCTCTTTTAAAATAACATGCATTCCTTACACAGACCTAAAATTATTTCCCACAGCTATTCCAGAAATTTTAAACAGTTATTTTTGCAGTTTAATATAAACAGTATTTATACAACGCCTTCTATCCAAAAAGCTTGAAGAACTTAACACTTTAAGCTAAGTTATACCATATCTCCATGAAACACTTCTTTATTTACAACTCTCTTCCCTCTGGGCAAGTAAGACTATATCCATGTTACAGAACCAAAATCTAATGCAGCAGGGACCAGAAAAGCCTATGGGCTGGCTTCACCCTTGGCTGAAGCTCATCTAAGTATGGGCTGCAGCCCAGAATGAAGGTCCACCCTTCCTCCTCCTCCTTCCTCTTGAGTCCCTGCAAACATGGCTCACACAGCCAAATCAGGCAACAGATGACACTGCTGGAAATAGATCTTTTCTTTTGTCAGATTGCTAATTGTCTCAGCTCAGCTGACCATCCCACCATGCACTGGTCATGTTCACCACAAGGCAGGGAAAATACATGGCTGAGAGGCAAGCATAGCTCCTGCTCCTTTCAGCAGGAGTTTGAACTTAAATGATTCAGATGCCTGTAAAACTGCTGCCACAGTGTAGAGACAGGCAGATGACTGCTCTAAGGAGTCATTAATACAAAATGGAGCGCTTACCTCCTGTCTCTTACTCCAGCTTCGTGTTTCCATTTCTTCCTTGTGCTGGTGCTAAGACCACCAGACTTCACAACGGAATTATCACTTAAACAGGAAGGAAAGCTAAAGTGATACAAATCACACAAAGATTTATTTTCTGATGGGTTAGTGAACAAAGTGCTAGCACATGGGCAAGGCAGGAGCAGAAGACAGAAAAGAGAACCATCTCCTCTTTCCAGCAAGGAGTGATCCTGGACCAGCTTAGTCATCTCACATATCTCCACACTACAGGAAAGGCACAAGCTAGAATGTTGGGAGAATTAGCCAGAAATATGTACTGCCTGTTTAGTGCTGTACTTGCAAACACTTCAGGCTTTTATCTCAAATAGCCTTAAAGACCTTTTGTCCACTCATTGTTTGCCAGTATTTGTCGACTTCCTACTTTCTTTCTTAACCTCTTAGCTTTTCATTTCTTACAATTCACCAATTAAGCTCTGCTGAGTGTTTGCTGACTCTTACATTCCCTAGTTACCCAAATTCCAAATCACCTTATTGTCTATGTATAAATCCCTTCATCTTCCTTTACTGTTGTATCTTTTTACTAAACTTCAAAATACTTCTCACAGTAAAATGTTCTCCTCTTTTTAACTTCCTCACTAGAAGTGGAATTTACCCAGTTATATTTCCTATTACAATCATGTCTTTCCTTAACACAGCTCTGAATTTCCAGCCTTCCCCTCGGACCTAGCTCTCAGAAGACTCAGTTTGTTCTCTCTGCTAGTGAAAAAGGGCCACCTCTTTTCCAACCCAAAAAATGAGCAGCAGTTGTGTTGTACACACCACAACAGAATCTCATCCCAAGAATAACACACACACACAAGTAAATAGACACCATACAACTACCAAATGATGCATTTATGTAATGCATTGTAACAAGAGGCTGTCAGTCTAGAATGGTTATCTCCATAAAAAATGTGTGACAAGCATCACACCATAAGTAAGTTTTAAATTGAATTTCACCTTCTATCTATTGGCTCTCCAACTTACATTTAGACTGTGTTAATAGACAGTGCTGAATGAAAAACCATATAAAAAGGGACAGAATAAGAGCTGAGCAATATCCTCAGTAGAAAGACTTGATCCCATGAGGTTCTGAATGCTCAGAAGTCTAATGCATTTAATGTGAGGGGATCAACTGAGCAGTAAATAAATGTACTGCCTCAACAGCAATATGCCACCACTGATCTGAACAAAGCTTATATGCCAGCCTATACAGCTCTGCTCCCATTAATAGAGACTTGATTTACAAGAATGCTTTTCCAGAAAACAGTAGATAATCTCTTGCCTACATGGCACAATCACTCACACAAAAACAGTTGTGAAAACCTCTCAGGATTGCTCCAGCTACGAGAACCTGTGTTTGCCCTTAACTGTAACTCTTGACCAGTCCTAAAGCATTGAGGAGAACGACACAATTGTGTATAGACAGACACACAGGCTATTGCAGACCTCTTCAGAGAATGGGATGCACTTTTCTTTAAAGCATGATAAGAAAGCCTTTTTTATTTTTAATGCAAGGATGTAACATATTTTATAATTTTAGTTTTAATTTAAGGGCAGTTTAGGTTACTGTGCTTTCTTACAGAACTGTCATGCAAAGAACAAAACTCCAACTTACTATCAGCTTAAGAAGCTCCCCAAACCAATTTTATTACATTACTACTAAGAGGACAAATTGGCCATTCTGTCAACAGAGAACACCAAGAAGTTGACTAGTCTCCTTACAAGATGAGCAAAGATGAAATGTGACGAATATGCAGCTGATGAAGGAAATGCAGTGAAAACTCTTCAGGATGGTACCCAGTCTGCTAGCAGAGGGCTCTGCCTTGCTAGATGCCAGACCTCAAACAAAGCCTTTGATGAAATCACAACTACCCTTGTCTCAGTTTCACAAA
>VWYP01029478.1:0-47138 GCA_013400435.1 Pycnonotus jocosus | reverse complement strand
TTAGATTTTAAAAAGAGTAAAAATATCCAAAAATCAAAACAGATGAACACTGTAGACTTGCCTTTCTTTCATGCTTGTACATGCACAAAACTGATTCTGTGTTAAAGGAATGAGTACATACACTGTTCATGTTCCTAACAAACACAATAAAAAATAATAAGTAATAAAAGCAAACTGGAGCTGTTTTGGTCACTTTCACTTACATTTCAAAGGACCTGCCTGCTTCATTCACACTCTATCTTATTTAAGTTAATCAAACCGTATTTTATTTTTTCTTTGACACCTATAAAGATTGCTCCGATAAAGTGCCTATTAAGATAAGTGTTTCAATGCTCTTTTTTCATACCATTAGTCACAATTTCCTAATGCTGATACTTTGCCAGGATGACAGAGGAAGCAGTTACAAATGCAAGTGATTAGGATGTGTGTGAGTGCCTTGACACACAGTTTTGGTCACTTACTAATACAAATACTGAGCTGGCCTAAGGGCATCTTTGTGTCATTTTCCATTAATAGAAAAATCTGAACCCTTTGTAGCAAGTTGCTACTAAGCATTATGTCCTTGACTTCTATTGAGTTAACTTTTCAAACATCTGATGTTTGTTATTCATTTTGTACAGCATTTGGACGTTCTAGAAACCTCAGTAATCAAAGCAATATGCGCACTGGAGAATGTTCTTTTTGTTAGTCTGTACTGGTCATATATCAATCATCTGACTATACAGAGACTGGACGAAGTTCAGCTTTTTTTTTTAATGAGACAGATCCATATGTAACAATTATGTATGCAAATAGTGCCCAAACACATGGGAAAAAACCAACACAGACAGATGGCAAAATCCTCAGCCAGTTGAATTGAGTAGGGCCAGAATTACATTCCTAAAATTTTGGCTTAAGAAATCCTGTTTGAGAAGGTAAAAGGAGTCCAAAATGCTGGAGTTTATGAAGAGGAGACTCAGAGACTGGAATAAAAACACACTGCCAAGATCAGAAGAGAAGCTAGGAGCAGCTAGAGAGGAACCACAGCAGGGAAAGCACAAGTACAGCTGAAACTCTGAAAGGACAGTTTGAAAGCACTGAAATCAGAGTATGAAAATGGGTAATTCAGGCAAGAGATGGTAATTAATGGAAGCAAATAAAACCAGTAGCTGTCAATAGAGGAAAGAAGAGAAGAGATGTATCTGCTTTGCAGCCCAGTTCATTTGACACAGTTGAGTGGAAGGAATATGGTTATTGGTTGTCAGAAGGGCTAGCAGGGGGTTTTTAGAAGTGCTATAAGCAGCTCAGTGGTGGGTTTGATCCAAGTCTGAAGTGGGCATACAGGCCAGACTGCTCACTTCTGTCAGCCATGTACTTGAAGGTGAGGCTCCATTGCCTGGGGATTTCGGAGGTCTAAAAGGTATGTGTGGAGAATGGATGCAACAAAGGGAAGCAGAATCAGTCCAAGACTTGAAAACAATCAAGTGACAGGAGCAGACTACGGAAGAAAAAAGGCATGCACCTGGAGGCTGCAAACACCATAAGTAGCAGCTCCTGTTTCTAAGGCGGCTGACCTGCATTAAGACTCAAAGAAATCCTTTGGAAGAAATCCAAAGGGATTTCTCCTACTACAGGAGGGCCCTGGCATTGGAGGTCACCTGTGGCCCAAGAGAATATTTTCTGGCTGACCTGAAATGAGAACAAGGCAGGAAAATTTTCTTTGCTTCATTCTTCTCACCTGGCTGGTTTTCCTGGAGTCTCTTAAACCAGTAGCAAAGATGTGTAAGACAGCTTCTACAAAAATACATCAGTGGGGATCCATGAAAATCAGACATTTAACCAAGACATGTCTTCCTTGATTTTAGCTAGATGTTGTCTAGCTTCATCAAAAGATGAAAACTGCTTCTTCCTCCTTCAGTGCCTGCATTTTCTTTTTTTCCCTAACAAACAGAAAATGAATGTATAAAGTAATTTGGGAAAGGTGTGCTGCACTATGTACATTATCTCTACAGGTCACATAACAACCCATGAGAAACAACTCTGAAGATGGCTTTAGCTCACATCCACATCCAAGTGACAGCCAGCAATATGGGGAACTCAAAGGTCACTTCCGTGGTGTCTCCTTCCACTGCCAGAGCAACTTTCAGCTCTGCTCCTAGCAAAACAACCATGTCTAGAGCAAAATGTTTTAAACTTCATGTAGATGTAAAGGCAGAGAGAAAAATAATCCCTTCACTTTCATGGAATCAGTTAAGGAAGGGATAAATTACAAAACAAATTCTAGATGTAACTAGAGTTGAAGTAAGGTGAACTAGTAAACCAGCAAGGTACCTCTGGCATCCTGTGAGACATTTCCATGAAGTCTAAGTTCTTTTTTTCCTCCTTAGGAGACACACAAAAAGGCTGTTTAAGCAGCATGCAGAGCCCTAACTAACCCTATTCTGAACACAGTCAAACACTTGGGAGTCTCAGTGGCTGCCACTACATAAACAGGGAAAGCAGACTGGTGTGGCAAGAGACTGCTTAGATGTGTAGCAAAGTACTTGGATCTAGCAGCCATTGCATCAATGTCACCTGCAAGAAGGTTTTTGGGATACTCTGCTTGGCAGTTTTGATTGGCCCTGCACTGAGGCAGAAAGCACAACAATGTCTGCATGCCTGGGTGTGTAACTTCCAAGAGGAGGTAAAATACAGTGCAGAGAATATCTCAACAACCCTGATAACAGTGAATTTATTGAATGTAAAATAATACACCATAATATAGGTGAAATGTAATTTTGACCATCAGTCTTCTACAGAATTCATGTATGTGTTAGCTGAACCTATAGACAGCAGGAAGAAAGATTATTTGGAAAGATACCACATTAAACAACAGAACAAATGCATAAAAAAATATGCATCCTTTACTTGGGATTTGGCAAGAAATCGAACGGAGGGAGAAACACCGCCATACATTGTTGACAGAACAGAAATGTATTTAACACTTCTTCGATCTTATATAAATAGTAAGCTTATTCTATGAAGATTTATGACACTAATTCCACTAGATTATTTATTTTAAATGAGGTATTTAAATCAATTCACAAATGGATTGTTCCACGCCAACTTGGATAGCTCACAGGCACTGTACAAGGATTTTAACATAGTAGCCCTTTTGGCAGGGGAGGGGAAATAGCCGTGTTTTTCCTTCCCCACCAAAAAAGGCTTTTCTATTAGAAATATAAACTCAAATCCAGGGTGACAGCTCATCTCTCCCTAAATCTAGGCATGTTTTTTTTAAAAGCCTATGAAATTATAAAGAGTTAGGAATTATATACAAAATAAAAATATGACAGAAAGGAAAGCTTTCATCTCTCATGGAAGCAAAGACTGTTTTTGTTGATACATATGGAAAAAATTAGGCCCAATTATATGTTGTGCTTTGGCACTGTGGTTCCAACTTCACCACAGGCTTATTTTTTTCACAGATATACCATTACAGCCAATTCTACCCTTGAACATTTGAACTCAAACCTTGTAACACAGGCATTTTTGTTGCTAGATTACTTGTACCCTGGATGAAATGTTCTGTGTTACTGTTGTCCTATATTTAGAACTTTAAATAGAGTTATCTGTATAGATTTCAGAGAACATATACTTCTAAAAATATATAAGATTAAAACATCTTGTAAATAAAGCACACTTTATTACAGGATAATATCTTGGTTTATAAATTAGATTGTAGAGAGACTGAATGTGATGTGGTAAGACACAGAATAATAGAGATCATCAGAGAGACAGAGAAAAAATTATCCTAAAAAAAGAAGTCTGTATAATTTTTAAACAGGACAGATGAGAGAGAGGAAACCATGACGAACTGTTATGGTAATGACAGAAAGGACATAAAGGGTAAAACAGACAAAAATCTGAGGTTTACAGATGAATTTTTTAGGAGAATTGTATTAATTGTCACTTAGGAATGACGATTAATAAAATTTAAAAATAGGCATCTTTAATTTGTAATAAACAGTCAACTAAAGGCCTCGAAAACACAAATTTTCATTACAGTTCTGCAGCTGTTTTGAAAAGAGTGATGTAATTTAGAAATCAAAAGGGTTTGAATAAGCACTAGTCCAGTTACTCCACGAGTATCTCTGTTGCTAAGTCCTTATATAAGTTTAATGATATTTTATTGTTTGAACGGAGAACACACACAGCTATCTTAAAATTCTGCATCAAACATCTCTCTGCAGTATCTGTGAAGATCATTAGTCATAGCTGGGCTAAAGACACAAGCTTCCCAAAGATCACAAGCATAAGCAAACATGGCCTGGCTGTCTGTAACCTGGAAGAATAAAATGTCAGAGCAGGCAAGCCATCAGCCATCTATCTGTGGTATTTCCTAAATACCTAATATGCCTCGATATACAATGTCACCTAACTGAAATACTATAACAATAATTGGTTCTTCCTGTACTTAGACAAGAATGAACATTATGCACAGAAAATGGAGAGGGACATAAAGGACAAGGGAGAAATATTAAATGGAAACATAATGCATATAGTGAATACTAATAAATTGAGCTATTGTGCCTTGCAGGGGTGGACACTGAAGTTTTCCCCCAAGCCAGACAGCAAAGGCTGCTGAAGAACTAGGAAAGAATTCTTTTCAAATTGATTAATTTTTATAACTGCATGAATACTACAGGAAAAATCCTTGCAGATTCAGATGGTTCAATTAAATCTTAGAAATACCAAAATCTCTTCAAGAATCAGCCAATTATATATTTCTCATTTTAGAAAGAGCAGGAGAAAAACTGAAAGCAACTAAATTTATCCAACATTTATCCAGTATTTGGAAAGACAGGGATTATTTTTTAAGATGTTTTTCTGAGGCTTGTTTAGGACATGTAATTTATTTTCTTAAAAATTAATACTGTCCACAAACATCAACAAAAGAAAATATCAATATTATTAAATAGTTTGTGAAGTTAATTGGTTTGATTGAAATTAACTCCAGCCATCTTGAAAATACCAAAGATACTTTTGTGAATACAGTGCTCTTTCCAGTCTTTCACGGGAAAATACATCTACTGTTGATATCTGCAATCTTGACAGTATGGATAATGACATTCAGATAAGATCATTGTGTCTGGGCACTGCAAAATTACATAGTTATGCTACAGGTTTTCCATTACATGCACAAAGACAAGAGTAAGCTGCAAATTCTGAAACAAGTAACCTATCAGGCTTATGTCACTTTTTCTCCACATTATTTAAGTAAAATCTGTAACTAAAGCCCAGAGTTTGATAAATAGACTTGAACACAAACTTTGTAAGATTTTAGAACCGATGTTTAAAAAAAAAAAGAANTAAATATATAATATATATATATATTTTTATATATATATAATAAATATAATTGACCTGGCACACCAAATTTTAAGAACATCACCTGTCATCTTTTATCTCCAACCTTATTGGTTCTTCTTCAAATAATATAGCAGTAAATCATAAATATTTTTGTAGAACTATTTTTTCACTAGCTAAAAATGGGATAGCACAGTAAAAAGTTATTAAATTAAATCAGTAATGCATCCTTTCAAGGTGTATACTCACATTAGAGCTGCCCCATTCTCTTACAGCACTGATTATTGATTTTTGGAAAAAAAAAGGACCCCATTTTACATTTTATGTTTCCTGGAAAGTTCCCTAGGATGGTTTCTCACGAATGATGCTTCATTTAGTAAGAGACCAAACTCTCTCACAGTGGTTTTCCAACACACAGTGAGAATGATGCTGAGATTGGAGAAGCCCAAGGCCGTCAATGTACAAAGAGCTTTGGAATACCAGGTATATTTAAGAGTGGCAAGTGTAATACAATGGCTGTGGGAGCAGTGTAACTCTCTTCAAACGCCACTTGCACTTTCAGAGAAAAATGCTCTGGGCTTTTCTCAACAAAATCTTCCTATTCTGTTCACATGATGAAGTAAAGCCCCAAAGAAACCTCACATTACTGCCACAGAAGTGAGGCAGTGATCCACTGGCTGGGTTAGCTTCATGCATCTGGGTTCATTCAGGGAAGTTAAAGTGATTAAGAAAAAATTTTGAAGACAAATGCATTAAATAACATTTGTTACAGCTTGTATATTTTTATCACCCTGGTGGCACACACTACCATCATCTTAAATCCAAAAGGGGACCTTCACAAGGGCATCCATCCAGTTTTGGTTTACATGCTTTATTTCTCAATCTTAAATAAATTCACTCTCACTTTCTTAATCATCCCTCTATACACAAGCACTCTGGAAACAATTCACTGCAATCCTTTTCCTTTCCTCTGTCTCCACAGAGAATTATACAGGCTACAGTTTTAAAGAAAACACAGTTTATGAGTCAAAAAGACTGTTTGGGGAAATACTAAGTAGATGACAGATGTGTAATACAATATGGAACTTGTATATGTGTATGTAGGGGCATACAGGTTAAATTATTGCCTGATGGATTTCCCATGGCAGCAAAATATAGGCAGTCATTCTGACCTTTTAAAAGTTGTTCATTGGTGCTCTGGTGCTGAAAAACAATCATTAAAAATTATTTTCTGTAGTAAACAGATGGCTCACCTTTGCAAAGGAGCTCTCAGATGTTCTGTATAATGACTCCTATATTTCCTTACGTCCCACCTGCTGGTCATAAGGTAAGAAAAAACAGAAATAGCTGTAGCAGCTCTAAGTAGGCTCGTGCTGTCAGCCTTTTGGCTTTAGAACAGGTTCATGTATTTTATGACAGATATTAGAAGAATGATTTTGAACACTACCAAGAAGCAAAGAGATCTATACTGCTCATGTACATTAGGTCATCTAAATCTCTCTTAAGTCAGTGAAAGGCAATCAAAGAAAGTAATACAATTTTATTGGACAGATCTTTTGGGAGTTTTGCATGAGTAACATGCCTTCTTTTTGGCCTGAGCAGGAAGCCAAAATACAGCATCCTTAGGGTATTTCTATTACAAAGAGAAAACAAAGAGAAAGTTGCATGTTTCTTTGAAGTGAATTCTCACTAATGATATTATTTGCCTTTCACCCCAGATTTGGCCTCAGCTCAGTCATTGCTTTTTCTAGGCTCAATTTTCACAATTGTGTGCCTCACAATTCTCCACAGATCCAGTTTGTCTTCCATATATTTCCACAGAGAGAGAGAGAAAGCTTATTGGGAATTTTAATGGGCATCTCTGTGAAGATGTGTCCCCAAAGACAAGCTACAAGCCTGCTGCTGCTTCTCAATGCCCTTTGGGAGTGCTGGCTTGTGCCACCACATTGCCACTGCTGGTGCCAGCAATGCTGAGTAAAGCTTCCCGTGCTGAAGTTGCATGAATTCCCTTGCTTAGACATGTAAACATGTAGACAACAGGCAGTAAGATTCCTGAGCCCACACATGTTTTGCTAAGAGTCAACATTAAGTGGCAAAATATCTCTGTATCTTGGCAGGAAACAACTTCTGCCCCTCACCTCCCACCTGACTCCACAAAAGTTTTACTTCTTCTTATGTTGAATTAAGTCTTAAATTGCAATATAATAGCCATACCAAAAAAAAAAAAAAATCCAACCAAAAAACCCCAACACACTAAAAAACCAAAACAACAACAACAAAAATAAAACAACACCCAAACAACAAAGTCAAGAATTAGGATTTAGGGTTTTGATTGGGATTAGAAAAACACTATTGAAGAACTGCTCTAAGATGTAAGATTTTGGAGCAAAATCAAGAGGTTTATAATTATCTTAAATTTACAAAAAAGGAAAACTCAATGCTTGCCATTCATACTGCAGTACCCAACTAAAAAATACAGCACTCGATGTCAACCAAAAGATGTCCACAGTTCAGACTGAAATTAACCACATACAGCTTCACAGCCCAGTTCTGGAAGATGTTTTCTATCTTTGAGATGCTCACTGAAGCTCAGACACTCATAACAAACATTTGTAAATACTGCAGCAGCTTTTAGCAACTACCCCAAACCACGAATTTCACTGAAATTTACTGAAATCTGGACCTATCAAGGAGGATCTCTGGGGAATTTACAGGGGGTGTGTGTTACAGACTGCATACACCTTATTTTGAAATGAATGTTAGTTTATTTTGATGTCTAGTATCAGTAATTCATTTTCCATATTCTCTGTAATTACTGTACTTGCATCTACACACACACACTATTTTGATCATGGATTTACTAAATCTTTGAAGTAGAAAAACTCCCTTTTTTAAGCTAACACTACCCCTTTGGTATGGCTCTGGTACAAGACTACTTAACTAATCATTTCATTTTAATGATGTAATGAAAACACCACAAGGCTGTCCTTACAGTCCTAATTACTACTAAAGGGATCTATGAGGATACTTTAGAATATATTCATCCTGTACTCCATATACCATAAATTCAATTAGCAAGCTATATGTTAATACTTAAATTAATATACTTCAGAGAAATTAATTCTTCATTAGTGACAGGTATACTAAATACTTCATTCCTGTTTGTACCACTTGCCTCCCTAATTATGATTTATTCCAGGGATTAATTTCAAGACTTTGAAGTAACGTAAGATTACTGTTGAGTAGCAAATAGAAGCAAGATTTAACAGTATATATATTTATCATTCTCAAAAAGTTAACATGAACAAGTCTATCTATCTAAAATAAAAATATAGTTTGCTTTTTCAGACAGCAATCATCCAAGCTAGAGGCAACAGCAGAATTTTCACCTTGAAACTTTTTGGATTTCTTGCTTTATTGTCCCAGTTTATGTATTTTCCTATGTACTACATACCTCATATCCCCATGGCTTTTAGGATTTAAGTTGTATTTAATTTTAAAAGGCTTCACACAAAAGGACAAGTTTAAACATTCTAAATCATGAAATTAGATCCATAGGACTTTCTGAAGCAATTAAAAAAAAAAACTATGCCCCAAATATGGGGTTTTATAGACTTAGCCTAAGTTCTTCTCTGAAGAATTGTTGAAGTAATTGTCTTGCTCCCAAATTTCCTCTTTCCAGGAGGAGTCTGAATGTGCTGTTAAAAATGAGCAGGCTGATTATTACCTATAATATTCAAGATCAACATTAACAACTACATTATTCAAGACTGGCATTTTTAAAGTAGATTTGCCTATTCTGAGTCTTTTTTCAACCTGTCAAGAAAAGAAACCATTTCACTGCAAATGTATAAAAGCTGCATTATTTCACTGTCCACCAGCAGAGATTTCTTTTTCTCTTACATTCTATTTATAAATGAAAACAGATGAACTCAATAAAACGTAAGTCCACAGAATTATGGCTTCCTTTATTCTAGTGGTAAAGAAGTTATACATAATTGGCACATATTTTTATCCAGTGGTTGAAACTTTTTCTTGAAACCAAAAAAAGGAACCACTCTGTTTAAAAACCTGATGGTTTCACTTCAGTGCAATCCATCACATTCTCTGATGCTAGCAAACGTGGGTTGACCAAACAGCACCTACCTACTACATTGAGTGATCCTCAGGAAAGTTTCTCTTTTTCAGTCTCAAATCTAAAGTCCACACCATCACAGCAGACCAAGGCAACCCTTAGCTTATCAATAACGAGGACAGGATGGCTTAAGAAGATGGAGGCCAAATTCTCCCTTCATATTAATGTTTTCAGGAAATTGAATTCCATTCAACAGAAAGCAGAACTTTGCCCTCTGTTATGCCAATACAGTATTAACGAAACAAACCTATCTATACATTTCATTGTTTTATGTCAAGTTTTATTTTAGGTATCTACTAGAGCTTAACATTTTGGTTTCCTGCCAACAACAGATAGCAAAAACTGCTTTGTATTTTCATTTGGTTACTTCTGGGTAAAACAATCAATTACCAAATTTTCACATGCTTCATGAGTAGCTAATAACTAAAAAGTGACTGACACAAATATATGGCAGTGCACTGTGTTTTGGAGACCTTAACAAAGTAAAAGTCAACATGAAAGGTCCTTCACACTAGCTCCAGAAGACAGGCCAGATCTTCAGCTCACGTAAAATCAGCAAAAGTCCATTGACTTCAGTAGAACAGCACTGATTTTTACATGGAATGAGTTTTCGGAGTTTTAGTAAAGGCACGATTTCTTGCAAAGCATGAGAACACTATCATACAGACATGCTAATAATGTTAATGTTTTATTCATTACCAGCTTCAGTTTTATCTAGCAATTGACCTCATTATATGGGGGAATAGGTGGGGGGGAAGGAGGGACAGTAGGATTCAGCTCACGTAATGGTAATTAGGCAAAAATTAGGCATCTACTCCAATAGTATAAAAGAGTCTCCTTTAACAGATAATGGAAAAAAGGAATTCACAACCACAGACTAATCCATTTCCTTATGTAAGACATTCCTCTTAGAGCAGGTTGATATTCCACCCTATCCTACTTTTCTGCATACTCTGCAGCACAGGTAGTGAGCACTGATCACATATCTGACTTTGACACTATAATTATGAAAAGTTGCTGATTTGGCTATTTCATTTTTCTTTTTCATAGCGTACCTGATGATGAAAGACAAATTAATCATAGTGCAGAATGTATGTATTAGCTGCTACATTATGAAATAACAATTATCTGAAACTCACTTTTTTTTAAAACTATGTGGAAACATATGAGTTGCAAATAGACAGGATATGTAGCACTGATGTTTTTCAACAAATCAGTGAAGATAAGCTCCTTTAAAATCACAAAGCAGTATTGTTTCCATCTTCAACTACAATATACTTAAAACATACAGCCACCTTGAAAAAATAAAACGGGCAGAGGTTATAAATTACAATCCAGTCATTAGCTCAAAGTTCTTTCCATCACGAGATCATACAGAATCATTTCCCCCTTTTTAATCTCTCCCACCATTCAAAAGAAATTAATTTTGGAAAATTTTAATGCTATGAATACATTTGTATGGATATGTACAGAAATTCCTCTTTTCAAGTCACTTAGATCACTCAGCCAAAGACACAATGTTTTATAATGCACACCTTGTTGTGTGCTGTAACTTGCACAAAAATATTATTCATACAAAGTTTGTAATAATATACTTTTAGCATTATGATAATAAATATTGTTAACAAATGTTCTATAGTTGGCAAGAGCAGTAGTCCACCTTACACTAGCTACTAGTCTTACAGAATAAAGTTTCATTTTTAATAGTTCTAAATCCATAAGATTTTAGACATGTTTCTGTGAAAGTACTTGGAAATAAAAATGACCAGAGAGGCAGAAAAGATAAACACAGAATGAAGAAAAGTAGCATTAAAAATCTGAAGTATTATGTTACAGATCAAATGAAAATTAGAACTCATCAAGAAGTTTTCAATAGACTTTTTAAACTTTAAAATGTACATTTTCCCAAGTCAAAAACCAAGGATTACAAAAATGCCTCCAGATAGAAGACACATTTCAAAAAGGAAAGTCTTCAGGTCAAGAGTTGAATTCCACTATTTCCCCAGCTACCCTGGCATTCCCTGTCTCTCAATATATTGACTCCTTGGAGGTGGTTGACCCATTCTATGCAACATTTTTTTTATAATTAAAATTCATTGAAGCAAAGATAAGAAGTCAAAAATCTCTATTTCCTAAGAGCACTCAATGGCACAGGCCTTCAATGTGGTCTTTCCCTCTCATCAATATTTTATTTAAAAATGAAACAATTTCAATAGAAGAGACTGAAAAAAAAAATCAGTTCAAAATTATCAGCATAGCTAATGGTACTAACACATCTGTGTTTTAAGAGAGCCATGGTCATGCCTCTGCTTAGGTGACTGATTAAATATCAATTATCAAAACATACCCATAGGCACAATTCAAACTGATTTTTCTCATTAAAGTTACTCTGAAACTAAAGCCATCTAAAAGTAAACTGAAAAGAATAACTAGCACCACAGAATCTACTGAAGGCATTTAATTAAGCAGGGATACCTGGATTTTGCACGAGTGAAACAGTCCTGTCCCCCAGCTTCTGCCCTTGGTGGAGAAGCTCCAGCCCTGGCCACCTGAACTGGCTCCAGTCCATTGGTATCCTTCCCTTCCAGAGGTCTCAGACTGGATGCAGGACCTACATGTGCCCAAGTGTATCCAAAAGGTGCCAAGTGGAAGAGGGAAAAAAATGTGTTCTCCTGACCTACAGGTTGTGTTCCTGCCCATCAGGGCTCAGTGCTGTTCTCCATCTCCGCCAGGACAGGCTGGGGACTCATGCTCAGCAACCTGTCCAACCTCTGCACGCTCTTCTCACCCACAGCTCCCAGCCAGCCCCTCCTGAGTGTCACTGTAAGGGGTTAATTCTTCCAGCTGCAGCACTTCACAGTATCCTTGCTGAATTTACTAAAGTTCCTCCTGGCCCTTTCCTGCAGCCTGCTGAGGCTGTCCTGAATGGCAGCCCTGACCTTGAGGGTCCCAGTGCAATTACCAATTTCATGTAGTGCGCCCCTGATGAGAGCACACTCTTATCCTCCCTCGATGGAGGATAGAGATGTTCCATAGCATTCAGTCACAGACAAATCTCATCTGGGATTGGCCTCCAGGCTGAGCATGACTCACTGATATTCTTTAAGCAGTTTTTTGCTCACCTATTTGTCCCCCCATTCCAGGCCACAAGGCCCCAGCTTGGACACTGCCTCTTTTTGGGTAGTTATAGTGCAGACATAACATATAGTGCAGAACATGTTCTCATGTTACATCTGCTGGTTTATTCTTCAAAACTCCCCAATTACCAATGGTCAAAAAGGAGACCTAAGACATGAAAGCCAAAGCTTCCCCACTTGCTACTGAGCTATACATCCTAATTTAAATTACAAAATGTGATCTATCATTTGGACAATTAATGATTTTAGAGTATTCCTTCAATTTTGCTAAATATTGCCATAGTAATTAAGAAAAGCATTGCCATAGGAATTAAGTACAGGCAGTTCCTAGTTTCTCCCCAGCCCAGCTTGGTTACTGCCACAGCAGCAGCAGCACCACTTGGTTCAGCAGATTTAGCCTTTATACCTCTAATACTTAGACAAGGGTCTGTCATGGGTGGATTTGCAGGTTGCACTATAACAAGTTGTGCATCTTTTTTGTCAGAGATTTTTGTCAAAAAAATATTTAATATTTAGATCATTATTTATTTCAGTTTGAATGACTTGCAAATATTCTTTCTCAGCAACGCTATGGTATCATCACCAAGCAAACAAAGCAGCTAAATAGAATCACAGTAAATGTCCCATTTAAGGGCGAACATTCAGTTTGCTAAGAACTCCAAAGTGTAACATAACATATAGTATGTAGTTTTCAACAACAGCCTTCTATTCCCACCCCCCCACTGCTCTGAGTCTTTGGAAGGCTATCCAATTAAATGGTTACATCAGGAATCTTAATCCCTCCTGACTTTATTTTAAGCCCTCTTCTGATTAGATAATCCAGACTGCATGAAGTTCCACTTGTTTTCTTTGTTTACAAGAAATATCTTCACAACAGTAGAAAGTATGTTCTCATCACCTAAAGAAAAATGGAGTCCATGAAATAAACTAGGAGATGCACTGAAACAACAACTTTTGTTTTCAGTTATATACAAGGAAAGGCTTAAATTGTTACTTATGAGGCATCTTCGAAAAGTTAATGTTATGAAAGAACAGATATTTTGTTCCTGTGGCAAACTCAGGCAGCCATAGCCTAGGACTACAACTGCTAGTTGATCCATTTCTTGTTGGGAGTGTAACTTCAACCCTTTTGGTCAGCCATATTAAAATTTTAGCACAAAGAAAATATAATTCATTATTCACTTAAGAATGGTGTAGCCTCCAAATAAAAACCCAACTGATTTCTTGGCCAGTTTGAAACATTAGACTGCATTCTTGATTCATAAGAGTCACTTTCTCCTTTTGCCACAACCTGTTGTAAGGCCAAACAACAAAATAGACCTCTGATCCCCTTATTCCATTGAAAATAATAGCTTTTTCCTTTTTTTAATACAAGTATTTGGGTGGTTCTCTTGATCAGATAATAGCAAGAAAATAACCTAGGGGGGGAAAATGATGCTGAGAAAGCCTTTGATTCCATCAGTGACTCAAAGCAAGGTCAGAAGCATGATCCATAAAGTCATGAGCTTTCTGGTCATTTCTGTTAAAAGAGCATCTTCAAAGGAGGAGGGAGGAGAAGAGTCAGACAGGAAGCTACAGAAGTCATTCTCAGATGAGTGAGAACTGGCTGAAACTAGAAATAGCACCATGAGGGAACAAATTCCTCGGGACAGAAAAATCATCCCTGTGTACTCCTTAGGAAAGAAAATAATCACCTCTGTAAGACAATTAGTTCACCTACAAAAAGTCTGGAAGATGGATAAGACTCAGTGGTTTCTGCAGACACAAGGAATCCCTCTTCAGAAGAGAAAGCCTCAGGTCCTGTATTTTTTTTCAGAAACTACAGATGCTTAAAGAACAGACTTTCAATCCAGCTTTGGCTGTTCATATAACAAGCTGAAATCCCAGAAAAATAAAGTACCACTTAAAACCTTTCAAAACATCAGCTAAGATGGAAACAAGATTCAACTGCTACTCCTCCTCTTTGTATTCTAGCCATATCCTTAATAAAATTCTGCCTAAGCCCCTGCAGCACTTGGACAGTATTTAAAACAAGTAGAAATTCATTCCTATGAACACTGATGCTCACTTCCTCTTATGTCATTAATGTAACTACCCATGGAATTCACTATCACAGAGGAAGAATTTAACAGAATTTCCAGATACATTATGCTGTCTATAATTTAAATACTGAAAAGTATGCAAAGATTAAGATTCATCAAGGGGATTACTCTTCTCTGAAAAGGTAAATGCTCTTTTAATCAAGCAGCAGGTTAGGTTCTTTTTAGTCAGTGCTAGCACAAATCCTCCGTGACTCCCTCAGTCTTCCCTTCTGTCATACAACCTCTGCTCATTTTTAGAACTAATGTATCATTTGGCTGTACTTTACAGTAGATGATGAATCATATCTGCTTCTCTCTTGTCACATTATATCCAAGTTACCAGGAAAAAAAGATTAGTCAGGAGTGCAGACCACAGCATTAAAAGAATAAGTGCTTGGATATTTTCTTTGTCAGAAACATTACAGGGAAGCCGAGGTGAGCAGGTCACATTAGGAAAGCAAGCTCATTAGAGAAAAATATAAACAGCAGTTCTAACTCAGAGGGCTTTGAATGTTGCCGAAAAAATCGTTGCAAGCTTCAAATGGCACCCCACATGTGAGTGATTCTGAGAGTCATCATCTTAATTATTCAAATTAAAATATGTGGAAATCTTGCACAGACACACTCACATACACTATCGCCACAACAGCACAAAACCAGCAATATGATCAGTGAAACAAGATGGGAGCCTCTAGACTTGTGTTCACATGCCCAAATTGAAAATAATGCAGTTACAATTTGAACTCTGCAACAGAAATAGGTAAGTTCTTTTCTCCTGCCTGTGCCTTCATAAAGAGGTGATAATTCTAGCACTCAACAATGCTCAACAAAAGAAGTCCCAAAAATACCACTGTGGACTCATATACCACTGCCCAACTCAGGATGTACTTAATGCTCCTCAGTGAACCTACCTTTCATTAACACCTTCCTTTAGTTGCTCAGTTTACTAACACATGATCCATTACTGTCAGAAAAATACTTTGAAACATTCTATGATCCAAGTTATTATTGTAATTGGCATCGACCTAAGCTACATATATTTTCCACAGCTCAGTGTGAGCATCAGATGTTATTTAGAAGTCCTACATTTCTGAATAGAGGTATAAAAGATATAACATTTTTCTGTGACTTTAGTTGATTTTCTGGTTTGGTTCCAGAAACAGTTTGTTCTCTGGCTAGGACGAGTCACAGCACTTTCCTGTGTCACAATCCTATGACACATTCAGCACCTTCAATTCCTATCAAGTTGACAGCACTTTGATCTTCAACTTTATTTCACCCCCCACAATAAATTTGGCAGATTTGTGAGTAGTCAGTGTTTGTTTCCTTCTTTCTTATGAAAATGATAATGCAAAGTCATCATGTCTGGTTTGTAACCTTGGGTGCAATCAAGAATTTCCTGAAATTTTTCTATTGTGTTGTTTTGCCTTATTTGAAGAATATAAACAGAAATTCAGTCATAAAGGTGAACAGCTCTGCTGTGAAGTCTCTGATCCCTTCCAGCAATTTCTGTAAAAACTTACACATTCACATTTGCTTTTCTAAATCACTCACTAGCCTTTCCATAAGGAAAAATAAATCATCTTCACTAATGACCACTAATCATCATATTGGGTTAAAAAAAAATTGTCAAGTCCATTTTCCCTTTGATTTTGCCTTTGGGGAATTGGTTCCAGTTAATACATAGCACACCCCTCGCTTGACTAACCAGCATTGGCTGGAGGTGATTTATCCAACTGCCATTACCTAGGTAATTTGCCATGTATCATTACACTGTTGACCAGTGATTTGGGAGTCCCAGCAGTATCCCTGGGATGTAAAACTAGTGAGAACCTACTATATGAAAGCTGGAGTTATTATACTGCTCCTCTCTGAGCTATTTAAGCTACTTTTAGGAGACCCTGGAGCTTGCTCCTTCAAGTGCAGTATTTATTTTCCATGACAGTTACAGACCTAGAAGCTCAGGGCCCAATCCAAAGACTTGTAGTCAGTGGCAAACTTCCTTTGCCTCACATCAAGGCATTTGCAGAAGCTACAGCCACAATGGGAGCCTGTTCTGAAGACAGAAGCAATGGTTCAGAAGGGGTAAGCCTTTACACTTCCCCCTACTGTTGCTGACAGCTGGGGAGAGCAGGAATATGCTGCAGAGCCACTCTAGTGCCAACTCATAAACAAGTTTGGAAAGAGCAAAGACCCTTCACTTCAAATCTCCACTTTTATAATTTGGAAACAGTTCACTCTCTTGTTCTTTCTCACTGTCATGCAGAAGATTCATTTGGAGGGGTGGCTTTTTTTTTTAAATTATGCAAATTTTCCCTGTGAATGAGAAATATTTGAGTTTCAATGACAAGTTAAATGCTCTTTTCCTTCTAAGTCTTCAGGACTTTGTGGAGGGAGTAATTTCTACACAAAGTTTGAAAATATCAGCTGTGACTTCACACTTCTAAGAATTTTTACTAAGTTAAAACAAAAATGAGGACCCAGACCATTCAGGAAAACAGTGCATAGATTCTGCAAATTATCCTAATCCACAAATTAAGGATTTGAAAACAGATACAACCTACATTCAAATACCTGATAAAGGAAATTTTAAAGCAACTTTAGACATATTTTATAGCACAATGATTGTGAATATTACTTTTCTGTAGTACAGAGAGTTTACAGAACTCTGAATCTGTGATTTATCCATTGGATTTGCTCTGTACTTAAAAATCTCATTTTGTACATTTAAAACATCTGTTGTTCTGAAAGTTCCTAGCAACAAGGAGGGAACTAAATCCAAAATCAAGATCATAATATGGCTAAATCACTCCTCAGTTTTACTTCTGCATTAAAGCTGCTTTGGGTTTTATGAGCCAGAGAAAGTTTGTCTCATTACAAAAAGGAAATGAACACACACTTTGAAATGACTGTTTAGAGCACAGATTGTCATCAGACTAAGAGCTGGTGCTTTCAGTAGCAGGAACAGACTAATGACATAATACTGAAAGCTATCAAAGTAATATGATATAAAATAAAATAAAAATTAATGAAAATTAAAATAATATTATTACACAACTATTTTCAAATAATTTTACTCATTCAATATAATAGAGATTAATCTGGTTTTACAATATCAAATATGAATTCTCTGTCTCAAAAATGGTAAAAACCAATTCCTTTTAAGACCAAGTATGCAAAGTTCTCTTTTTTTTTTACTATAGAGGTATTGAAAAACTGAAAGTACTTTTATAGCTAAAGAAAAACAAGAAAAACAATAAAATAAAAATCATTAAAAGGTACCTTGATTTTTTTTCCCCAAAGATCAGAAGAGAGAAAATGCAAGAAAGAAAAAAAAAATAAACTGATAGAATTAGATTAAAGATGACTTTTATTTATGAAGATGTATATTTTTTCATGTAACAGAATGAAAGCAACTTCCTGAAGCATTTATATTGTCTATTTCCAGACCATGCACCCTCTTGGCCTTTCTCTTGACTCTAAAGCCGGCTGCAGGATCTTTCAGCTTGAACATCCTTGTTTCACACCTGCCTTACAACAGTGACACATAGTTAAGTTATTACATTATGCACATGTTCATATGACATTCCAGGAGTTAATGTTTCTGATCTGTAAAGAAAACAATGGCTTCCTATTACCAGTTAACCAATATATTCTGCATGTGAGTTCACTGCAGCACAACTGCTGGGAAATTTTACGTACCACATACACTTCTTTGACCAGTGCCAATATTTCCCCCTGTGCAGCTTTTACACTCCACTTGTACAAACTCTTCCAAGGATTGCTCTACCTTATTCCACAACTGAGATATAAGCACAACCATGGGCACAGCAGCTGCAGACAATCCTTTTTTTAGGAATTCCACCAAAGGGTCAGCTATGCTTGTTAAGATATTTAGGGTGTCTGTTCTATTTAAACCAAGTCTAAAATAAATTTTTTTGAATGGAGACTAGTAAGAGAGAACAATTCCACATAAATGAAAACCATATGGAATTGTTCAAAAGGTCAACTATGTAAAAACGTGTTACATACTGTGTTTATAGGTATTTTATTCACAGACAAGGCTGGCATTGGGATTTTATTGACATTCTGGTGAAAAGCACATTAATCAAAGGGTTGCAACCCCTTTTCTCTGCATTTTAATGCAGACCACGAAATAGCACAGTAACATACAATTATTTTTGAAACATATTAACTTGTATTTAATCTATATTATGTTTTGATTGTAAATGACTCCTGGCTTTGTATCCAGATATTTACAGGTGACCTGTATAAACATGCCATTCCCATTCATATGCCATATGAACATTTCTGAACTTCACAGCTGATATTATAGATCCAAAATCAGAATCTTATACTATACTGCAGGCTCATCTCCACTAGAAAGTGCTGAATATTTTACCACAACTAGATAATTTAATCAAAATAGTAAACACAAAATCAGATTTTGCTATGTTCAAGAACATTCAAGATTTGGCCAGAAGCCACTAGACTAAGCCTAAACACAAAAGTCCAAAGGAAAAAAAAAAAAAAAAAAAAAAAAAAAAAAAAAAAAAAAAAAAAAAAAAAAAAAAGCTATTGAATAGCAAAGACCTCGATGATACAAAAACATTTACACACTGAAAGCAACTTAAGAAACGGGGAAGTTTGTACCTACCTGCACATGACCTTTGCTTTCAGTGAAACTAATGATATGATTGTGAATAAAATATAATGCAGATATGGTGTCTGTACATTGACTGTACAGTGCATGACATTTATGTTTGCCCCTAGAAATCACACCAGAGCACTGTGGCCAGTCAGAAACTGCCAGGCACCAGCTTGGTACTCTTGGGTACCTGTTAGGAACCTCAATACATAGAATTCACTTTAAACCATCACCTTGATAACTGTCCTTATCCAGCTGCACCTCTGCTGCACTTAAGGAACTAGGAGCCCTACAGGGAATGCATGAGCAACTACTACAGGAAGTTGTTAGCTGCTGGGCTCAGCAGTCAGAAATCTGCTTTCCATTTACACCTGCTCCAGCCAGAGTCTGTGGAACAGAAACAAACCCTTGATTGAGGTTTGGAGGTGTAATAGTAGGTGTGATTGTACAATACAGAAAATCATTTATGGGTTATGTTCTTTCTCAGACTCTCTTTAAGACACAATCATGGATACTGGGTTCCAGTAATTTAAATTTTTTTTTAAATCAACAGGCATACGTGGTGCAAAGGGTGAAATTTGATGAGAGATACCTTGAGTAAAATTGATGTTATAGATTGATATATTTGCTCTCTATACTTCTACCTTTAATGAACATTCTCAATATGTAAAACTAGGCTATATACATACATGCAATAAATATTTATATTAACAAGAGAAAAAATATTGCACAATCTTATTTTCTATTTCAGACTTGGAACAAAATTTTATCCCACTAAAAATAGAAGAATATTTCATCATAGAAAGTATTGTATCTGCAAATAAATATTTTGCAATGGATACAAGCAAGAAGAAAATTTAAATACTAAATATTTAATTTTCAAACTTGGAGAGAGAAAGGGATATAAAAAAAGAGAAAGACTGAAATTAATATTATCTTCTATGTATATAAATTTAATTTGCAACATGTCCAAAGAACAGTGTTTTATTCCAAAGGTATTCTAAAAACAATATTGATCTATACAATTTCTGATAACAGCAGAAGCCTGAATAAAAATACATGGGATGCTCAAATTAATTAAAATTAAAAGGCTAATTCTGGGGCCAACAGGTGCTGGAAATGCTCCACTCATTTGCACTCATAAAAAGAGACAATAACTAACACTCCAATCACAGTGTTAACATCCAAATGACGTAAATTCCACCATTTACATAAACAGACATTTCATGCTTCACGTTGGTATTCAAGTAATTTCAATCCTTTTCTTTTAGCCTTTGATTATTCCACCAAAAATATAAGCTACCTACACATCTAAGCATGAACCTACATGTCCATAAGAGCATATTCAGAATTGTAAATGACAGCATTTTTGACATTGATTTGAGAACATTTTGGTCAAAGCACATCTAGAAGTAGAGGAAAATGCTTGCAAATTAATATGTTGTTTTTTTAATGGCCATCAAGATTTATTATTTGCTATGACAAATTCTTTTGATGAAATCTTACAAGATTTATCTTTTAAAAGATATTTTTCTACTAAACATACTTATTCAGATTTTCAATCCTAAATCCTAGAAAACATCCCTCTGCATCCTTCTCATTTCAGACAACTTACTTTTCTACTCCATTATTTTCATTATGCTTAGCATCTACTCCAAGAATTGAAAATAAATCTATATTCTCGATATCCTTCTCCAGTCTCTACACTGCTTAAAACATTTTTTCATCCCATAAATATGATAAAGCATAAACACATGTACACAGCACTTTTCTGTGTTCTAAGTATCAAATCAGTAGCCACTGAGTAAAAAGGAGAGCTCTCTAGACTTTAAAATTCTGCACAAGCTACTGAAATTATCCTCTAGGAGATATTAGGCATGTTGATACACATTAGTCTTCTCTTTGTTTCCTATATAATTATTTACATCAGTGCTGATGCACATATATTGACTATCTCAGCACAGAACAAAACCCTCACCTGAGGACAACAATATTTTTCTGTCAGGATCCATAATCTGAAGTGGTATTGGCCACTAAATTACTAAATGGTTATTTCACATATGTCAGGGACAGATGAAGTTTAGTGCAATTCAGGACTCTCTATGTGCAAAATGCATATCTCATTTGCCCCTTTCTTCACTACTTTCTTCCTCTTGTTCAACTAACACTGAGACAATTTCAAGTCTCAAAGATGTCAGAAAACCTCAGCTTGAGGAGAAAAGACTGTAGCTACACAAGTTTCAGGTTACTTCCTTATTCCACTACTTGAACTTTTTTTTCCTTCTCTCCTTGCCTGGCACCAAAATTCTATGCAACAGTTAATAAAACTGTTCAGAAAGAAAACTGTTCTTCTCAGAAAATTATCTGTAAAAATGCATCATTCACAGCTGCTTTATTAACCTAGGCCAGATGAAACATGGCATTTCAGGTTATCTCAAGAGTCAAGTCACAGTCTGAATGTACCTTAGCTGCTTCTTGAAAATTTGCTGTGCACAACTGTGCACGCTTCCCACATCCATACCTGTTCTTCCATTCATCTGTTTCCTTGACCTTTAGACAGTCATTATCTATAACCAATAAGACTACTTCTTAAACCAAAATTACTTTCTGCTCGGCCATAATTTCTTCTACTGTTATAATTTTGACCTCCAAACTCTTTAGCAAGTCCCATTTAATCAGAAAATGCACAGATAAAATTTAATTAAATGTTATACACAAACTACAAATCAAACAATTCAAGCAACAGTTGTCATTGATATTAAAAAACTCCTTCTAATGGAATTCAGTTTGGGAAAATATAGTGCCCAAGATGAACAATCAACTTTCTTGTGATGCACATATAATTACATTAATATGCTAGTGTAAGCTTCCACCCAGAAATATGCTTGAAAACAGAATTTCAGTGAGGGTCACCATTCAGCCTGCAAGAATACAAAATTTGAAATGCAAGAGAGATTTCAACAGAGGAGCAAAACCCAAACCATTCAACACTGCCACTGAGGGAAGAATGATATATATGAAAGGAATCACAAAACAAACTGGAGTTCATGGAATTTTTCAGAGACAGAATGAAAACAATGTAAAAATGGGACAAAGAATGAGAAGAGTCACATAGTTCAATCACATGGAGTGAGATTTGATAAAGGATGTTTGCAACAATGTTCTGAAGATTGAAACTTCACAACCTTACTTTCTGGGATTTGAGCTGAACAAGATTGCAAAAGCCCTTAAAGGCAACTCTGCTCTTTCTGAATAAAACCCCAAAACTCACATTAATCTTTAAAACAAGACTAAATCTTGAAGCATGCATTTGAACCACACACATTTTATTCCTTACAATTTTCATTCAACTCATTTATGTGGGGAATGGGTGATCTGCAAGAATTTTTGGAAGCCTTATCAGAAGACATAAAAATACAGATACTGGGAATAGGAAATCTTATAATGAAAAGCATGACACACAGCTCAAAACCCTGATACCAAACTGTTTCCCAAAAAACATCTGGCTTTCTTTTGTGGGATTTTATGTCCATAATAATAAATAAATCAGGTTTAGGAGTGCCAGTTTATTAACTATTTAAGAATGTCTAAGGCAAAGCAGCTGCCTGGATCTCACAGCATGTCCAAATAGATCGAATGTTCCCTCTTGGTAACAGTATATTCAAATACAAGTATTACCATTATGGATTGATACTAATAAACACAGGTTTAATTTTAAATGGAGTTTAAAATCCATTTCCTTCCCTTACCATTTGTTATTTATTTTTTAGCTACTGAATATTCCTGGACAGTTAACAAAAATCTTAAACATTTCATCACTTTCCAGTACTGTTGAAGGCTTCGGATATAACAGTACAATATTTCTGAATCAAAGTTACTTTTTTGGAATCAAGTACGCAAATACATACCATGTCTGTATATTTTTCTTCTGAAACTTTCATTTTAGTTCATGCCTTACAGTTTCAACTCACCAATTCCTATCATCTGCACTGAGGCTGAGGAACAGTAAAACAACAGTCTTTTAATGTCACCACTCCTTACTCTCTTGAATACATTTTTCTCTCTTATGAGCCCATGAAAATGATTAAAAATTCAATATTTTTCATCTAGATTTAGTTTTGAAAACGTGTAAACTCCATTTCTGAAATCAGGCGATCTTCACAACCAGCTAATGAGGGGCTTTGATCCTTTGGGTAATCTTTTTGGATTAGGCCACTAAGAATTTTATTGCTTTAAAGGAAATTTCTGGGTAGCAGGACGACAATCGAATTGTTAATTAAACTTGTTTTAGAGAATCATTGCACATCAGGTGCAGCATGGAGAAGGCAAAGATGTTAATTGTAGAGCTGTACAGCTGAGAGTGCTCTTCGCTAAGAGCCAACAGCTGTAAACAGTTCTCACCATCTATTTTTCAGGTTGGTTAGGTACTGGAATTTAGAGTCCATTACAAAGACTGTATTTTCATAGCTAACTGTTTACAGTAGCTTGGACTAAGTAAGGAAGCCAAGGAAGAGAAAACTCCTCAAGAATAGCTGCATATGATCACTGTAACAATTGAAAGATGAGATGCATTCTCTGCACATGACATATAAAAAGACATAAATACATAAGTATCTCTACATTTGCAAAATATGCAAATCTCATAAAATATTCCAGTGTCATGGACTAGCCTTCTCAAAATTAGAAACAAGGATGGACAAAAGTGTGGCACATTTTGGGGACCCAAAAAAATCTGTTGAGAAGATGATACCTGCCTTCTGCCTGTGATGAGACTGGATTCAATTCAAGGCAAAGACCTTGAGCAGTATGCTGCAGCATGCATTCTAGGATTTGGCATATGAATGGAATTCTTCTAACATTTTTGCTATAAGGATGGCAATCAAAACAATTCAAGCCAAAAAGAAATTAGTTTTCTTTTACAAAATATTTTAACCATCTGGATTTTTTTGAAAATAATTTTATAAACCAAAACACAGCCTGCATCAAAACTAAGTTAACTAAATGGAATTTTTCTTGTCCTCCAAGAATTATAAAATAATTTAGGTTGAAAAAATCCTTTAAGATTATCAAATCCAACTGTCAACCTAACACAGCCAAGTCCATCACTGAACCAGGTCCCCAGGTGCCACACTTAATATGTCTTCTAAACACCTCCAGGGATAGTGACTCAACCACTTCTCTGGGCAGCTTATACCAATGCTTGACAATCCGCTGAAGAATTTGAAAGAAATTGCAGAATTTCTTCTTAATTTCCAATCTAAACCTGGGCACAACTTTAGGCCATTTTCTCTCGTCCTATCACTTGTTACTCGTGAGAAGAGACCAAACCCCATCTTGCTACAACCACCTTTCAGGTAGTCGTAGAGAGGGATAAGGTCCTTCATGAGCCTTCCTCTTCCAGGCTTTAGCCCAGCTTCCTCAGGCGTTCCTCATCAGATTTGAGCTCCAGGCCCCTCACCAGTTTTGTTGCTCTTCTCTGGACTTGTTGCAGCACCTCAATGTCTTTCTTGCAGGGAGAGGACCAAAACTGAATACAGGACTCAAGGTGTGGTCTCACCATTGGGGAGTACATGAGGACTGCCCTGCTCCTGCTAGCCACATTATTGCTCATCCAGGCCAGGATGCCATTGGCCTTCTTGGCCATCTGGGCACACACTGGCTCATGTTCAGCTGCTGCTGACCAGCACCCCCAGGTCCTTTTCTACCAGGAGGCTTTCCAGACACTCTGGAAACTCTGGTACAGCGGTAACACCCAGCCTGTACCACTGCCTGGGGCTGTTGTGACCCAAGTGCAGGACCCAGAACTTTGCCTTGTTGAACCTCATGCAATTGGCCTCAGCTCATCATTCCAGCCTGTTGGGATCAAGTTCTGTGAATTTTATCTGAAACATGCTCAACAAGCCACTACTTCAGTGAAGGGAGCTCATGCTCCCTGAAGGGCTTGCTAGATACTCATCTCAACCCTCCCCATCAGAAATGCAGAAATGCCTGCCTTCTCCAGACCAGCCTACAATCTGCTTCCTTAACTTATTTCAGACAACAAAAGTAAGCTTAAGAATTTAAGCAGTAGGATTTTGCTAAGTAAGGTCATTTCATCTGAAGCAGTTTAGACAGCATTCAGCAATTAGCTCCACTCACAAATCTAAAGTGTTGCTAATCTCTGACAAGGGAAAAAAAAAAGGCGGGAGGGGGGAAGAGGGAGAGAAAAATAATGCTTATCTGTGAAAAAGTTACAAATTATTTCTTTCACTGAGAGGCAGAATAAGAACGTGTGTTTGTGATCCATTAGAAAATTGTGCTTCTGGATTCTTAAAATGCATATTTCAGGGAATAGAAATCTTTGGGAACGAAAGCCTGTCTGGATTGATTAAGTCATCAGATGCAAAGTGTTAGAATTACCAGTCTTGTTTCCCTGTTTAATCTCTTGTTGAGGAAGTCCCCAAGGCACTCTTTAATTGTGTTTATACAGCAAAGCAATGATATATCACATGTGGCAGTACAAAAATATTTTCATGCTGATTCTATAGGTTTGCATAACTCTGATTAAGGTACTTTTCCTGTTTTAACTTTACAGCTTAACTTTTAAATTTAAATTTGAATTTATAACTGAAGACTTGCAAAATTTGCACTCACACAATTAAAGAACACTTTAAAAAAATTACACTTGACTCAGTTTCATTTCCATTGCATTTTTTACATGATATAAGATGTTATGCAAAGGTTTACTGTGCATTTCTTTCACATACCTTCACAAACAAAAGCAAGTCTGTTCCCCTGGTGATCACCCACTCAGGCAGCAGGGTACACAAGATTAACTGCAAGCCTATGCAGAGACTTAATTCCCAGTATCTCTTAAGAAATGCAGACTGCAATAGTTTTCTGTTTTACTTACTTGTCAGAATGCTTCACAGTTTCTAAGGGGTTTTTTTTGTAAACCCTGACAGATGTGTAAGATTTGAAGTATTTGTTTTGGGTTTGTTTGGGCTTCTTAATAACTGTATAATTCAACATTGTTCAAAAGAGTCTTGGGTGTGACCAAAAAAACCCCTCTAACAGTCTCCATTGCAAATGGAAAGGCAAATAATTCAGACTGCAATGTAAAAAAATTTACAAATGTTTTTTAGCACCAACTGAAAACTGTTTTGTATTGTTTGAGTAGGATTGTTGAGTGGCAGATGCTAACCCTGACAAAAAAAAAAAAAATCCATTCCCCATATATACTTGAGTTTGTACTTGTGTTGCAGCACTGTCACGTGAAAAATGAGAGCATAACCAAACTGCAGACCCACCCCCAGTAGAACTAGTTCAAAGAAGGATAAATTGTTGGGTTTAGCTCCCCATAAACAGACTCCAGACACAGCAAGACAAAACACTGATTTTTACAAATGAGTAAAAGGCATCTCAAACCTCAAAATGGAAATTATTATACATTCCTAAGAGGATCTCAGGTTTTGTTTGTGGAGTTGCAGCTAACAGACCACTGTAACACCTTGTGTATATCTATTTTACTCACAAACATACCCACTTTTATGTATGTACTGTATGTATAAATGTTCATAGATACCCTAATGCTACATACTACACAAGGACTGAGACTTCAATTCAAGAGCATCAAGCATTGTTTAATCTATCCTGAATTTGAGTAATAAAGAGAATCAGACCAGATTTTCTAACAGTTAGCATGTATAACAGGTATATATTTTCAGATATAGTTTTATAGCAGACAAGGTACATAAGCAAGTGAAAGTTACTCAGGCACGTTCCTATAGATTTTGCTGACTTTAGGACCACATACAAGACAGGAGTTGGACCTCCAATAAATTACAGGCTTTTTTTCACTTTTAGAATACATTATTTTCACTATCATTTATGAAGCCCAAACAACCAGCCAACATGAAAGACTTCTGTTCAAATTATCCCATACAGCCTGTGCAGAGACTTCTGAAGACCCCCATGAGTATTACACACCACACTTCCAACACAACAGTAGAAAGCCATCAACAGTTAATTCCAGCTGGTTTCTGCCACTGCCAACACCCCTTGAAGTAAGACATCCTTATTTGCTTGTATACCCTGTGCCACTTTCAAAGGCTTTGCATGATTTTCAAAAAGCAGTTTAATAAAAGCAAATGAGCTAGTGGCTTTTTCAAAAAAGAAGAGTTCTTGGCACCTAAGTTCCATTACATTTCAAAGGAATTTAAGAGCTCAACTCCCTTAAGGTCTTTAATGTAGGTTAGCAGCATAACATTTATCAAAACAATGACTATTTGATCCCCACTTGTGTAAAAAAAAGATGGGCATCAAGAGGCAGCTTCAACATCTTGAAGTTGGTGATTTACATATATCAATTTAACCTTATATGTGGTGCCTCCACAGTCATTACCCAATAACTACTTTATTGCTTCCTGGCTGGGGCCTCCTCCACTGTGCCAAAGCCACTAAATAATACAGTCAGGCTCCCACACCTCTTCCACACCATGGGTCTATCACTGGATCACTAACCAAGCAGTTGTCATCCTAAGATGGGAACAGTTCTGAAAAAAACTGACTAGACCAGGTAAGACTTATCTTTCTGAAAGAACTCAGTAGAATTTTCATAGAGTGCTATCAGATCAGTTGGGTGCACCCAAACCATTTCTTTTAATATATCCACTTCACAACTGTAAAAATACCCCTAGCACTGTACGCTGCCTCTGAGGGAATGAGGTATTTGAAAAGTGGATGCTACCATCTTTCTCAGGATATCTTCATTCTAAGCCTAGGCATGGATGGCTCTTCAATGCCACCTAGGCAATTTTTCATTCTTCAATTCAGCAGTTCTTCTTGCACTGTGTAGGAAAAGCAGCTGCCATTCTTATTGCCCAAACAGTAAAAGTACATAACTTTTAACACAAAAGCACAGAATGGGAGGTAACTACTCCCTCAGTGTAGATCAGCAAGAAAGAAACTAACTGCAGAATCCAGAGGTTGACCTCATGTTGTTTTGTAACATAAGCACTTTCCACCCAAAGGGCAAAAGTCAAGGAGAGTTTGATTGTGGAGTCAAAATAGTCCTACTGCTCTGTTATTTTAGCCTCCCTTTCTTCCTCCAGATTATTCCACTCAACATAACCTACAGCATTTAGTGATAAACCTGCTGGCACACAATTTATGGAGAAACAACACTTGATTCTCTTTCAGCTACTTATCTTTTTAAGCAGTGGAAAGAAAAAGACTCCTACTATACATAGTGACTCCTTGGTGTCTAGCCTTCCCCCCTCCCCAGTCCTGTTTTTGGTATGCACACAGGACATGCTGGTGAAGCACAGCAACAGAGAACAGCTCACTTTCCCAAAAGGACACAATAGATGCTTTTTCACAACTAAAGGCCACTTGTAATGCATGGTTGACTGTGAAAAGTAACTGTGAAGCAATGATAAGATCAAGTATCTTTAACCATACTGAAGAACCCAAAGCCATGAAGTTGATGCCACTAAATGAGAATTAGTATGTACTTGCATGATATAGAACCAAATCAAAGATTATTCAATTATAGGAATAATCTAGGGCAATAACAAAAGCTTTTTTTATATAACTAGCCAAGTACAAGAACAGCAAAAGAGAAGCAAAAAATTACTTAGTTACTTACTTAGTTACTTCTTTAGTTACTTACTACTTTCCTATTCTCATGAATCTGGAAAACTTCAGTGGCTGATGTGCGGAAAAAAAATCTCAGAAAATATGAAAGGTATTTTTTACTTTTTCAATTAGTAGTAAACATTTTTCCAAAGGAACACCCCTAATAGTGTATATGATTAACTTCCACGTTGCAAAATTAAATAGCACTCCCTTTCTGATTCCATATTTAGACAAATTATTGTACAGAAAATTAAACACTTAAAAAGTTGTAAGCAGCACCCCAGCACTAATTCAACTAATCAAACATTTCCAAATCAAATTCTTAGAATATCAAACTGTTATTCCAGCACTGATATAACCAGCAATCAAAAATAAGACACTTTCCCCTCAAAATTGTAGGCCAGTGTTAACCCCCTTCTCAGGTTGGAAACAGTTTTCTATGGAGTCATAGAAAGGTCATATTAAGTGCTGTATTTGAGCTTCTTTTTTTGTGCCCAGTAATACGAGCAAGAAGGAAGGCAGATTGCAATTTGAAGGATTGAAAAAAAAACAAAAAAAAACAAAAAAACCCCAAAAAAACCACCAACCCCACAACCAAATCAAAACACTCCAAACTCATCAAACTCATTGAAGCCAGAATTCTGAGACGGCCAGTTTCTCTGCCCACTATTTTATAGATCTGAGATAAAAGCAAATAAGTTCAAATCACAAATGATGTGCACAGGAAAACAACACTTACTAATGCACAGAGAATTCTGATTAAAACCAGACAAAATAGAATAGCAGTGATTTTGCATAAAGAAACAAACCCAGAAAAGAGTAATTTGAAATGCATCTAAATTTTAGAAAGTTCTCCATATTTTTTAATTTGTTGCAGCTTGGTCAAGAAAAGAAGAAAAAAGGCTGTGCTCCATCTACTACAACCCTGCTTTTGTTATAGTTATCCTTTTATCCTTCCCAGCCTGTATATGCTTATTTCCAAGATAATATTTTTTTAATCACACAAAACACTAAGAAGTTACACAAAACCCCACAGATTTATATATCTCCAAACTCCCTAAGGCAGAAAAATATCAGAAAGAAAGAATAATCCAACTAGAAGTACTGTGGGCCTTGCATGCCTATATGGGGATGACACATGAGTCCATAAGAACCAATCTTTGTGTAACAGGATGAGTTTTGAGAACTGAAATTTCTAAAATGAGTGGTGTACTCTTTTTTTTAATAACAGGAAAATGGTTCATGCTTGAGTTAGAAAGGTACAGGTGACATTCTGTTTTATTCTACAGTTCAAAACTGTGTCTTTAAGGAAATGCTTTTTTTCTTTAATTTAAACTAGCTTTTAAAGAGTTCAAAACCCAATTTGTTCACCAGCTATGGTCAACATATGGTGACTATTGAAGATGACCATAAAAAAAATTAATCAAGTTAAGTGCACTTGAGAAAGATGCTGTCTTCTGACTAACATAGCATAGAACTTTCTGCAAATGTTTCTGCAACACAGATCTATCTGCTTTTCATAGCTTTCTAAGGCATATTAAAGGAAAAAAATTGAGCAAGGATAATGCTATCCTACAAACAACTGCACAAAAAGTGCACCTACAGACAGTGGCAATAACATGACTTGGCTCTTACATCAATAGGAGTGAGTATTCTTGTGTGCTGTCCATATGCAGGCTGTGTAACTATGAAGAAAATAGCCAAGGGACTCATTTATATCCATTTTTGCAGATGATACAATTTAATGTGAGGATCCATGGGGTACATAACTGTAAATCTTTGACTGAAAATTACACATAGAGACAGAAAGCAACAGAATTATTGAAATAGTTTGAGCCTAACAATGAACATCTCAGAGCTCCTACAGCATCAGTACAGAGTGCCAAACCCATAAATCACTAGCCTGAAAATGAATGAAAATGAAAATGCTTTATTTGTCTAAAAACATGAGAAAGGATGACTTAATTAGAGAACAAAACCTTCACTATATCCAGTTGATTTATATGGTTTTCTCATCCATGAAACAAAAGAATCTTGCATTACATTTCTCTGCAATAAAGGGCATGAATTATCCTTCACTACCACAGTGAGCACAATAATACATCAAAGGGCTCAGGAAAGTTACATTTAATGATATCCCTTAGATAGTCCATGAAGTAAAGCAACATATTTCATTAATCCAAACCATCCTAACTCTGTAAGCACCTCAAAAGGCAGGCAAGCTTACTTTAACACAGCTTTAGCAGAAAGAGATGTCCCTGAGTCTCCTATTGCTGAGCAAAAATATTTTATGATATTATGTAAAGTATTTTACAGAGTTTACAGTAGTAAATATTAAGTTATGAATTAATGCATTTATATAGTATGATCATACCTTCACAGAACAGAAACATATGTGTGTCTGTGCCATTCAGCCCTGCCCACAAAGCTTCTCACTAATCTAAAAATTCTGCCTGCCTGTGGTCTATGTTCTCCTGAGGCTGGAGATCATGCAAGTACTACAGAGCACAGGCTGTCTTTAAGACCCACAACTTAATATTTATCTTTTTCTGAGTTCAGGCTATTTGTACAGCCTGACTGTCCAGCAGCAATGAGGCCAAGCTTCTTCAGTGCCTCCTTTCTTATCAGCACCAGTCACATCAACATTTTAGAGGCAGGTGAGGTCAACAAGCCCCATGGACCAGGCAGCATATTTAGTTTTCCATACTTCAGGTGAGTGAGTCTAGGATGTCTCAAAGTTTTCTCTTACAGGCTGTGACTGTGTTACAGTAGAATTGAGACTAAAGGTGGACACCTAAGCTCAGATGGCAAATACAGCCTTCCTCTGCACAGCAGGTGCACATGGAGATTCTGTATTACCATTCTCCAGTGAGGAAAATAAAATTCTCAGGTCCCTAACATGTGAGGCTTAAAGGCAAGGATCAAACAAGTATCTTAGGCATTATACCACTATACCTTATACCAGAGGGAGTCAGTTCCACCTATGTTCGTACACCACTTTCTAGGGCATAGACCTGCAGAACCATCTAAACATAAAACACAAGGTGAAGATGTGATGAGCGGAATTTAGGTTACCTGTATTTGGTGAGAGACCTAAGTAATGACTTGATGGAGTCAAGTTTCTCCACAGTGCAATTAAGAAGAGCTTAAATAATAAAAAGTTTGTAGTGACAGCAACTAGTGTCACCTACTAGTATTTAGGCAGCATATATAACTAAGCAAGCCACATGTGCATTTACCTTCTCCAGTGCCAGCCTAGAGGACAGATAGTTTTTGAAGAAGCAGGAGACAGGAGTCAGTTCCTTTTTGTAAAATGGAATAAAACCTTCACTGTGGTCCTCTTAGAATACTAAATACCAGGTTGTTGGTGATTTTCCTCTTTTAACCTCCCACTCCAGGACACATAAGGCATTTTATGGCTTCTAAAGCAAATTTTTTCCAGAAGCATTGTCAAAACTGAGCTTTTACCACCTCCCCCAAATGAAGCAGTAATTCAGCAGTAGAATAGTAAGGCTTAAAGCATGCTGAAATCATTGCTTTGCATGCATACTAATACTGTCCTCTTGTACTCCATTGTCTTCTCTATTTCCACTTCCTCTCTCCTGTTTTGTTGTCTGAGTGAAAGCTCGGGCACAGGCTGCCAGGCTGCTCTCCGTTTATACAGCACCTCCTATAACAGGGTCACAGCCTGTGAAACAAATTCCAGTGCACTAAAACACTATAAACAACCACCGCCAACAGGCCTGTCAGAGCAAATTAACTGAGTATATTTTGGTGACGCACGATTCCCAATGGCTTCTTAAGCAGTTTCTCTTCCTGATTTATGAAATCATCCAGTTTTCCACAATGAACTAGATGGCTGTTAGTGCCAATTACTGAAATTCTGCTTGACTTATGCAAAGCACTTTATAGGCAGATCATCTGCTGGTGCAAGCTAAGACCTTCAACAGCACAAGAAGAACAACTCATACCACCGTCTGCCCCTTCATCGCACTGACCTCAGCCCTCCTCATAAACCCTCCAGTTTCAAGGGTATGACTCAATACACATTTGTATCTGCTCTCAGTCCTGTGGAAAAAAGTATCTACTAGGGTAGGATGCAGCTTCACTTAGTGAATCATTGACACTGCACTCTTGACACTGCACTGCCTGTAAGCGGCCCTAGTGGGATGGGAAGTGGAGCTGGGAGAGGGAAGATTGCAACTCAATCTGCACTCCTCTGCTGTCAGCAAAGCCATCCTCATGTTTCAGTCATGACATAGAAATGGATGGAGTATACAGGACCTCACTGGCATTTAGAGGATTTTTCCCATCAGTAGCTGGTTGGTCTAGACATGAACAATGTAAGTTTCCTTGTAACCCCTGTGGGAAATGTCCAGCTGTGAAAACTGCTGGAATTTCCTCATAGCCACGGTGTCCTGCCTTGTATTCTAGAATAAACAATGTTGACAGCAACAGTGTGCCAGAAGTAGACTTTACCAGTTTTCTGCAGAAACAGGGAACTTCCACCTACTTTTCACTTTCCCTTGTTACAAGAACTGATAAGCATATCATGAGCCATTCCCACCACACTCATACCCACTCCCCCAGTTACATTAGTGAGTATAGACAGAAGAACAGAGAATACATGGCAAAGCAGCATTATTTCAAAAGTTTATACTCATTACTCTTGTTTCTTTCATTATAAGAAATTATGACAAATTCTATAATCAGTACTATCTTCAGCCAACTTTTATAGAGAAATTACAGTAAATTAAGGTTTCATGTACTGTATAAAATCACACATGGGGAAAAATAATCTTTATACACCTCTTTTGACCCAACTTCAAACTATGGGCAGCCACGTAATTGGCTTTTGACTGTTCTTTTCAAATCAACACAGACTCTGGGTTGTATTTCCAGAAAGACCAAGAGATACAATCATAAATACACACACTTCATCTCTGTACACCCTTTAAAATTATTATTATTAATTAAAGATTATTATTATTACTATTACAATTATTATCCTTGTTAAGTTTGAAAAACTAGAACTCGGAATTTTATACTACAATACTTTTAGCCATAGCCCCACCTTTATGTAAAAATTTAAATATATGTTGAAACTTATTTTATACACCAAGAACAATGTAATATACCACAAACCTAAAAAAAAAAATATTCATGTCACCTACCCAACAATAAGCACTTTTTGCACTTCTTAACATGCAAACCCCACAGAATTTCAGGAGGGTTTGTTTTCCCCATATAAGTCTAGAGATAAGTGATCAGTTCAAGTATCTGCAGGTTCAGCCATCATTTGACTGAATGGGTAACATGAGCATTAGCTATGGTGACATGCCACTACACATTGTCTGTTCTTCCTATCTCATGTATTAAAAATTTGACAAAACCATACTTTAGGACTCCAGGAAACTCCTGCATATACATCCACCCAGCCTGATTAGCCTGCAAAAACAAATGGTGCAGTGGCAACTATGAAAGACAAGTTCAAAGGCGGGTCAGAAGGTAACAAAACTCCACTTGAAGAAGTATCAGTCGAGTTCAGCTGCTTTCTGTATGATCAAGCAACACAATATCACGTCTCTTTCTTTAGGACTATACTCAATTCCTGCATCACATTTTTTAAACTAAACTTCAAAAACCAAATACAAATATCAAGCAGCAGATTTGCAGCAAGTGAATGGTGACAGCAGAATCAAATGGAAACAAATGGACAGGAACATCACCAGCTGCTTCTGGGGGGAGGAGAGCTGGACATCACCAGCTACATCTGGTCATGCTGGCCAAAGGCAAAGAGATGAACAGAGTTGGAAGATGAATAAGTATCTTGATATGGTTGTATCAGGAAAGGCATAATGGAAAATGGAAACTTACTGGCTAACAGGCCAAGAAAAAGAAAGAACAGATATATTCAAACCTGAATCACACTTACGAATGCTTTTAGCTGGATTAAGCCAGGCAGCTCATCTCAAATTACGTTACACTACCGTGGCACTCCTGTGAAGTACAAATCCAGCCCCTGGTGTTGAAGTAACAGTGCCAGACACACCAAGTCGCTCGTGCCTTCTGTCAGGCCATTAAAATGTGCCACAGGTCTCAGACCTGGTCCAGGAGAAGAAGTTTTATTTGACCACCCGAGCCAGTGAAGGTGGCAGGCAGCGAGTGTGTGCTGATGTCTTGCCACAGGGAGAAGTTGAGTCACTGTTCACTGTGCCAGCTGGATTCAGGCATGAGTTTAATAAACTGGTTCACTGCAGTGATCATGCCTGGCTGTTGCTGGCACCAAATGTTTTCATCTCTAAATGTCACAGGCAGGTTAGTGTGGCTTTTCTTTTTTCTTTTTTTCCAGTAGGTGAATAAAAATGTGGAAATTCCAGCTACAAAACCCCAGCAAGAAAGAGAACAGCAGGAAAAAAAAAATCTACTTTTGACGTTTGTTGCTGAAATAACTGGCTCCACAATTCTAGCTCTACATTAAAATGGGGACAAAAATAAACCTGTCCTCTGTGGTCAGTCATAATTGCTAAAATCTTTGAATTATTTTCTGTGCAATCACTCTGCAAAGATATTCTTGGAATGGGTCAGGGAAACATCAAGCAAGGAGGTAATTTCTTGTCACACAACCTGAAGAAACATGTCCAGGCAAGTGAGGGGTAACTAACTCACTGCTGGCCAGGAAAGTTACACATATATGCCACTGAAAATTCTCAAGAAATGCATAATTGTACTGCCTCATGGCTTGCTAAAATCCTTCTCTGGATGGGATTGATCAATTTTGAATTCTGTCACACATCAGAAAAAGAACTAATCTCTACATATGTATAAACCCTATTGAGACCTTGTTCAGAATTTTTTAACCAGATCTTAATAATCACATTACGAATTATCTTCTCTCAACATAAATAGGAACAAGCAAGTTCAACAGCAACATTTTCGGGAAGAATCTTTAAATTTTAGTGCCCTAGTCAGCTGAAAAATATGCTTAGTCCTCACTCTTCCCAAAGCACCCAGAAAACAAGTTAAAGCCACCCCAAAATGTTTGTCACCCCCAAATATTGGCACCCAGTAGCAGATAGACTTCTATAAAATTTTGGTTTATCTGTTTTGCTGTGTCATACACAGAAAAGGGCTATGATAAAGAAAACTAAGGTGAAGGATTATTTTTCATTCCTCATCCATCAGGTTGCACATGTCTGCTGACCATTGAACTTGTTTTATTTGCAAGGGCAGCAGGGAACAATAACAATTCTCAAACAGAAAAGGAAACAGAAGAGTTATAGAATCACACATAACCCTCCCCAACATCCTTTTAACAATCAAAGGAAAAAAGATAACCATATTTCCATTGTGGATAATGAAATCTGAGATTCATGTCATCTTGTTGCCTCCTTGTTGCCAGAATTAATTTAAGGAGAAAGTCCCAATTTCCCACTTCAAATATATGTGCCACAATCAAAGAATTTACACTTCATTTATCCCCTTCTATCAAAGCAACAATATAGATACAAACCAGGCTTTTAGAAATGGGGAGGTCATAAATTTGATTGTATTTAAAAGGAGAAAAAAGAAAAGTGTATTTTTATAACTTTTCCAGCATCTAAATAGGAAAAATTACTTGCTTTTCTCCTATTCGTTCTGGATACAGGTCAGATGTGTCTCTCAAGTAATTTGCGTCACCCATGGCCTCACTAAGGATTGCCAAGCCTTTACAAGGCTGTTTCTCAGCTTTGAATATTGCCAAAACAAAACTGCTCCAGTGTATTACAGGGAGATGTGAAGAACTGGTGTATTATAATATTTGAGTTCTGTCTGGAGCCAGGATTTAATAAGGTTTTGCTGCTTTTTGATAAAAGCTACGTCTTTAGAAATATAACACAAAAATAGCTTTACATAGACAACAACAAGAGAGACAGGACCATTCACAGTGTCACTGCCAGTCTAGACAAACATGCAGAATCCTATGCTCCATCTCACAAGGTTCATTATATAAAACCATACAGAAAACAAACCAGGACTGAGTCAGCATTTCCTGCCAGTAAAAACATTATATGGCTTACCAGCTGCTGAGGCCAGGAGGCTGTGAATTCAAAGATGTAAAAATTATGTGATTCAGGATCTAAATGTCTCCTCAAAAAGAACAGGAGCAGGATAGTCAAGTGGTTTAGCATGCCCAGGGCAGGATGTATTAGCAGGATTACTGGAGATGACTTATGCCTGCTCTGCAACTCAGAGTAGGAAATGCAAGCACATTTACATGCCTGCCTCAGTGCCGTCTTGAACAGGACATCAGACATTTTAGTGACCTTCTAATTTCTCTTTCCTAAACCCCTTTGCACATCAAAATTTTGGATTTTTGCAATTTCTTCTGTTAATATTATGATAATCCATGTTAAATCAAAGATGTTCCCTTATACAAACAGTTTATTCCAAAGTGATGGCAGTAAATTTTTACCTCATTAGACAGTGAGGGGATTTGGGTGCTCCATTTTTATTAAACAGGTTGACTGTAATCACGGATCTGAGACAGATGCACAAATTTTGGCTTGAAGCAAACATGATAAAACAGAAACATAATGAAGAAACCTCAAGCCCAATATTCTTTTTCATTATTTGCACAATAAAAATGCACTAACATAATTTCTCTTGTAGAAGCAATTGATTTTTTTTTCCCCCATTCTATAGATTACAATGAAGTCTGACCTCCATATCAGGTCCTAAGTAGCTGCCTCTCTACCCAAATTCCTTCAGAGTTCCCTGATAAGCAAACGCTGGTCCAATATCACACCTTAGATGGTTTTGGTTAGATACTGGTAGCCTGATACTGATTTTGCTTTTCTGAAAACTTTGGAAAATAGTGAATCACGTGGTTGGAAACACAGCAGCTGGTGGTGGAAAACCAACTTGCACCTTTTCAGCTCCAATGAAGTTTTTTAGTGATGCTCCAAAGCAGCATTTGAATGTCATGTGTAATAGATACAAAAGACATCACCATTGCTTATTTACCTCAGAAAAAAAATGCAGATGCTTAGGTCACCAACCAACTTCTCTTGACACTTAAAAAAAACTTGCTATATACTTCTATACAGAAGCTGATTTTTAAGTACAGAAGAATAATTCCCATAATAGCAGAGCAAACAAAACAAAAGAACAGATAGGCTTTGAAGATTCATGAACTCTGCATACTGGAAATCTAAAATGTCAGAGCTAATTACAAAGATTTTAAAAATAGTTCTTAGCCTTTTTTTCCCTCTAGAAGCCAGAGAAGATACATTAAATTATTTTATTCTGAAATATTATTAATCATTGAGGTTCTTTCTCTTCCTTTGAACTTCAAATGAAAAGAAATCAGAGCCACCAGTGTCTGGAAAAACTCAGCTTTTCAGAGTCGAGACAGTGATTCAGGTTATACCTGAATTTTCTCCAATATGTTCCTGCAATTAGTGAATTTGACTTCCATTAAGTATAAAACACATCATAAAAATATCATGGTCTAGCATACTGAGTGTGAGATTCAAGTTAAGTAAACTCTATATTTTGGTCCTTAATTCCTCCTTATATTTATCTAATTCATGTAATGTGTCTGCTTTAGCTTCTCCCTGTGTACATATATCTAATTACTATTACTTGCATCACTGACCATTTTGCTGACAAATGAATCTAGAAAATGCTTATGCTCAGATCTGCAGAATGAGCATGGAAAAATCCTCAGTTACACAGTTGCCTCTTGCAAAATACTGTGAAAGTTTGTTTAAGACACTGTGCGTCAAGGAGTTAGCATCATTTCTGGGACAGGAAATAAGGTGGAGAAACAAGCACATCAACTGTGCTTGAAGGACAGAAGGTGATTCAGGGATTCCTCCAAAGAAATCAATAGCAATTGGAAATGACCCACTTTGGACACCTGCACAAAGCCTCTGTTCTTGGCAGACGTCCTTAAATAATGACAGTTCAATGTTTTGGAAGTTGCTTTTTTTTTTTTTTTCTTCTCCTTGCTTTTCTATATCATAGAGGTGGACCAAATACAACATTTTCTTAGTTCTGGGGTGGGAAACTTGTCCAACTGGAAGTATGTTTTATCTCAGAATTCAAAAATAAATGCCTGCATGCCCTTCTACACTCCAAAGGGCTCTAAAGGATCCAGGAAACATTACATTGCCAGTTCAATGACTTGTGCAAATATCACTCTATTGAAAGCAATTTTGGGAGGCTTAGATTCAGACCTTTTTCTCCTAGATATGAGAAGCTTTCCTTTGTTGCATATCCCAACATCTGAGTAGATGAAAGTACATAAAAATGCAGCAAAAACAGGGAAAACATGAATGTAATTCAGATGTCTTGGGTGGTTTGGAAGACCAGAGAAAGCCACAATATGAAGCTCTTTCTTTCAAAGAAAATGCAACTTTCAACACTTATTTACTGCTTTAAATGTAGTATTTTCTATCTACCACAGTGACAATTTCCCACTCTGGTAAAACATGGTTTTTAAATTGAAAGTCTGTGTAGCAATTTAGGGTTTAAAGTGCTAGTTTGGAATCTTTACTCAACTGATTACATCCACACAAGATATTTTACAGTGTGCAAAACAGAAGAAAATACAAAGGTAAAAGCATATTTTGTCATTTATCTGCTGATGATTAATTCTGGCAATAAACACCACTTGCATCCCTGTGGGCCTAATATTTTCAGAGTATAAAACTGAGCAAATTGTATGGCACCTGTCACTTTATTAGAAGAAAATTACGCATGGATGAAATTATGCAGGAGGAAGGTCATCAAAAGTTATCAAGATTTGACTGAGCCTTCTTGATCAAAAAACTCACTCCTCTGACCTTTCCTTTTCCTGTACTTGCCAGAAAGTTATTCCATACAAAACATTTCTCTCAACTGCTCTAATTTCCTAAAGGCTACTGGACTGTTTGTTATTCTAACTGTAAAGGTAGCAAGCAGCAATGTTAATTAATGACCTCCTTGAAATTTGAACAAAATTACATTGCATGCAAACACTAGAATGTTAGTAAATTATTTCCCTTCTATACAAAGTTGCTTTCTGCATATCATTATATAAATGTATTTAGACATATATTTCTGCAAATTATGTCACAAATTACCTTACTTCCAGTATCCCCATGTTAGCAGCTGAATGAATATGCTGAGGAGCTGTTGCCATTCACTTTAGTGATATGATATTCCACAGGATTAATTTCCACTACACCTTCAGGTTTTGTGGTGATGTTTATGCTAGCAATCACTGCTAATGTTTTATTCAACATATTTAGCACAGCTTTTCGCTAAATTGCTAAAGCAATGAGCAAATACTAAGAAAAGAAAAGAATGAACAATTAGAAAGTGAAAACAGCAAATCATGGTCCAGTGAACTCTGGCTTTGCCTTAAACACATTAGCAAATATGTTCCTCAGCTCCTCATTTCTCCCACATTTCATAAAGCACTGTTAACCCCTTCCCTTTGGCTGTGGGTGGGAGCTCAGTGCACCAATAAGATTTGTTCAAATTCATACAGCCTTCAATGAGTTAACTTTTCTTCCACAAAGGTGAAGAGTTTTGCTGACCAAGTGCAAGTCAGCTTGAATAAAATTCAGTTCTGCTGTAGTCAACAGGAAAGTAGGAAGGAAAATAGGATTTAACAAACAAAGCATAAAAAGTCCACAGCAGGAAATCATTATTTGGGCAATTGTTCACTTTGTTAGCAGACTGGACTGTATTAATATCTATCAGTGCATACTGCTGTGTTTGTGGTTTCTCTGTAGTGGCACGTCTGGTCTGATTAGTTACAAAGTGGTCATATAGGCAAGTGAAATCTGCAATTGTGTGAGGTTTCCGAAGAATACAGAATACATATGTCATTAATGCTTAATCTGGCACCAGTTTATTCTGGTTAAAGTTCGAGTGGTTGACTAAAATTAAATCAATACTAAAAGAAGCTCAGAATGCCAATAGAAGTGGTTTACACACATAGTTTCACTGACCATTACAGCTGCTATGGATTAAGCACATGAAACGGTTCAGTTCAAGTTAACGTTTTTAGTGTAGATACACAAAAAACTGCAGCCGCAGTATTCTGTGTGCTTGCAGTCAAAAGCATTCTAGGAACACATACAACATTGTTCCACGTTACCATTTCACATTTATCAATTTCAGTCATGCTTCTTACCACAAGAAGGTTAAATTAAAATTATAGAATATATACATGTGTGTGCATATGTGTGTGTAGATAGATAGATATATATATATATGACATTGCCATTAAGAAATAGATTTGTAGACAAAGATCCTATAAACCGCTGGGGAAAGTCTGACATTCTACAGGGTTTTACGTAAAAATTATATTATAAAACTTTAAAAGCTATCGATATTAACCAGCGAACATGGTAATAACCAACAATGTTTGTACAGGAATGGTTCCTTAACTTCCATGAGAGGAGTCATAAACCAGTTTCTTTAATGTATTCTGAAGGTTCTGGATGCAAAGCAGGATCACTGGCAAAACACTCATCTCCTCATCTAGCTATACTTTAGGTCACCTTTTCCCAAGGGAAACATTTCCCTGCCTTACTCAAGTTTCTTTGAACCTACCTCAAAAGCTAAAAGCAGCCTCTGAGAAATGAACTTCTGGTTAGAAACTGCAGGTGGTGAGGTAAGAAAAGGCTTGCAATATAACTTTTTATCAGGCTCAGACATTTTTAGATCAATATGAAGGCAGTAGAGATGCCAATTTTAATTGATTGTGAAGGCAGTTCAGCAGTTGTTCTGAAGAAAGATCTTGATTTGCTTGCTTTATGATGGAAGCGTGGCCGCACCAAATATTATTTCCCAATACTGCAGAAACTTTAACGAAACACATGCTGAATATATCACTCTGAGCCATTAATTTATCATTTTTATGGAATTTGAGGGATTTAATATGGCGACTTTATTTTAACTATTAACATTTTATCCAGTTCACAGGGCATCAGCTATTCAGAAGAAAACTGGAAAAGGTCAATACACATAGCCAGCAATTGCAAAACACATCCCATGCATTGCATTTCACTCTTGACCCAATAACTTCTCTTTCCCAACCCTGATATTTCAGAAAGCATGGATATTTTTAATATCTGATCGTTCATAGGACTATCATTAGCCAGCTTGCACAGTACTATGCTTTGACCACTTTCCAAGGTGTGGGATCAAATCCAGTATCTGACAACATTTCTAATACCCTCTAGAAAAGCTGTGAGCTGAAACGTACAAAACTGCCACAAGGCTCCTTGATGTAATTAAGCCCCACATAAAGCCATATGGAAAACTTGGGAATAAGCTCAAGAGACACCTGTGTAGGTTACCTGTGCTTCCTCTGCTTTTCACCTTTCAGCAAGCTTTATATTTGAGCAAAGATTTGGTTGTTAGATTTACAGAGAACCAGTAGCCCATTGGCCTCCATAACTAGCATGGAGGAGATGCCCTGCTGTGCCTATTCACTCTCAGCCACTTTTCGAGAATAAAGTGCATATTTTACTTACATGTGCCTCAGAACACTGCTTTATTCCAATACCCCTGTAGGTCTGCTACTCTCTGTATCAAAATAGTGCAGGAGTTCAAAAACTTTTAATCAAATAACTGATTATTCTGTCCACCTTATATTTATTAAAATTTTGGGTTGAGCCATTGTTTAACTTCGAAATAATTCTTTTCAGTTTTGGTCTCCTAATTTGGAATCAGTTTCAAAATTAAATTAACAGAGATTTTGTGAAAGTTATCGGTAATTTACAGTTTTATAAAATCCCCCATGTAAATCTGGAGGATAAGAGAGGTTGTTGGCAATAACCTGGATTTACAGAACAGAATTTGGTCTTTTTATTTTGAAGGGTTACCTTTCAAATTTTACTTACATGGACTGTCTTTTTTTTGAGATAATCTATTGTAAAAGTAACAAATCTCATACCCTCATTTACACAAGATTGCAGCTCACTGAGGTAATCTAAGAGGTAAATTACAAAGCACTAAATACTTGTCTTTTACAAATTACTAGAAAGAATGAATCTCATTATTTATTTCAAGTTCAGGTACTTGAATACCATCTCAGTGCACTGAATTCTGTCGATTCACCAGGAATTTTGTAGGACAAATTCACAGGAATACATTGCAAGCTTTTGCAGTTAGTGTCCAAGTAGTACCCACATAAAACATTCATTCTAATTATTGAAATGACAGTGCGGTACCTAAGTCAAGCTTTACAATGCCAACAATTAACCTTGTGACTTTGACACTAAGCCAGCACTGAGAGGTAGACCCAGTTTAACTAAAATAACACTATGCTTTCAGAATGTCTTTTGAAACGTATTTAAGATGTCCCTCTGAAAAATGGGAATGGCCATGTTTTTAATTCAAATTAAAACTGCCTTTTCTAGTGACATCTCATTTACAGTAGCACAATAGTAGGATAATCTTGAAAAAAACGATTTTAAAACTTTAGACCACAATCTGCACAGACTTAATTCAGGAAAAAAAGAGGAGCACATACAGAGCTCAGTAATTCTGAAACAAATATAACAATGGAAAGATTGCTCTGCAAAGTGAAACCCAGGTGTATTAAATACAAAAACTAACACAAACATGTAAGGAGGAAGCATCTCCTGCTACTTTACACTCTCTAAACTATGTTACAACTATTTCATGTCTTTTATTTCTCTTATCCAGTGGCATATGAATTGTATTTTAGTTACATACTAAATCAATTCTAAGACAGTATGAGACTTTTTATTCCTCAGATTCATACAATAACTCTGAATAAAATAGTCTAAATCTAATCTCCTGCTCCTAACAGGGTCAACACTGAATTCAAATCAGGTTGCTCAGGGTTTTATCTAACCTATCTAGGCCTGACAGCTCCGAGGAAGGAGATGCCACAGTCTCACTTAGAAGCCTATACCAAAGTTTTAACATCTTCATCATGAGAAGTTGCTGAGGTTTTTTTCCTTTCATATAATTCGGGAATCTCTCCTGTTTCAATTCACAACCATTTTGTCCTCTCCTCCTGCCTTGCAGCTCTGTGAAAACCAAACTCTTTCTTCTCAAAACCTCCTCTTCAATGCTGGCAACCTACATTGAAAGTCCATCCTAAGCATCCTGTTGTCCAGGCTAAACAAGTCCCATTGCCTCTACTCCTCCTCACAGAAAAGCTCCAGCTCTCAACTTCATAGTCCACTGCTGATCTTATACAATTTTACTGACATCTTCCTTGTACTGGAGGGGACCAAAACTGAACACAACACTGCCCATGTTCATATTTTCATGTTTGTTTGGGATTTTTGACAGTGGTTTTGCTTGTTTGGGTTTTTTAATTTTTTGGATTGTTTTTTCCTCCAATTACTTGAGTTAATCTAAATGTAGCCCTAATCAGAAATATTAATATAATGGACTTTGAAAAAGAATATTAATCTCATGGCCTGTATCCTGATACAGTTATGAACTCCGAAGATAAAGGATATCCTTTTCTGAGTATACAGTTTATTTATACTTTATTTATATCAACATTTGTCATTATATACTGATTTTGGAGTGTCTATTTAACCAAGAACTATACTTCAATACCATTTTGTTCAGAGATCAGGTATAGTTTAGAAATAATAGATCTCCTGCATGTAAAGAACTAGAATGTTTTCATAACAGTTTCGTTATTCAAAATTGAAATTGTCAGACATAAGTATTAAAATTCACACCAACATTTCATATTTTACTTCTCATTTTCTCTAGCTTACAATATCTGTGGACTAACTAATTCCTGCTGTAACTTTTCTATTAAACAAGCACTAAAATCAGTCTCTGCCCCTGCTCGGGTTCTTCCTCACTTTGGACCACCCATACACCAGGTTCATGCTGTACTCCACTTTCTATATTCACAGTAGAGAAAACTCTTTGTTTCAGCACTGTGAAATTTAATCCTTCTCCATTGCTGCATTTTAAAAAGCATCATCCTTGCCTTCATGCATCTCAGTCATTATTTTCTCATGTCACACTTTTGATTGGAAGTCTTATGAACTTTTTTCAGACTAAAACATCAAATTCCACAAAACCCTACCAAGCTTGCAGCAACAAAGCCTGCCTTATTTGCTGTCATCTTGATCTTTTCTGTTTATCAGTATCTTCAATCTTCTCTCTCAACCAACATAATGTCTTTGAAAAAAAAAAGTGCCTTAAATCTTTTTGTAGGCAAAAATAATTATTATAATGCATGAGTCCCATTATATACAAAAAGGAATGCAACAATTTCTTAATTTGTTAGGAAGAGGTTAACATTGCTCTGTGGGCTCCTTTTCAAGTTCCAGCAGTTACAAAATGTCTTTGTGTAATGTATCAGCATTCCTGAAGTTTTGTGAAACTGGGGAGGGGAAATCAATATTAAAAATCAGGGAGCTGGAGCCTTCACATGAAATACAGTTTTGTTCCTACCACAAAGCTAAGTGGTTTTGATCTTTCTGAACTTCTCAATCATGTGTGACCAAAGAATTCTTTGCAATGAATTATGTTTGCCTTCTATGTTAATGAAAAGCCAACATGCATAATTTATAGAAGCTAGGAACCAAACATTAAAAAACAAAGTCATAAAAAAGCCATAGGAGTCTTTAATGGCAGAGTTCTCACCATCTAAATGGAACTGTAATACAATATTTTTCTGTCAGATTTATTAGGTTTTATTTGAATATGTTCAACTTTGCAATGATGTTTGTACAAAAATTCCAAAGAGTGAAAACATTAAAAACCAATAAAATCAAACAAATGAATGGTCACAAGAAAAGCAAAAAGTCTGTAGAAGACTTAATCTTCTTTTAAAGCCAGTATTAGGCTTAAATCTCAGCCATAAATATCTAAAATACAATGTTCCTCTTTCACAAAGGTGAATCCTAGTATTTTACTTTCTTTTTTGCTTTTATGCTCCTACTCCTCAGTACAATGACTTCCTGTAAGGAGTGGTATTCCACCAAAGTAACTGTCATGCTCTTTATTTAATGACAGAGAAAGGCTTCTTCCAGATGCAGGAACTGAAAAAGCAGAGGAAAACAAGAAAAAGTCTGAATCCTCAGCCACAAGCATTAACAAGGAGCATTTCCATTGGCTTGCACAACTTCAAAGTACATGTAACTATATATGTTTTGCAGTGTCATATCATCCCTGCACCCCTCATCCTCATATAAATAAGACTGTAGAGTAAATATTCTATTGAAAGACAAAGCTAGCAACAGAAAAAAATTTTCTTCACCCGGTTTCTGCTTGTGGAACATACTATTTGCTAGGTATACAGAGCAAGTAGCTTTTTCATGTAAAGAGTAAGAAACATCTCTCACCCTTTTAAAATAGATGTATATCATTTGAGTTTGTCTACTTAAGGTGAGGGGGTTTTATCTGTGCCATCTTGAAAACCGGAACTAGCAGAGCAGAGAGTTGCTCTGCTATCACTCTAAGTGCTAAGCTGTCACTGATTTCACATGACAATGCAACTTGCTTGAGATGTATTAATACAGATTTCCAGACAAAACAACTAGTTTGTACACCTGAAGAATTAATTTTCCAAAGTACCTTCAATAACTAAACAGCAAGGTCTTAAACCAAAATGTTCTATTGATACTAAGTTTGAAGGTATGTTTTGGGAAAGCATTACAAACTATCAGTAACACAAGTTTATTCTGTGCTGATGCAAATGACACAACTACGAGTGAGGCTAAGTAAGATTAGACTGCTTACAGGCTACCTATGTAAGCAGAGGAATGGAATAGCTTCTACTTTGAAAACATTTCAAGAACTGGATCTAATTCCCAAGTAAAGCCTAATCAGGCCAAATTGTTTCAAGTGAGCTGGTTAGACAGACAGTAAAAACTGAACTGTCAGTGCAGATGGGAAAGAGCCCCCATGAACAATACCCTTCCTTGCTTCTTAAAATCAGTAACTGAGAAACATGTCCTCTCCACTTATTACTGCAATACTCCTTATGAATCTTGGGAAAAAAAGTATCAGTTTGGAAAGAAGCTGTTACAAAATTTACTGCTAAATTTAATGAGGTAAATCATTGGATCCTACTTTGCTTCTAGCAATAATTATGGATTACAAATCCAGAAACAACCTTCTGTTCATCTCTTCTTGTAGCTAACCTACTACATTTTGGCATTTCCTGTTCGCCTGCGGTAGGTCTGTCCAGA
>VWYP01029476.1:0-92104 GCA_013400435.1 Pycnonotus jocosus | reverse complement strand
TCCTTTAAGTTCAAATTGAGAATTCCAATCTCTCAGAAACAAGATAGAAAGAAAATATATTGGGACAGGTACAGAAAACTATATTTTCACAGGAGAGAAAGGATAAGATAGTTTACAGAAGACAAGGGCATACTCAACATCATCCCATCACAGTCTATAGACTTAACCTGGGTTACACAAGATACCTATTTGCAGTGAGTGTATTTTCTGTTTTCCACAGGCACACTAGACTTCCTTTGAATGAAGCAAAAGTGTCTCTTAATGTAATACAAGTTTTACTTCTGGTGCTTAAGACTTTTTAGCTCCATCCACTTTTCAAACCATCACTGCAGGTATTAGCCACTCAACAGCTTTCATTTGCATTGATCAGTTGACATAGTCTATTCTCAGGAGAATTAATCATTAAATTACATCCTAAGAGATACAGGAACAGCAAGCTCTGTGTTAATTTTATGCCATTCTTAATTTTTCATATCTCCTAGGTGCTGCAGGCTGTGCACATGAGGGTGTTCATGCATCACTTAGTAATGAGACCTGTTTGAGTTTCCAAAACTTCTTTCTCATTTTCTGTATTCAAGTAGTGTGAGAGCTGCAAAATGCCAGATGATTGCTGCACAACCAATTCTGCCTATGAATATATAAGCATGTCCTATCAAAATCAAAGAAAATCTCTTTGATTCATAAACTTTTGACTCATTCTGGTTTCCTTTTTCACCAGCTTAAATTGAGAGTAATTCCAGGGAAATTGGCATGTCATAAAGTGAAAATACACACCCCAAAAGATGATATTGAGCTATATTAATATTCATTCACTAGCAGATTAACCTGACCTATGTAAAGAAAGCATTTAAAATAGTGTAGAAAATGCAAGATATCAACTGGCTATTCTGATTCTTTGATAATAACAAATTCATCTGAAATGTTACCATCAAAGAAACTCTGATCATTTCATAAAAGGTAATACATCTGATTTCTCTTTCCTTGAAGGTTGAAAAATAAATTTCTACAGTCATCAGAATGACTTTTCAAGGCATCATAAGACCCCCTGGTTTTTTGTATACTACATTGGACTCCACAAATACTGCTAAGACTCTTTTTAAGTTCCTGAGAGTTTTATGAACCAAAATGGATTTGAGATACTGGACTAGAGTTAAAGGTGATAGGCAAGATATATGGTTGAGGATGACAGGATACAGGAAGTGTGTGAACTGGAGTTCTTGGTGCAGCATTGTGCTGCTGGGCCACCATACAGCAGTTGCACACCACATATGCAACGTAGAGGGAGAGGTTTCCAAGTGCGAAGAGTCATTGACTGAGATTCTTTAAATGGGAGTAGAGCTCTCATAAATTTCTCTTGCCAATTTGGTTTGCTTTGGCTGAGTAACTGCACTGACAGAGAGCATTTGCCTGTGACAAACGCTATGCAGAAGTACTTCATTTTGCAGCTTCGAAACAACATGGGGTTGTGCAACTTTGTGCTCTTGGTGCACAACATTTACATTGTGAGTAGCCATAGGAAGCTCTTTAAATCAAGCTGGCTAAGCTCTTTCTATCAGGCTGGTCAGATTCCTCTACTCAAGCCCATCACGTAACAGGTTGATCGCCCATCATGTGGACAAAACATGACAGCCCTTGCTTTACCTGTTTACCCATGTCTGATGGCTTCTGAAACAAAAAGGCAGGAGGAAACAGGCTTATGCAGAGGAACTTTTCCAGAACTCCAGATCCAGTACCCTGAACACAGGTTGACAACTTCTGAATGCGTAAGTATTTCCATAATTGCTTTGTGGGTAGAATTCTGTAGGTGGCTTATATGAAAATGTTTGAAATTATTTTAGGTCACTGAATATAAGGATGAAATATAGGAGATACTGTAAATGTCAAAATTTAGCATTGGCATCCTTGCCTTTTCCTGGTTAGTCCAGTGATAATTTATTATGGACTTCTTTGTAAGCAGCCAACAGAAAAATCAGAGGGAGAGGAACATAAATTATACAAAGCTTTGAAGAAATGTCCTTTATGCACAAATTCCATGGCTACAGATACAATTTTAAAGAAGAAACTGAAGGTGAGGAAGGTAGTCTAAATACACTCAACTAAACCTAAGCCCAGCCTGCTCACCTTTCCCTCTTTGCCAGCTGAACTTTTGCAAATTCCTGGCTCACGGCAGTTGTCTATTTCAAAACTGTGTTTGTACCTTCAAGTTTTGATCTGCCAGGGCACAACCGATTAGCCTGGGCAAAGGAATAACCTTGGGTTTTTTTTAAATAGACTTTGTTTCTGTTTGATAAGTTCCCAGGAAGCATACGACTGCACTTTTGCCCTTCTTAGCTTTCCTTTTTCTGAATAACTCTGCATAATCTTTAGCATGCTCAAGCACAGTTTGAAGTGGGTTACTGGTGGTTTGTAAATCCTAAAGGTATATATGCCAGTTAAACAATATTCAGCTGTATCTAGTTTGGCTATTAATTAAAAGTAAATTAAGAGTTTCCATAGCACCCAAACAAGTCAAAAGAATAACAATTATGTTCTGAAGTTGGAGGGAAAAGCTACAATAATTGTTTCTGCTGATAGGTCTCTTTCATACTTCAGTAAAGAGAGACAATACAAAATTAGCAGGAAAAAATATACTGAACAAATTGCAAGGCAGAGAGATACAACAAGCTGGAAGAATAAATTTCAAGTGAATGTTTTAGCAAACTGAATAAGGAAAAAGTGTTATAACTTTGCCTATAATAGTTGCTTTGAAAAAGGTACATTAATTCTTTGGGTACTTTTCAACATGCAATATAGCAAATAATTAAGTTGCTGCAGCTCCAGTCAGTAAAGAGTTTGGGGTTTTTTTTTCAGTCTCAAGTTTAATTTTATCCTCACATTTTCTAATAACAATAACTCTTGAAAAGTTGCATTTTCCTTGTGACAAACCTTTGTTCAACCATCCTGAAAGACCCACTGAAGAGACAAGCAGCCACTGCAGTATTACCTCTTCAGGCTTCCTGACGATCAGCCTGAAGTAAAAGTTATCACATCAATGGAAGAAAAAGTGATAGACTGCCTCAGGGATATGCTCTTCAATAGCCTGATATATTTAATTGTTTAGGATCTCAGAGATAATACAGATTCTGCCACAGTTCTATGCACCATATTTTCTTGTATCTGTATCATCTCAATTGATTTGGGATAAGAAGTAGACTTCAGAGCAAGCTTCAGCATGGTTTTACTTGCCTTTAAGTTGGTTATCACAGCACAAACACTTTATATGCCTGACACCAATGGGAAACCTAAATGTAGCTGTTACTACAAACAGAAAACCTCAGAAAAGAAATCTGTTATATTCGAAAAGTCAGCAGAAGCCATATACGAAGCAATAGGAATTTCTTCATAAGAAGAAATAGGAACATACCTGAGTTTCCCTAATTTTTAGGGATACCTTACAGATGACTCTTCACATAAACTTCAGTACCCAATAAAAATTCCTGTATTAAACACTTGTTAAATGGTTTAATGGCCCCACACTTTTCTAAACATAGCTGGGAGCAGGTAGGACTTAAGACGGATGACTGTATGTAAATGCGTAGTGATTGGAAATCTCAGGAAGTAGCTTCAAAGGAAAAGATTTAGCAAGTGTAAGTGTATCATGGCCAAAGTCTTGTTGGAACCAATTTCTTGATTTCAGGAACTGAGATCCATCCCAAACCCAGTGCATTGGTCTATCCTGGTTGGATATCTAGGCTTTCATATCAAGAACAGGGGGCAGCCAGAAGCCAGTGTCCTACTCTGCCTAAAAACAAAGTGAAACTTTTCCACTGAGTGAGCAGCAGCCAATATCTTTTAGTCTTTATCATTCCCACTGACGGTCTTGGAAGACTTTGTTATAGTCCACAATGAGTCATCTGTGCAATTATAATAGCAGAGCAATATCAAAAGGATAGATGAGCCTCAGGTTCCCTTGGAACTGAATGACACCTCAGTAACCACAAAGAGTGACTGGGACACAGGCAGAAATGCCTGAATGACAGCAAGTTAAGCCATTACTGGAGTCAGCTCCTACTGACACTGACAGAAAAGAAAAGATGCATAAAACCTGCTCAATGGCTCATTGAAAGGAGTCTCATGGCTTCCCTTTACAGAAAGTAACACGAAATCTAGCCTTTACTGGAAAAATAATTGGCAGTCTTAATGCAGGGAGCCAGTAGAGGAGCTTCTCAGAAAGGCTCACAGTAGGATGGAGGGATTTCCAGCAGAGCTCCACATGCTGTTTTATAGCCAGCAAGATGCTCTTCTCTTGAAGCTGCTCCCAGTCAAGCAAGTTCAACTGGTTTTTAATTCAAGAACAAAAAAGAAGAGAAAGTGCGAAAGAACACTTCTTTGTTCTTTGGGCAACAGGAGGCAATGCTGTGCTGTTTCACTGGGAAGGAGAGGAAAGTGCCATTGTCCACCTGCAACCCAAAAGCTTCAGGGTACACCCACCTCTGGCAGGATGACCTGCAGTCTTCAGGTGCCGCCTGTGCCCACTGAACCAAAGGGAAATTTGGTTTAATGGTTTGATTCAGGTCTATCAGCAGGACAAGTTGTTTTGATGTGTTTTGTTTTCAGCTTGATTTTTTTATATATACTTTAATAATAGGGGAAGTCACTTTGGGAGAATCTTTCTCTTTGAAGTTAGAAATTCCTGCATCTATTTAGCAAACTGTTTGTTTCTGCATGGAATACTAAACACAGAACACCAAAGGAGCTTCAGCTGCTTCTTCACCCTTGTCTTAAAGAATGATGAAGTTTTTATTATGGAGTAGGAAATACAAAACTAGTAAAAAAGATTGGTTTTGTTTGTCATAAAGTATGTATTTATGAAATCCATTGCTATAAGGGATTTCTACAGCCTAGAATCAGACACTTATGGAGAGTTATCAAAACTGAGTTATCAAAACATTGTGGGACACATGGATTTCCTCACTTCAGGTGCTATAACAAGACCCCATCCTTTATGCTATTTGTCTTGTATCCCTCTGTTAAAGATTTATCAGACAGCCTGGAACACCTGCTATTTCCAGTCCACTGTCAGCATTGGACAGAGTGAACATACAAGTGTGAACTTGGAAATGTGGATTTGCAACTTCCTTGCAGTTCCTCAAGTTACAGGCATCAAAATGGATAAAAGATCCTCTTTGTCTAACCTGCTCTTATCCCATGTTGGCTTCAAATTTTCTTTTTTCAGATTGTAAGCTGTTTCTTTCAGTTTCTAATATATAGATATACATATATAGGTATATATGTATGTATAATTTGACATGAAGTGAGTTTTACAGACAGAAACAAGCAAGGCACAAACAAACCTGAAGTTATAGTGAGAGCTCAAAAAGATTAAAGAAAAGAAAAAAAGGCCTGTAGTCTCAACATCAAGTGCTAATTAGAGCTTCTACAACATAAATTATATTTTATATTTATAATGGAAACAAAATTAATAGAAGTACAAAGTCAACACATGGATCTGGACAGGGAACAAGTCAGCTAATATTAGCATTTGTTAATGGACATAGATATCTTTTGGTGTAAAAATATTCTATTATGGTGTGTGGTCTGTAAGCAGTCGTTAATCATATTGCCTTAGAGTCACTTCTCTTAAAAGAAATTAAACTCTTCCATTCTCCCTCTAACTTCTTGCACAGGAAAATGAAGTACTATGAGTGTGCCTCACTGAAGGAAATCTCTATGTGAGGTCAAGTTTTGCCTGTGTCAGCAGTTCTGAACTGAAAGCTTAATAGTGCTGCATAAGGGACCTGGAAAGGGAGCCTGATACAATAAAACCTGCACACAAGAAGATGGGAAAGAAACCAGCAAAGAGAAAATGTACATGAATAGCAGAGGAGCCATAAACTATGGCCAAAGAGATTGATGATGAAATTTTACAGTCTTTGTTTCATTTACATATCGTCCAGTTTATAGGAAAAAGAAGCACCTGACTACTGAGCACACCATTCATGACTCATAGATACTTTGTGCAAATACATAATTCATGAAAAAATGTGCTGCTGCATGAAAGAATGATATTGACCACAATACTCCATTTGAACCTGGAAAATGCATAGAGAAATTAATCACCAAGCAAGCCAGACCATACTTACCTACCTGATTTATCTCTCATTTTTCCTTTTTTTTTTTTTTCACCTCTCTTCTAGGCTTGTGAGAAAATAAAATTAACACTGCTGGAGTTAATTGAAGTATCACTTAATAAAATAAACTATTATTTCTTCACTATGAGAGTGATGAGACACTAGCACAGGTTGCCCAGGCAAGTCATGGCTGCCCCATCCCCGGGATTGTTCAAGGCCAGGTTGGATGATGCTCTGAGCAACCTGGTCTAGTGGAAGGCACCCCTGCTCATGGCAGAAATAGTGGATGATCTATAAGGTTCCTTCCAATCCAAAGCATTCTATAATTCTATCATTATGATGCCAACCATTCTGCTCAGTTAGTTTTCTGCTAAGGTAAAATGTTTCCTGCTTGAAGCCTGGGGAACATTCAGTTTAAAAAGGTTCAGATCTTTAAAAAGCCGGTGTCAAGACTCTTAATTTCTTTCCAAAAAGACCGTGTGGACTAGGACTCAAGAAAACAGAGGAACTTGATGAGAGAAGAGAGAAACGTCTTTTATTTATTCTTTTCCCAGGCCTATGAAAGATAAAGGATCTGAGACTGATTGACATGTTTATTCAGCCAGAGGAAGCTAGAAAGCAAACTAAAGAAACTATTTCAGGGTTTCAAGTCTTTTTTTGAAATTCAACTTTATAAAAGGAGGAAACACTGATAAAACAAAGGTAGCCTGTGGCTACTTTCCAGATACCAAAACAAGGAATATTTTGTGACAGTTTTATGTTTGTGAAGAAGTTACCCTTTTACATCCATGCATTGTGAAGTGGGGAGTGCAAGGCTCAAGATTAAAAAGTGACTGCACAGAAAAGTCTCCCTCATTGACATTTTTTTCCTAGCATCATGAGAATATTAAAAAAAAAAAATAGAAAAGTGACAGATGCAAAATTTTAGAACACAATAGTGTTTCTGTGGCATCCACTCAACCTGGGGAATAGCTACAAAAAATTCCCAATATCAAAAGTTGAACAAGACTTTTTTTTTTTTTTTAATAAAAGGTAGGATGAATTTTTAAAAAAATCTCTGAATGGCTGTTATACAGTGTAAAAATTATGAGAGGGTATAAACTTCCATATGCTTCAAATATAAAATACAAACTCTCTCAGGATGGAAAAGGTATTTCAACATCTAATAAACAAGAATTTGAAAATGCAAAAAGGAGTGAGGCTTACACAGCTTCTCGGGTACCTTGTGCCAGTGTCTCACCACTCTCAGAGTAAAGAATTTCTTCCTAATGGCTAATCTAAATATACTCTCTTTCAGTTAAAAGCTGTCAGCCCTTGTTGCATCACTACACGCTCTTGCTAGATGTCCTTCCCCTGGTTTCTTGTAGCTCCTTGTACATATAGGAAGGTGCTGTATGGTTTCACTGAGGCTTTCTCCTCTCCAGGCTGAATAACCCCAACTCTCTCAGCCTTTCCTCATACAAGTGCTCCATCCTTCTGATCATCCTTATGGCCCTCCTCTGCACTCAGTCCAATCAGTCCATGTACTTCTGTTATGAGGCTCCAGAGCTGAATAAATGTATAACCTAATTTAAACACAGCCTGTACCAAAGACTTAAGAAAGTGATATAAAAATGCTTCCAAGTATGCTTCATGCCCTTCTGTTGATGGTGGAGGATTGGTCTGTTCACCAGATCTGTACTTCGTTTCTCCTGGAGTGATTAACAGAGCCTTTGCCATGAAGATTGACACTCTTATTTAAATTTCTTTCCAATTCTTGGTTTTTTGTTGCAATCTCCTTCCTTGGCAAGCCTGTATCACGTTTCACTTTTCAGGCTGCTTATCCTCAGCATGACTTTCCCTGGCCAGTTACAGATACTGCTAGCTCTTTTCACAGTTTCTGCATTCCCACTGATGTCTAAAAATTTTCATACATGCACAGACCTCACTTGCCTCTTCTTTTCCAAGCTGCAGTATCCATACTTTATACAGTGAAAATGGTATCATTTTGGTTCTTTTGTCCCAGGTGCTTGTGTCACTATTGACTTTTTCTCCAGCAAAAACTTAGAGCTATGGGGCTTCTTTGATAATGTGTCTGTATCCAGCCATGTCCTCTCTGATGCACCATTTTTATATCCATCAAGTTAACAGAAAGTCATCCCAATTATATATCCACAGTTTAAACTTCACACTAAAGGTTTCCATCCATTGGAGAAATCTGAGGTTTCTTACACAGCAGTATTCCTTTTATTCTCTCCCAACCTGCTTGTGTTCTTTCTCCTTTTAAGATTGATGAATTACTTTTTTAGACCCAAACACTAACTGGAAGACAGTAACTGGAAACTTTTAGGAGTAAAAAATGAATAGGAATTAATATCTTCATCTGAAGCTGGATGGCATAGAATGAGAAAATATTAAGTTGGGAGGGATTTGTGGAGACTACATGATCCAAATTCCTGGCATGGAGTCTGACTAGGCTTCTGAGAGATTTTCTAGACCAGTTTGCAACATTTCTAGAGATGGAGATTTCACACCCTCTGTGGGCTCTGTCACATTCAGTCTGTAAAGTTATTCCCTTATGCTTAGTGGGAATTTCCTTTATTATGATTTGCAGTTGTTGGTTCTTGTCTGTTCATCATACACCACTGAGAGAATCTGGTTCCATCTTTTCTATAATTCCCTTCAGGTAGGTGAACAGAACAGTCAGATTCCCTTTCTAATCTCTTCTCCAGCTGAAAAAAGCCAGTTCCCTCTTTTCAGACAACTTGTGGTCTGGATTCCTGAACATGCAGTTGGGTCCCAAACCTGAACATACTCAAAAGAGGAAGAAAACCCCTATCTAATAAGTATTTTCCCTCAACCCTTGTTGTTGCAAAAGGATCCCAGTATAGCCTGGCATTCATCACTTGAAGAGTCACTGCAAACAACTCTTTCTTGGTAGCCTGTCCTCCTTTCTATTTCCTGACAAAGCTTCCATCTGAGTTTCCCTTATGAATTTGACCTCCATCAGGAATCCCTGTTCAGCCAAACTGATCTCCAGTGCCTGACTCTTTTCAAGATGATCAGGACGGAGGAAAGAGGTTCTGAGGAGGCAGTCGATATTCAGACTCTCCTGTAAGCAGAATACAGACAAAAGTGCCACAGTCATATTAAATAGTGGTTGGTTTGGGCTCTCCTCTGGGCTTCCTGTTGTTTCACATCTCTGGCATAAATGCTGTTCCTGAAAAATGTTACATACTTTCTCTAAAACAAGGAGGCTAATTCTGAGATATGGGTGAAGTTCCAAACATAAAAGGACTTAAGACTTTTTCCCTAACTCTGCAAATGTTTATCATGGATGAATCAGGACATTTTGAACAGAATGGTTAGAATTCAGCTTTGCTCAAATTTTGCTTCAGTTTTGCTAAGGTCATCTTCTAGTATGTTTTTGTTCATGCTTATCTTCCTAAAGATATTTTCCCATGCATCATAGGTTCCATACCTGTATTTCATTCACAATTATTGAATCTTTTTCACTAAGCAAAGCCCCAGAAAGTACAGCTATAGAGAAATTAATAAAAAATAAATTTAAAAATAATGGTAAAGATGACATATAAAGAAAAATTATTCTGAAATTCTTAGTATTACTGCACATAGGAAGCATATTTCTTGACTTGATGAAACCAGCTGAAACTATCTCTGTTCTTTTAGCTCATGAGTAATGGTTAATTACAGGTCCTCAAAATATATTTCTCTTGTCATAATAATTCACTCAATCCTTATTCATAACAATGAACTTTATCAAATTTAATGCTGCCTTTATAGAAGGGAAGGGCCATTATTTCTTTTTCAGTGGTTTTAGTTTCACCTTTTCTTTAGAATTTTCATTTAAAAAAATAAGTAAAGCAACTCATTAATTTAAGAAGGAAGTTCAAATTAGATGCATCAATGCAGAAATATGATTATGATGGTCAATATATGTAGCAAAGCATAACTCATCAGTTTTTGTCTTCAAATGCACACAGTTGTAGTCAATTTAGCAATATCTGCACATGTACCAGAGCAAAAATACCTGGTTTATGTCTTGTTTTGATACAAAGCAAAATGTATTGTTCATTGATATTTGCATTGATTTTGAACTCCTCAATATTTAATATCTTAGTTAATATTTATTGATTTTTAATAACAGGAATCAACTTCTGCTTCTTATTTGGTATGTGCACTAAAATGAGGGAAAAAAAAAGACGAGCAATCAATAAAAGAAAAAAGTAAACAGAAATCACAGTAGATCTCTGGAGAAAGAAGATCATAGAATCATAGAATGGATTGAGATTTTAAGTACCTTAATAATCATCTAGTTCCAGCCCCGTGCCATGGGCAGGAACATCTTTCATAACCCCTATGATGAGAGACAGAATCCACTAAAATCATGTAAATAACCACAGAGAAGAAGGCAGAAGTCATCACACCACTTCTTTAAATTTCAAAATTTTTGGAAGCTGGAATATTCACTTTCTGGAAGAATTTCTTAAGTAATGACATGAATGGTAACTGAGTTGAAATGGGAAGGTTCTGGTTAGGATTCATCTCCTGTATCCATGCATCTATCTTAGATGTTTCATGCACTGTTTTATAGTGCCCAGTTTCTTCTCATTACTCATAGAAGAAAAAGAGCTTGAATTAATTGCCTGTAGTTAGCTGAGATTAATATCTACCTATGCTTACCCAGGCTGTAAATTTTAGTAAAACAATCAATGCAAGAAAGCAATGGAACCAAATTTACTCTGTCCCAATTTTTGCTATGTTTGTATATACATATGTATGCACATATACTTTCCATTTATCTTCATATTGTTTTGAACTGCCAGTGGCTGAGCAGTTGCATCACTTCCAGAAAAATCATCCCTCTCTTAATTTTCAACCAGGATGATAGATGATGGCAGACAAATGATTGGTCACCATCAGACCCTGAAAATCTTGCAAGCCTACTGGAGCCTCCCGTGGGCAGTGAACTGCAAAACTTTAAACAAAAGATTTCTTTATTGATATTTGCTGTACAGCTGCAGCCAAAGTGGAAGCATTTTATATGATTTTGCTCCCTCTTAAATGCTTAGAAGAAATAGCTTGTGAAGAATATCACTTGTGAGTGGTGGCTGTGACTAGCACTGACTACTGGACATTGACTGTTGCACAGAAACCTTGGGATTTCACACAGGCCAAGACGCAGAGCTTTGTGTGCTCTGCTCCATTCTGCTTGTTCAGTCCAGAACAGAGCTTCTTGGAAAAGCTGATGTTCAGTGCAGACACTGTCAGGAGGACGGAGAGTCAAGTTTTCTGCTTTGTATTTACCACTATGGCAATGAGCCTCTCATGAATCAGCATTCCCTGAGTTATCCTCTCTTGCTGAAGATAAATAAGAACATAATGCCCAGAAGAATATTAAGAGGCTGAATACAAGATAAACCCGAATAAATCTGAGCAATAATAATCCCCCAAAAGTCAATCTGGTTGTTGGTGTTTTGCTGGGTTGATATAATGTCACCATAGTGAGCAAAACCACTGACATTGCATTGCTGGTTTCTGCCAGAGTATGCAGACCAGATATCCACATAGCAAGATTCTATAGAAGCATAATCATTTCAGTTGTAAGGGAAATCATGAGGTCACCTAGACCACTGTCTTACTTGGAGAGGGTCAGTTTCCAACATGAAATCAAGTATCATGGATATGTCTAATCTGATCCTGAAAATTTCCAAGGACAGAAATTGTGTGATGCCCCTGGGTAATTTTTTGTGGTGTTGAGCTATACTTCTCATACACTTTTTTCCTATGATTTCCTAAAAGGGGGAGATTTGACGTTTTGCATTTTCGTGGTCTCATCAAGCCAGCTGCAAAATAATAGTAATACTCTAAGTCAGATGAGGGTGAAATTTAGATGTCTAAATCCAAAATCAAGCTTACTGTTGCAAGAGATCTAACACTGGAAAGAAGGGCAGCATTATCTTCCTCTACAGGGCCTGCATTCAGGAGTATGTCTCAAATGGAGGTGCAGAACTATTTTCTAGAACTTAGAACCATGCAACCCTCATGAAGAGAATATGTCCTACATCTTTAAACAAGCGGCTAAAAGAACAAGACCTCAATAATCATTCTTTGCCTCAGTATTTCCTGGAACTATCTTAGCTTCTTCAAGACATTGTCTTCAAGACAATGTTCAAGAAGTTTATAATTATTACTAAAATACTCTCTAAATCTCCTAAAATGAATATTCCATTCTATGAGCCATCACACCAAAAAATTTGTCAGTCTTCATTGACTGTAATCACTGAGGTAGAACTGACAAAAAAAAACCTTCACACCAAATTCAGTTCAACATTTTCTATGGGAAGACAATGGTGAGAAGGAATACCAAGATTTTAATAATACAATAAAAATTTAAATTATAATGGTAAGCATATCTTCCACAGGGACCAGTCATGAAATTTAATTAACAGTCGTATGCTTTGAGATCCTTTGATACCAAGCACTGTGTAAATGCAAATTAAAATGATTCTTTACAAAAAGTAATCAGTGAAATTCATTCCATACCTGATTCTGGTAAGGTTATTCAGGGAATAAATTCTGCTCAGTGTAAACCTGAATAATTATTTCATTGGCATTAGAAGGTGGATAAACTTTCAAACATCAAATAATACTACAAACTAAGTACTCAGGACAAGGCCTGTACAGGAATCATTATCCATAATTTTTATGTGTTATTGAAAGATTTTCTGTCTTTAAATACATGATAAGAAACTAGACATTATTTTTAATGATTTTTATTCCAATTGGTAGTGTCCTTTCCATTGTGTGTCACACAGACACCTGTAAAGTACTTTCTATTTCATTGAATAAATTGTCTGTCTCGTTCCTTTTGAAATTAATTTTAACCTTTTTATTGTCTTCTTAAGGCTATACTACATATTAATACATTTGAGGGCAGAGCTAGTAAGAACTAGTGTATATGAGTTTTAATTTTCTTTTGAAAGTACTTTGAATTTTGTGGAATCCTGTTCTCGTAAAATCTGCTTACCATTAAAAAGAATCCTTTATCTGATGTAAATAAGCAAGAATCTTTGTTAATTTTCTGTTAAAGTGGTTTTTGAAGACATTCTGAGATAATAAAAATACACAAGAATGACAAGTTCGGGGAATACTCTCTTTACTGCAGGCAATAAATGCCTTTCTACTCTCTCTCATTCTGCTCCTTCCATCTCCCCAGATACCAACTGCTGTCATTTCAATATGTCTCATCTAATGCATTCCTCTGAGCATTGGTTTTTAAATTCCTTATTTCTACTTCAGATCTGGAAAGAGACTTGTCCATCTGAATGCCTGTCACATTCTTCCAGCAAGATTGTTTAATAAACCTATTACCTCTGCCTAGAAACACTGTTCTGATATTCTCCAAAGTATGTGGAGAGATGCAGAGGAGTCTGCCCTTGGGTATTCAACAAATGCACCAGAAGATCCTTATTTTTGGCAAACACCATTTCACAATGCCATATATCACTCTAACTTAATACAGTAATCATGGAAAAAAGAAATATGCCACACAATCCTTAAAATAAAGGTAAGCATTATTCTATATTGACACAAGGAGCAAGAGTTAACTGTGTAAATCCCATATTGAACAGGAGCATTGATGCTCCTTCTTCCCACAGAGAGGATAGTAAGGGAAGCAGGTTGCATTATTTTTATTTCTACAACTGATGACTTGTAAGAATAACCTATATGTAGAAGATTTTCATTAAATGAATCTTAACTGTTATCCAACATTAGTGAATAATTATTGACTTTTCTACATACTCTGGTTAATTTGTCTATTCATTGATTAGACTTCAGTTATCTTAGTTTGGAGAAATGCAATACTTAAATTTATTTGGTTTAATTACAGTTATACAATTTTAATCCTATTTTGATAATGATGATCTTTTTTAATATTTTGCTATTAAACACACAAAAAGGACAAATTTTTTTGGTTTTTTTTAAAATTCAAAATTATAATAAGAATGACCAAAGCAAGAAAACAAAAGAGGCATCTAGACAATTTCTTCCTTTTCATTGTTTTGCTTCCAAGCCTCATACTCATATGCCAAAAATGAAAAGTTATATCCTCAGATAAAGAAATCATGTCTGACTAATCAAGAATCGATATGAAATCACCTTGTTTACTACTTCAGTTTAAAAACAAAACATAGAATGTGCAAATATTCACGAGTGGATTCATCACAGTTAATTTATGGGGGCTAAGAGTTAAATGTCTAACCAGAGTAACCATCCAACTTATATCAGCAGAGAGAAATAAGAACTTTTATATAGCATTTTATCTTATACTATGAAAGATGTCCCATTTAGGCAAAGGTCTCTGTTCTCGCAGGAAGGTGTCATTGTCTCCATTAGCTGTCAAGGGAAGCTCATAATGAGTTCAGACCAGGCATTTAACTTCTATACAGAAACTGGGCAAGGTAGAGTTCATGCCTAATATAGATAAATTCCCACAATTTTCCAGCTTTTCTCATTCGTGGAAGTTAACTTGAAATCTTAGAAGTGCAATCTGTCTCATAAGCTTTAAGTATTTCTCGTTTCAACCCCAGATCATAATAATTATAAATTATGAAATTAAATTCCTATTTCTGCTCAGTTATAGATCACAATGAAAGTGCAAGGCACTTTAAAAGCCTTGTAGCAGCAAGAAAAATCTTAAGAACTCTTAAGAATCTTAAGATGCTTAACCAAGCAGCATGAGAAGTCTTAAGATACCAGTTCAGAGGGAACTGAGAAATGACTGAAAGCAGAAATACCTGATCCTTGAGCTGAAGTGATGATTAAGAAGACTTTAAGCATGCATATGATGCAAACTTTACAGTCAACTTTCCCACATCATAGAAAAGCCTAGGACCATCAACAAAGGGAAGGAAGCATTTTTCACCGTGGCTGATCTGGGTCATAGTAAATATAAGTGTTCACAGGAGTCTCAGTGTAAGCTGGTACCTGCTGCAATTGCTGAGTTCCCTTGCTTGGGACGAGAGGCTTTTCATGGCTTCCATGGTTTTAATGGGTTCTGTAATGAGCCACAAAATGCAAACCTCACTGCCTATCCGTAGCCAACAGAAACTGCAAAAAGAAATAAAAAATTGCCCAGATTTTTTCCTAAACTTTGGATTAGGACAAAAGTGCAGGCAGTTTCTTCTGGAATGCTTTACTCACAAGCAAATAACAATTGATTATAGCCAAATTGTTCTTGATAATCTGTAAATAGCTGTGTTCAGAGGCAGTTTCTTCAGAAAAAAAATAACGTACATTATTTCTTTCCTAGTAGGAATTTTTTATTAAACAAAAGTTCTAAGCAAAGCTTTTTCTATCTGGAAGTATTAACATGCTTATATATTGGTTTATGAAGAGTTAGGGTCACATATTGAAGTCATGGAGGGGAATAGATCAAATATTAATTGGTTGAAATTGCCAAAAATTCTCTAATTCCTAAAGAGCAAAGAAAACTATAGTATATATAAGATGCATTGACTGTGTTCTTGTGTTGGCAGAAATATAACTAATAGATTAATTTGCAAGCCAGAATACAAATTCATGGCAAGTGGAATTGCAGTCAGGAGCAACAACAGAGCAGTATTTCACTATCTGACAGCTTATGCTAAATTCACTTTGCATTTTAATGCTGTCGCTGCTTGCCTGCCTGTTCTTCCTTCCCTGTCAGGATGCAGGCAACTTTTGGTGACAAACAACACTGATAATAAATGTTATGACCCACCAAAAGTCATCTTTAAAAAGCTCTTACAAACACTGAGGTGAGATGCCAGACCAACTCAGACCACAGTCTTTCCTCATTTACCAATTCAAATCCATTTCTTTCCTGCAGACGTGAAGCAGAAAGCAGCTGCTCTCATCTTCATCTAGAAGCTGTAAATAGTTACTCAGGATTGTGTATAATCTGTCGCTGATCCATCCAGGTAGCAGCAGGTCTGCCTTCATACCAAGCCACCTTGGGATGGACTACATTTTACCCATTAAAAAGACTTGAAAGCATTCAGATGGATGAAGGTGCAGAATCAATTTTATGTGCCTGTCAGAAAAGGCAAACCTTTTGTCTAGCATGTAGATCACCAGAAGTCCAATATTTTTAACATCATTCACAGTAGCAGCAAGACTTCCATGAAAATCTTGATGATGCTTGGAAAAGACCATTATGAACAGAAATGTTTTGAAATCCTGGAATATTCCTTATAAGGCAGGCATAGTAAGTATGCATGTCTCCCCTTTCCTCCCATTGAATTCAACAAACATTTTGTTCCACTNTCTGCTGGGTTCAATTGCAGACATCTCTCAAAGCAGGTATTTGTACAAAAGCTGCTACCTCATCTGATCTNCTTGGAAAAGACCATTATGAACAGGAATGTTTTGAAATCCTGGAATATTCCTTATAAGGCAGGCATAGTAAGTATGCATGTCTCCCCTTTCCTCCCATTGAATTCAACAAACATTTTGTTCCACTGTTCCAACTTTGCAAGACACATTATACACTTAGGTCTAAGAGTCAAAGAGCTTGCCCATTATCTTGTGGAGACTGTCTGCTGGGTTCAATTGCAGACATCTCTCAAAGCAGGTATTTGTACAAAAGCTGCTACCTCATCTGATCTACCAACACCTTCAAAGCTAGAATACAACTGTCTTTAATCTGGCTCTGAGCCTCAAATTACATGTGAATCTAGCCCCGAAGAGAGAGCATAACACACTGACTAGGAAGCTGAATTTGGTGATGCAAGAAGTGAATTAGTATTAGGAAAACAGTAGGGCAAAAGCCTGGCAACTGTGAACATGGCAATGAAATTCCTGTGAAGTGTTAGTTATGTGTTGCCTTCTTTGGCGTGAGTGGTTTGTAGTCATTTTTCTGGTTTTCACTGAACGTAGCTCTAAGTTGACTGATAGGCATTTTCCCCTTTATTTTCAGCAACTTTTGTCTCACTAATCCAAAGTATTTTGAAATCAGCTTCAGACTTGCTAGAAATTCATATTCCAAGCACTGATTTTTTCATTCCCTTCCTCTGAAAAGGCATTAGGAATTTCAGTAAACAGGCAAAAGAGTAGCAGAAGACACTGAGACAAGCGGTAACATGGGGATTCTTGCATGGGTATAGATCAAAAGAACACGAGCCCACCCTGCCTTTCTCTCTCCACCCCCTAAAACTTGGGGATAAAAACTTGTGCCTCCAGCACTTTTGCTTGGTCTATAAATGCTCCAATCCCTCCTTCCAAATCTCCTCCCACAGCTGAGCCCTGATGTTTGTATTTCTTCCTCCTACCTTCAAAATACATCCTTCTGCTGCTGCAAAGTGCCATTTAAGTGCAAAACATGCAGGAGCCATGGACAGGATAATCCACAAGCAATCTCCCTTCTCTGCCTAAGCAGTGTGTGAAGCTTAATCTGCACCTCCAGAAGAAATAGAGAGAGAACTTGCAGTCTATGATCATACTGGAGAGATTATCAAACTTTAACTGTCAATAAACACAGATATTTTGAGATTAACTTGCAACTGCAGAGTACCTTAAGTTCCTGTGAATATGTTCTGTGAAAGATTTTTAAAGAGAGTGGGTTTCTTCAAGGTCCTTTGTAGGCTTGGGCATAAATATAAAGGAGAGTATCTTCAAGAAAATAGCACTCCTAGAATAAAAAATACGATGCAAAACAAATCCACAATAAATAAATTAATACAAAAAAAAAAGGGTAAGAAAAAAAGGAATAAATATGTAACCTATGCAGCTAATTGCAATATATATTTTCCCTCTAATGGATGAACTTCCTATAGCTATTGCTGAATGGGATGAGTGTGTGCATCTGAAAACATAATTTGTCCCTTAGGGTAATAGCTGTTGTATGAGGACAGAATCAGGCAGTGCTCTGATTAGACATATTTCAAATTGGCCATGTGTGTGCCCATTAACAGCTGGAGGTAGAAGGCACTCTTAATTAGTGAGAGTGCTGAAGGTTTTTTAAAATAGAGATTGCAGAACTTAGTGGCTGACTGGATAAATTAGGAATTAAAATTGTGTTGTGTGCTGTCTACTTCTGAATAACCCATGCCATGGGAAATAGTCTGAGAGAGCATTGTAGAAGAGCAGACATTTAGAACATGATTAAGTATAAACTAGAGCAGATGTTATTTTCTCTTCCCCCTTCCCTTCATCAGCTCTGGTAAGATTTGATCCCCAAGACTGAGATTACCACAAATTTTAGCAGTGTCTCAAGTTTTGATGCTTTTTCCTGCTTAGGATTCAACTCAGAAACAGCACAGTGGCCATGGAGCTGGATCAGCTGACAAAAATGCAACCTCCTTCTTCCCCAAGACATAAGTCAAGAAAAAGCTTATCCTAGAATACTAAGCACCCAATGCAGAAAGACAAACAGGACTTTAGAAAGACAGAGGAAGAACTGATAAAAAACTAAATATTTTTGAAGTTTTGTCTTCCCGTTTCCACACCCTTCTCTTTTATAATTTCTCCCATTTACATACCTAAAAAAGGACTCTAAATCATGGTTTATTTCCCACCTCAGAGAGTTAAAGTTAGAATGTTTCACTGATAGCATTCTAATTAATTTCTTGATTACCTGCAAGCATCCTGCTTTGAGAGATACTCAGGCTTGACTGGTGATCTGAGCAATAAGATTTTCCAAAGTCAGGTATTAGTAATATCAGAGTAAAAGCAAAATGCCTTTCCTTCCATTTTAGAACAACCATTCTGTAAAAATATGTCATGATTTAGGTAGATCAATGCTTATTTTCTCACATTTCACAGCAGATGAGAGTTTAGATATTTACTGAGAGATGAAACTGGAGGCTTAGTCCAAGATATAAAGTAGATGAAGAGGGCACAGCAATGTGATCCTTCTGGGATACCAGGGATCAGCAGTGTCTCCAGTGCCAGTTAATTTGGAAGAATACAGTTGAAGCTCACAATCACTCACAATACAACAGGATACCTTCCACTAATTCTGCCAGGAACAAGAGAGGATGAAAGTTCAGCTTTTCTCAGGATCAGGTGTGCTGTACAACAGAGAGAGAAAAGTCAACTTAGATTAAACAGAATCTGCCCCCACTGCCCTTATTGTCTCTAGAGAACTGTATTTCTTACACTTTGAATTGTATAGTTTTCAGTCAGTATCTTTTTCTTTCCTCACCACCACCTTGCCCCCATCCAACATGCTATGACCTAGGAGAAAAAAATGGAATTTTTTCCAGAAGTATTACTGGACAGGCTGCTTAGCCCATACAGCTATCAAGTGAGCCATGCCAGAGAGGACTGGTGAACTTGTAGGACACTCAGTTTGAATAGCTTACAGTAAAATGGTTGGGTTAGCCAGTGTTTTATAGACTGGCATTTTGGAAAGCTTTGTAATTTAGCAGAAAACTCTTTACTTACAATAATTTTAAGTTGCAGCCTTTGTGTTGTTATTGAGATGAGATTTAAACGCACTTTTATCAGACTTCCTTTGTAAATTTTGGAAAAGACAAAGATCCATTTTTGTAATTTCTTATGTTAGACAGCAACTGTTTATGTAAGTGGTCCAGTCAAGAATTGTCCAGGAGGCATGTCATGCATCTGGAAATGTCACCCCTACATTCAATAATAGGGGTGACACATGGGCCCTCAGAAGGAAAAATTTCCTGCTCAATTTGCAATAGGGAGACGGTTTGTTGTGCCCTTTCCCAAACCACAGTTGAAGTACCACAAGATGAAGTGCAGATGTGGCATAGACAGGAAGGCAAAAGAAAGAGTTTCAGAGATCTAAATGAGAAGTTTAAAATCTGATTTGACTAAACCAGCAATATTACAGGTATGGCACCATGTCTGACAGAGAAACAAAAAGTATTCTCCAATGCTGCTTGGAGCAGGACCAGGAAGATTCATCTTTCACAAACCTCTTTAATACTAGGCTAAGACTGGTAAAGAGTAGAGAAGGCCAATTAAAAATTATAGAAAGTTCCCTTCTTTGGATTAAAAAAAATACAAAAAGCCAAACCAAAACAACCCCCAAAGACCTACTAGAGATTATCAACACAAATATTTAATTCTTTTTGCAAACAAAGGTCCTAGGGCAAATTTTCTGCCATCTTATGATCACCAGATGTGTGTCTGTGGTTTGAATTTTTACAATGTCATTGCTGTCAAGTTTTGTGATTTAATATTTATCCCCACACAAGAAGGAACAGTAGGAGACACTAGTAGGTGGAGGAGCTCCAGTCACCTTCTCAGATCTCTGGATAACCATAACCATGGAAGTGGTGGCATCGTTATGGGATGCAGGGGAAAAGCATTCCTGGGTTGTACAGAAATTACAATAAATCAGTACAAGACTTCAGAGTTTAGCATCAAATCTCAGGCACCTCCATTAAAAATGGCTCCTATCAGCTTGAATTTATTGCTGTGTCTCCTCCCTGGAATTTATTAGTAGCTCACTGTCTTGCTAGCCCTCATGATCATATCTCAGAGGATCTGCAGTTTAGTGTTTTAATCTCAACTGAGCTAAACAATTATAACAGAAGCCCAGCTTTTGGTTAAAAACATGTAAAGCAATCTTCAAACCTGAAAATACAGATAAAGCAATTGCATAATTCAGAATACAAAGTAAAATCCTGAGCATATTTGCTACCTTCTGGAACTAAAAACTTCAAAATCATCCATGAGCTTGTCACACTTGGGACTGGTGATACTCTATCTATCTCTTAACTTGAAGTGTCAGATCTATTCTGAGCATTAGGCAATGTTTTTCCCTAAATTGCCAGAAACTTTTAACCACTGTCCTGCAGAGAATTGATTCCTAAGTGAAAATCTCCAGGTCTGCATAATGAAAATAGGACAGCAGTGGAATCCATGGAACAAGATTGCAAGGCTTATAAATCTATTATTTAGGACTGTTATTCTTTGTGATTGATTGTCTATTTACTTAATTAAATAGGCCTGCAGTCTTTAGGTCACTTTATATTACTGTGACATACTGTAGTGCCAGTTTCCATTGCTTCCTCAAAGTAATAACTGCATTTGTTTTGCTATTTAAACAGCAATGCTCTGTATTATGTGGGTTTCCACGTGGGATTCATCCCTGCCTTTAAGGCTTTAGAGGAATGTGCTACCAGAGAGTGCTCCTCAGAGCCAGGTGCCTTTTAAACAGCGGCGTCCAGGCTGATCTAAGTAAACTGCCTGTGGGATAATCAAAATTATTTCCACACAGTATGTACATGCACAGGACCAGGCAAAAAGAGATCTTTAGAGGTACTAAAGACCACTCAGGAGTCTCAAGTTTTCCCAGAGAAAAGTCATAGATAATTAGATGTCTGGCAGACACGGCAGCTGGTGAAAATCTTCTTTGGTACTATCCTAAATTGTCTTTTAATTTTCCACTTTACAAGTTCAAATTATGGAAAAAGTCTGTTTCCTTGTGAGTCAAACTTAAGGTTCAACTGAAGTAACTTTTTTACTATTCTCCAGATGGGAATATTTGTCACTGTTTACTTCTAAAAATAAATACACCCACCACAGTCTTTTTGAGAACAAGTACAAAATAGTACAAGAACAAGTACACAAAAACGGTTAACATAATGAACTGTAGCATAAAGGAGATGCATCCTGCTACTGACTCCTCAAGCCAGAGGTCAAGTGTACAAATGGGAAAAACCGAAAACTAAAGACCAGTCATAAGACTGAAATGTGAATTGAAGTGCTACTGAATTTCAGGTTTAGGTACAATAAGGAAGGACAAAGTTTCCCTGTTGATGTGTGACACAAAGGTAAGCACAAAATGAGCACCAGAAGTTCCCTGGCATTGAGAATTAAACCTAAACATTTCAAGGAATATCTCAGTTTGAATGCCCTTGCATGTTTTATATAACAAAAAGGACCCCGAGAGTTAGGAAACAGCCTTTTTCTCTCGGATCTGTGATAAATGCATAGGTTTATCACAAATATAGGTCACAAAGTACTCAAAACTGTATGTCCTGGAGTCTGAATAATAATCTAAAAGCCATTATTTTTCCCAGCTGAAGCCCAGAAGCCAAAGGCAAACAGAAGCTTAATGAATTTCCACAGTAGCTTGCATAGGGCTGGTAGTCTTGTAGGACAGATCTGCTTCATTCCTGCTATTTTCAATGCACAATGCCCTCCTTCATCAAGGCTTCACTCCCCAGAGGAGAACTCTAATATTTACAACAACTATACGTGTTACAATTATACTACTTTCCCCACTGCTTTGTGTGGGGTAGAGCTTCCTGTAAGAATGACTGTAATGAATTTTGCTCTTGTACACGGCACTTGTGTCATTTTGGCATGCCAGACCAAGGTGTAGCAGGGGCAAGCTGAGCTGTTTACCCTATGCTAAATATGTCAGGAAAGTTGGGGATCATTTTTTTAACTGTGTAGCATCTCTGACTGAGCTGTCTGGTAAATCAACTTTTCCTTGGTCTCATTATTGTAAAAAATTCCCTGCATTACTGGATAGCTGTTGCTGATATCAGCACAAAAATGGTGTTTGGCTACTCTCAACCCCAAGAGCCCTCTAGAGTCTCAGACCTCTATGAATATGTATGTTGTGCTTCCTGGTTCTCCTTATGCATCACTGAGAGAAGTCCTGCAGGACCCTGTACCTGAAAGGTAATGAGCCTGCCACTCGCACTGATTAAACCCACTGACAGCAGCAGAAATTGCCTGAGCTGCTGACTTTTAGTGCCCACAGAATCACCACCAGAAGGACTGAGCCTAGCCCAGCTTTGACTGCATGGTCTGCAGCCAGGAAGGCACGTCTTTCCCTCAGCCTGAACACAGGTGGAGGTGAAACTGAGACAGGATTACACGGACACTCAGTGAAAAATGCAGACACCAGGGTCAGGTGTCTGCTTGAGATGCTTGCCCAACATGCTCCATTACAGAAAGCAATGAAGCAGACAGTACTGCCAAGGGGGCCTTAAAGCTCTTCAACACACCCGTTCCAAGTTTCTTTGGACAAGAGTATCAGGTGTGAGTAAGCCTTGCTGGTGTACCCTGGCAATAACCTGTGCAGCTCAGCTATTGCCATGCAGTATAAACACAGGAGTCCTTTGCACAGCTAATTTAAGGCATAAGCTATGAACAGGGCCTCGTGGAGGAGCTTTGATGTAATAGAGTGCTTGCAAAAGGGACAGTTAACCTGTTAACAAACTCAAAACTACTCACACCAGCATTTGTGCAGTTCTGGGTGTTCTGGTTTAACCCCAGCCAACAACTCAGGCCCACGCAGATGCTTGTTCACACCCTCCCACCCAGTGGGGCAGAGAACCAGAAGAAAAAGCAGGAAAGCTTGTGGGTTGAAATGAAGACAGTTTCATAGGCAAGAGAAGCAAAGTAAGCCAAGGAATTAATTCACTACTTTACATGAGCAGGAGGATGGAGCCATTTCCAGGAAACCAGGGCTTCATCACACATAGTGGTGACCTCAGAAGACAAACTCCATCACTGTGAATGAGCCTGCTGCTTCCTTCTACTTCCTCCAGCTTTTTTATGCTGAGCATGACCACATATGGTATGGAATATCCCTTGGGTCGATTGTATTCAGCTGTCCTAGCTGTGTCCCTTCCCAAATCCTTATGCACACCCCCACTCCTTGCTGGTGGGGTGGGGTTTGGTAATATGAAGAAAATTTATTTTATCCCAGACAAAAACAGGATGAAGGTCATTCTTATCACTCAAGGCAGTCATGCCCACACTAACATGTCACCTAATTTGCTCTGACACCAGTTAATTTGTTACCTGAGGTGCCCTGACAAAGGCATAAACCTGAGTGACATTTCAACTGTTTCCTTCTGTTCAGTCCATAGCTCTAAAGGTGCCAATTAAAATAGACAGCATTTAAAAGGTGCTGGTTTAGGCCAGTTGCAATGAGAATTGCTATTAGTTAATAAAGATTTCTAAATGGCTGATGGAAATGACTCACCAACAAAATCCCAGAAGATTCTTGAAATTATCATATAAGTAATATGATGACCATGACTTTTAACATTGCACACAAATACATATTTTACCTAGGTCTTTTGGGGGGTTCCTTTTTTCCATTTAAATTTAGATTCCATTATACCTTTGTATACATTTTAATGACTACTTAGATTTTGTAACAGCATTCTCAGACTCGTGACATGGAGGTTAAATACACAAATTTTCTTCAACCAGACACACTACAGAACACAGAGATGGAAAAGACCTGTTAGTTCTCCTACCCCATTTTTCTGGCCACTGTAAAATTGTTCCCCAAAGTGTATTTTGCAATACTTTGCTGAGACTACTTTCATTTTACCACAGAACTGGAAACTGTTACTCTTGGGACATTTTACCACTGCTTAATGAACTTTACATTTAGGAAGTATTTTTCCAGACAATCAGTCTTGTAAATTTTCTTTTTTTAAAATGTCTCTTTATAGCATGCCCCCATAACTAATTGAAAATGTTACCTAAATTATATCATTATTTAAAATGAAAAGCATTCCAAACTTTATAAACAGTACCTTTCCTCTTGCTACAAATTACATTTTCCTTTTCAATTACTGACCTATATAAAGGATAAAAATCTATTCTTACCAGCAACTTTTTTAGCAATTCTTTTGGCTGAACAGGGACTGCATAAGTTTTTCAGATACATCTGATGGCCGGAAACTCAAAAAGACCCTGTGAGGCACCTAAAGTAGCATTTAGGGAGAGTGTACATAGGAAAATCCTAAATGGAAATCCTGAAAGCTTCTGGCTCATCTGCTGTGCAAATCTGAAGCCACAATCTTTGCAACAATATCTCTTCCAGCCAAAAATGTCTCTTTTTGCCCTAGAAAACCTAAGACTAGGTCTGACAATTTAATTTGAGATCTGAATTTTCTCAAAATTGAGGGCTGTTTGGATCTAGGATTTTAGTTTGCATTTATCTGTAAAACTTGAGTAAAGTTTTATACTTTGTCTATGTTTTTACCAAGGAAGTCAGTCTCTATATTTATTAAACTCACTCCTGCACTTGATTTGTCACTTCTAACCTAGCATGCTAAAAGGGATAAGCAAACACAGAAGTAAATGGGAATAATCCCTTCCACTCTGGCAAAATTCACTGTGAGATATTGTCCAACAGAACACATTTAAGCGAACAGTACAGGAAACACAATACGAAAATATGTTTGGATTCAAAAATATAGAGATACACACACACACACACACACACACACATATATATGTGAAAAGCCAAGCCAAATGAAAAAAAAAAACCAACACTGATGCCCAAGAAAATAAAATAAGAAAAACCCCAAAGAACCAAATGTCTGGGTCTTATGGTACCCTAGAGCCCTCATAACTGCAGCTGCTGCTGCCCACCCTGATAAAAGGTTTTGCTTCCTCCCAGATTGATCACCACATTTTTCCTCAAGCTTTTACTCTCATTTTATATTCTTAGAAAAGCATGTCCTATCAAACTAGAATTGCAAGATTACATTCAGTTAGACTAAAATTCAGATACTGTAAGAACACAAGCATAACAGAGCAGCTCCACTTCATAAATCCTATGGACCTTGTTACTTTTAATTTACTCCATTTTCTCCCTGTGTCACTGTGGTAATACTCCCTTGGTATTTTTTCATCCTTTTTCCAAATTTGGAAAAAAATTCACTCCATGCTGACTTGTCTGTAATTGATGGTTTAGTAGCACCATGGGCAAAGTGGGTCCTGAGCATATTTAAATCATTGCAGTAATTTGTCTTGGATACAGAGGTAAGTTTAATTAATCTGTGCTTTCAGGAAGAGATATTTTACCTCTGAAGGATTTACTTCCAAGCAGTGCTTTTATACAACAGCATCGTTTTTACATTGTTTCTTTAAAGACAGATATAACAAGGTAAACAATGAAATCATACTTTTCTAATGCATTAAGTGCACACAAGACATTGTATTCTTGATGGGGTTTAGCTTTTTGTTTGTTTGTTTGTTTGTTTTTCTCATGGAAAACAGGATTTAAGCATGGGATTTTCACATGAGACCACACTGGAGTCATGTGGAAGAGTCATGGAGGAGCTGATGGCAACTGAATAAATGCATGCTGTAGAAATCACAGCTGTGGAAATATCTTGAAGCTGGAGTCTATTGGGCTGCAAAATAAAGAATTTTGTGCAGAATACAGAACTTTTCCCTATCCATGACACAGCCTGAGGTAGGTAGTGGGAGAGGCAGTCACAGATTTGTACAATTATATCTCCAGAAACTTATCCCAAAGCATCAGTATCGAATGCAGTACCACTGTTTTTAGGCTGTATACTCAGATACATCTTTCCACTACTGCCCAGATGATTTTTGTGCAGATAGGGAGTGGCAGTCACTGAGAGCTTGCCCCACAGTTTACAGTGAAAAGCACATTAATCCTCAACATTTTTTTTTCTCTAGCTTGCCACCTGTCTGAGCCAAACTAATGTGTCTTCAGTAACTGTTAACCTCTGACTGAAAAGAGAAAGGTTGGAGAGTGAGCCATCCTTTTTTATTTTTAATAGAGTTACCCATAGATGGAGAAAAGAGATGTCAGTATGTGGTTTTGAGTCTTGCATGCTTGGAAGCTTATCAGTTCTTTTAGCTGAATCTAATAGCTCTGATAAAAGATGTAACCACTCTCCCCAGACCTTGCACTGTTTACATCCTTAGACCTTCATGTCTATAACACTGCTGCTGCATCAACAATGTTATTGTCATTGTCAGATCACAGCTGAAGTAGCTGAAAATACATTCTACGTGGATTTCACAAGCACCATGAAGACTGTCACTGCTCCTAATCATGTTATACGCAGCACAACTGGAAAGGACAAGAAATTGCACTAATCTCATGGCTCGTGTGCCGCCTTTAATTCCTGAAGGTGCCATTAAAAACAGAGCAGTTGGGTAGGTAGATGAACAAACAATTCACAGTGATAAATGCAGTAGCTCTTTCTGCACATCCTGACAGTGAGAGATGTCTAATGGGAAATGCCCATCATTTTCCATTGGCATCCCTTGGTGCCCTGCAAGCATGGTTTTCTGGCACCGTTTGGTTCTGGAGTAGCAAGGATAATGGCATGGAGAAGGATTGGTGGCTCCTGCTCAGCTCTGCTCCTCCCACCACTGCCAACCCTGTGCAGGGTTTCCTGCAGGCTTGCTAGATCCACCTCCTCCAGAAAGAAATAGAAGAAATGCTGGGTGAAGAGGTTAAGTTAGGACAGGAGTTTCAGCCCGATTTGGTACCACCCACACCTCCTTCTGCAGGTCACCCTGGGACGTGGGTGCTGAAATACTTGCTGTCAGCAAATGCTTAGTTTGAAGGTGCCCCTGTCACTACAAAGCATTGCTTAATTCATCCTTTCAAAAGGGAAAAGTATTTAGAGCAAAGTTGAGATGCAATAAGAAGCCTGCGCAGATGGAAACTGCCCAATTTCTCAGCTGTCCTCAGCTCAGCTCTGCCGCAGGGGCTGTCAGTAGCTCCCAGAAATGCTGTAACTCAAGGGGAAGTCCAAGGGAAGTTGGCTTACACAGGAGACAATGCAAAGCATTTTCTTGTAAAACAAAATATGTCCTTTCTAATGAGCACTCAAGGGTTCAGGGTGAGGATGGATGTGAAGGGCCACCTCGCAGATCAGCACACACACTCTGCACGAGGGTGGAGAAGATCTGAAGGACTATGCCACCCCTGTCTCAGCTTAGAAAACATTTGGCCAATTAAACATTAAAACAATGACTTTGATGTGAGTTTATTGCAAGTCTTATGCCTCCATATGTCCCATTGCCATTTGAGCAATGAAATGTTGCCTCTTTGTGTTGCTTTCCAGGTTTTTTACAAAGCAGAAGTGTCTGCTGTGACACTTGGGGAATGTGACTTGTGCCTCATTTTTGCCTGAAATATTCTCATAGCAGATATTTTTATAGGTAAATCTCTTTCATCATTTATATATACATATGAACAGAGATGCTCAAAGGATTGTTTTTGGCACATGCACCAGCCCTTGACTTTTCTTCCTTAAGAGTCAGTAGCATTTTGGAAAGAGGCTGCAGCTGAGCACATGAATTTCTACTCAGTCAGTTAATATGCGACTTCATGGACAAGTACATTAAGTTACTTATTTTCCATTTTTACCCTCAGTTATCATCTTGGTGGAACATTATGCCTCATTTTTGATGCTGCCTCTGGTGAACCTCTAACTTCAGCAGTTTGCCAACAGAAATCGCTCTATGAGAATTCCAGTTAGATCAAAAATATCCCATACCTTTAAACATTACACATCCAAGTAAAATAAGGGTTTCTCTTTGCCTTTCAAAGAGAGATCATGAGTTTGAACAGGTCTTGGAGCACGGACCTCCACATTTGCCTCATCCTCTTCTTTTCCTCATCCTCTCACTTTCCACAGATTTTTACTAATGGGGCACAGATGCCCATCTCTGTAGTCTTCTAGAGCTAGAACAGCCACATTTAGATTTACTGTTTAAGAAATTCTGACTTTCAAAACTACTTTCAAAGTGCTTGAAGTAGGAAAGTACAGTAAAACCAAGCAACCCAAGCAGAGAAGCTACCCTAAAATCCAATATTGCCCAATAACTAACCACCAGTCTATGTGCATCCTTTCTTAACCTTCCTTGTATAGTGAAACGAAGTCTCAAAAGCAAAATGTAACATGAATGCAACATATTTATTTAAAAAATATAATCTGGTTTTCTTCCTTGTTAGATATTCATAAAACCCTAATTTTTGGGAAACATCTGTCTACATGGACCTCAGGTCATAATAAAACTGGTTCTGTACTCTTCAGTAAGACAGAAGATCAACTGAACAACCAGATTAATTCGCTGATACAGATCTACATCAGGTCATTATGACTTTAGGCCATGTACACCTTCTGTTACTGTCTGTGAAAACAGAGTGATAAAGAGTTCACTTAACTAAACTGGAATTGCTTCTGTAAACAACTGTTTTCCTGGCTTAGATTAAAGCCACTTGCATTTTTAAATGCAAGATCAAAAATTAATCCAAATTCCAACAAATGCCCAAGTCTCTGGCATTCATGCATAAATTATTTGGAATCAGCCAATCTGGATGTTTCTAAGGAAAAAAAAATGCAGATCTAAAATTCATGCACTGTTAGATCAGGGAGTATTTATGAAAAGAGGTTTGTAATGGAAACTGCAAGTTTTAACTATGCCAGTGTGAGCATGCTATTCTAATATGCATTAGTAAAATGCTATAAAATTTCAAGACTGCAAACTTTAGTGCAGCAACTGTGCATTAAAAGGCAATAAAGCACACATCATTTATAGCAGATTCAGTCAGTTATAAATTTCAACCCTTTCTGCTATTTTATAGTACCTATAATGAACAGAGCTGTGATTTGCATTCAGATGGTGCATGTAAGAAACAATTCAGGAAACCATGCAGTGCCTTGATGAAAACAAAGCATGATTTCATGTCCACCACTGTGTAGAAATTTAGCTCAGGGATGAAAGGGAGTTCCTCCAAGACTTCCAGTAATAGACAATTCCTCTTGTGTTAGCAGAATGCACTGTGCACTCTCACATTCACAACAGCTGCTACAGGAGCAGCTTATCCTTCTTGAAATGAAAGTCAACACAAGGGAATGCAGACCTGCAGAACTGCTAATGAAAGGTGCAGCTCTGTCTGGCTGTAAGAGAAGGTATTTAACAAGGTCTAAGCATATTACACTGACTCCTCAAGTTTGTGAGTCTCCTTTTCCTTTCCCTGTTTACAAACCTAGAACTACATTTTGCTTCAGCTAGAGGCTGAATGTTAATACCCAAATTTAGGTCACTGAAAGCATTTGGGTGGTTAAATGCCTTGTGAATGAAGGCCTCCCACTCAAGTTCTGTTTGGGGATGAGATTGTCCTCCAGATCTGAGTCCAACACACGATCCATGCTGACTCACTGCCAGCCCTAGATGAAATAAGTAGGTTTTTTGGACTACATTTGTACCGCAAAACTCAGAAATGTTTTTTAATTCCCAGAACCAATTGTGTAATCCAGCTCTTTCCTAACCTCACCACGTGTGGAGACTTGAGTGCAAACCAGCTGTGGCTGGTTCTCTTCTTCTCCCCAGGGCACATATGGTATTCTCCACCAGAGGAGTCTGCCAGGAGGCACTGGGCACTCTGATCAGCTGTTGCCTGCATAATTAGCAGCAAAGTAGCAAACAGGAGTCACCCAAGAAATGACCTGCACTTCCTTGTGTAAGGTAAAGTTCTTCAGTCCATTCAACTGAACCTAAGTCCACAGACTTAAGTATATTTTCCTTTAGGTTGGGCACTAAACACACTGTTTACTTGCACTAGATCTGCTGAGAAGGAGTTAATTATTTTGTAATGGCCCATATGGTTCTGTGGTCTGGATCTGTGGCTAAAATATAGTTGATTATACACCAGTGTTCTGGCTGTTGCTGATCAGTGCTTACACAGCAGTAAGGCCTTCTCTGTCATTTTGTCCCCACAAGCAATAAGGTTGGAGGTGACCAAGAACTGGAGATGGGACAAAGCTCAGACAGCTGACCCAAACTGGTCAAAAGCATATTCCGCACCAGATGATGTCATGGTCAGCAATAAATAAAAAAAGATGTGTAGAGGTTGTCTTCCACTGTAGCTGTTGCTCAGAATCTGGCTCAGCATTGATCTTCTTGTGGGAGATGGTGAATAATTGGGTGTGCATCAGTTATTGTGTGTTGCTCTGGTTTTCTTTTTCCTTCACTTATGAACTGTCTTCATCTTGACCTACAAGTTTTCTCACTTTTGTTCCTGCTGTCTCCCCCATTCCACAGAGGCAGCATGGGCAGGGCTGTGGGCAGTCAGCAAGCAGCAGTGTAGGGGCTTAGCTGGTGGCCAAGATAAATGCACCACAATACAGAGTCCTGCATGTTGGTAAAACTGGGTCTGTACTGAGAGGCTGTGTTAGAGCAATAGCTGATCACTGATGACTACAGATTTGCTGGAATGTATTGATGTGGCAGTGGCTCACCTCAAAGACTTTACAGCATCACAAACCCATTCTGTCTGAACTTACATTAGCACAAATAGTCAACAAATATCAAGAGCAGACAAAATCCAGTATGAAAACTATTTATTTTTTTTTTTAACAGATCACACTACTGTGTTATACTATCCTTGATTTCATACACATTCTGGAGTGGGTTTTTTGTCTGAATAGTATTAGAGGGTGTAAAACTGTTACGATAAAAAAAAAAGGATTGCATATCAAAGGCTAACAATTACCTGGACACTGATACATCAGCTCTGCACTTAATCCGTACAGATGGCCTGTAGCACAGATCAAAGGTGCATTGCATTTCCAAATTACAAATATGAAGACAACACAGGTTTTTGTATAACTAAATGTCTGCTTATTTCTAGTACAATAGGAAATCCTAGCATGGGACTTTAGGCAATCTGGTCTAGTGGAATGTGTCCCTGCCCAGGGGATGGGGGCTTGAAACCAGATGATCTGTAGGTTCCCTTCTCACCCAAACCATTCAGTGATTCTATGATATTGCCTAAATAGAGTCGAACCAATGACAATCACGAACACATTCCTAATACCTTATTCTCAGTACTCAAATAGTTTAACATAAAACTGGAAGATGTTACTGAAGATAATAAAGGCTTCAGGGATGCAAAAATATAACATTATAATATTAATTGAAGTTTCCTCACTGGAATGGTGTTTGTGTAGAAAATGGGAAAATATGGTGGGAGAAAGAGAACAGTTTTGAAAGAGTGCAATAAAACAACTTGCCTAAGCTTGACAGGTTTCTGGCCAACTCAGAACCATTGTTTTTACCACTGACAAATCCAAGAGATAGTCAGAGGTTGCAGATTCTGACATGTGACCCACCAATACCTGTTAAAGCCTGAACAAGTTACCACCTGTCCAGTGGACACTGTCCCAGTAATGGGTAGAATAAACTATTTTCTATAGAAAAGAGAATACATGAATAGTGTCTGAAATGTATGTAAAAAAAAAATTTCAGTGATTCTTGCCTCACTATTGAAGTGTAATCATCTCACTAACTCTTCTGCATCTAGATACTTGCAAGACGGTTTCCAAAAAAACACAAAAAAACAAAACAAAACAAAACAAAAAACAAAACAAAAAACCCCCAAACAAACAAAAAAACAAAACAAAAAAGATATTAAAGTCTTGTGGAAAATTGGGTCAGCTGAAACCTGTGAACACTCAAAAGAAATTGATGACAATAGCCAGAATTCAAGTAGACTAAGGTTACAATATAAATGCATGCACAAAAGTCTCTCCACTGTTTTTACTAAAAGGTATAATCAAACTTTTCAAATTAAAACCTTCACATCATTAAGATAAACCATTGAGAAGGTATGGACTATTGGAGTAAAATAGTGATGGCATTTTCTTTCATGTTGATATATGAATGAATTTGTTTTACTGTTTCACTCCTCTCCACAGCTGTAACAAACTAGGTTTTTTTGGACTCTTCCTAATAGAAATAGCAAAATGTACTGAATTGAAGGGTTGAAACAATTGCAAACAATGAATATTAGGCTGTTATTTTTTCCTCTTTAGAACTGCCTAAAGGACAGTCCAGATGACCATTTTCAGTCCTTTCAACAACCACTCCTCTTATTGCTAGAATTAGAATCATTTCCCCAATGATTTCATGGTGGTTTTTTAGTGTGGGACGGGGTCACTTAAATGTCACACCCCATTGCCTGGCTGCAATTTATCATCATTTACAACAGTTTCAACATTTTAAATAAACATTACCAACTGTTCAGTTTCTGGTGCTTGCTATTAGATGTAACTAGGACCTGGTCAACAGTGTGTCTAGATGCCAGCATTGCCAGCTCACAACACATGTGAGAGTACTCAGGGCTATTTGCTGTGGGTCAGGCTGCCCCACACAATTTAACCTGAGGCAGTGTGGAAGAATCATAGTCTCTCCTGGCCAACCATGGAGCATAGGTTCATGCAAGAAGTGCTGGTAAAGCTGTTGATGTGGGGTAAAAAAATCTCACTCAGTGTGATAAAACTGTATTTTATTACATTCCTTTGGCTGGAAGGACATACCCTGGGCTGCATCAAAAGCAGGTCAAGGGAGGTGATTATCCCCCTCTACTCTGCTCCCATGAGACCCCACCTGCAGTGCTGTGCTCAACTTTGGTTCCCCTCAATGTAAGCAGAGTGTGAATCTTGTGTGAGTCCAGAGGAAGCCGTGAAAATGATCATAGGGCTGGAACATATTCCCTATGAAGATGGGCTGAGAGAGCTGGAGCTGTTTAGCCTGGAGAAGAGAAGGTTTTGGGGAGAGACATTATTGTGGCCTTTCAGTATCTAATGGGGTCTCATGAGAGAGCTGGAGAGGGACTTTTACAAAGGCCTGTAGTGAAAGGGCAAAGAGTAAGGGCTTTAAACTGAAAGTTTTTAGATTTAGATTAGATATTAGGAAAAAAGTCTTTATTGTGAGGATGGTGTGGCACTGGAACAGGTTGGCCAAGTTGTGGGTGCCCCATGCCTGGAAGTAGTCAGAGCCAGGCTGAATGGAGCTCTGATCAACATAGTCTAGTGAAAAGTGTCCCTGACAATGGAAGGGGATTGGAACTAGATGATCTTTAAGGTCCCTTCCAACCCAAACCACCTTATGATTCCATGACTCCATGACAATTCAGCTCACTGTCAGGTGACTTCTTTGCCAGCTGTACGCAGTGAAAAGCTATTTGCTATTTCCAATCTCTTAGATTTATGAGTAGTCTGGAAGCACTTCTAAGGAGCAATTCACAATGCTTGCAGCTTCCTGAGCTCATTTGAAGACCAACAGAATTTCCAAACTTGAAAAGGAAAAATATCTTAGCACTATAATGCCAGAGAGAATTGCTGCACATTGAAGATGTGCAGAAAAGGTGAACACCTCCTTACTTGCTAGGATGAGTGATATGGAGAGTTTGCAGGGTAAGACACAAGTGCTACTTAAAGATATTGTTTGTAAACCAATCTTAATCCACCTTGATGAAATGCACAGCTAATGCTACAAATGCAGGAAGCACTGGTTAAAAGCATAGACACTTATGAAAGATGACAAGGCGGAGGTGACTTGAAAAGATGACATTGTCTACTCAAGGACTGCCATATCTTTTATGAACTTCTGGTTTTAGTTCCTTCAGAAAGCTTTTGGTGTTTGTACTCAAGTTAAGAAGTTCACAGGCATGTGACTAACCCAGCTTTAGCACCAGCTGCAGGAATGACTCATTGCACATTTTCCCTTTTGAAGAAGATAAATATCTCAAGCTAAAAATAGCAGTTTCATTTTGATATTACTTCTTTCTTTTTTTTTTTTTTTCTTTCATTGCTGAGACAAAGCATTCCCTATAAACACACTTCTAAGAAACTGCATGGAAGACTAAAAATTTTAAGATTCCTCCTGAATCACTTATGTTCTCCAGGCACATTTCATTTAACTTCACTACAGCTTTCTCGGTTCATGCCATTAAATATTATCTCAAGGTTTTTACTATAATAGGATTTGGCAAGTTGATGTTCAGCATAATAAGTCCCAGTCTGAACTGAACATCAATATTCAATACTTTGGGGAAACTTATGAAGCACATCAGCCTTTAAGGGGCACTTTTAAAGAAAACAGCACAAGCAGTTTATGTGCACATTTTCACCCCCTATGGATCCAAAACTTCATGCAGAGGGAGGACAAAAGTATAGTCTTTATATGCAGGTCTGCCTTGGTAAAAGTTGAATCTTGTTCTAATTAATAACTAATTACCCTAATTGGTTTCTTTTGTGTTGGGTTTCTAGGGTGTTTAAAATAAGGTCAGGTTATATTCCACACTGGAGATCTCCAGCCAAAGTCTTTCTCCAGAAAAAGGAGCACAGGTATTCAGCAAACTGCACACCTTTTCATATTTCATAAGAAGTAGCCACTCTTGCCTCCATGTGTAATGTTCAGCCCATTATTACTATGCAATAAAACTGTAATATATTAATGGATCTGGAAATAGTCTTGAAGTCTCATGTATTTTTCAACATTTTGAAATGTGTCTTAGCACATTTTACTAGCATATGGCATTGTCATTTTCCATCAGGTGAAAAGGAAGAAGCAAGGGAGAGAAAAATTATTTCCTCTCACAGGCATTGATGTAACAATAGTTAGAATTAAAATGAGAGACTCTAATTGCATTGAGAAAAGGCCCCTTAATCAATGCTTTATTTGCTGCAGAATCACCAAAAAAATCCCAGCCTCTCCAAAATCCAGATAACCATCCTAAAATGCCATTTAAAATTTAGTCATGCCGTAAATGTGATCAGAGCTTTATCTTCAGGAGAATTGCACCAAGGTACTCAGTATAACTATTTCCTACATGCTACTAAATGCCTTGTGCTGTTTTGGGGGGTTTTTTGTTGTGGTTGTTTTTTGGTTGGTTTGGTTTTGTTGGTTTTTTTCCCCTCAGACACAGAAGGATGAGATATTAGGTCATGTTTAATATTTATAGGTAATTATAAGAAGCTGTTTTCTCTTACCAGGGAAGACTGATTCAGGTCAATTGAACTAAACCACCATTTTAATCCATTTGCTTCTGCAGCATAGCCTCTAAAAATACTTCTTTGCAGTCTAGTGCAACTTTATATAACATAATTGATATTTTTCCTGGGTAAAATGGTATATTTTCTTCATATGTATTTATTTTAGAGAGTGTATATCTTGACATACATTGTTAGGAACTTTATTTTTCTATCAGTATTTTAGACTGAAGAATGACACCTCCCTTGTTCACAATCATTGTGAAATTTGTTTCAAACTGCAGTATGCAGAAAGCTGAATTTGAACTTAAAACAGACAAGAATCATTGCATTTCTTAGCATTAATTTACTTTTTTTGCCTGGAATATCCATCACACGTGAAAATAGGTTTAAGCTATCACAAGTATCTGTTCTTGAATAACAGAGGTAATTTAACAGAATTTAATAAGTTTTGTCCAAAGCTATCTTAGACCAAAATTGCAAGATAGTTAATGCTTAGATATACAATTATATAGTTATACTGAGCAGACACTTGGTTGTCTAATCAAATTTGAAAATATAAGACTCTATGGCCTTTAAATCTTTAAACTGACAACTTTGCAACCTTTCTAACTTCTTGTTTCCTTCACAACGTGGAAGAAAATAGTAAACTTCAAAATTTCCAGTTACCATTTTGTCTTTTTACTTCAAATGATCAGCTCTAAATGAATTAAAAACTGTCATTACAGCAGACACAATGGAAGAATGTGCGTGGAAGAATGAACAAAGATGTCTTCATAGTGCAAACATCACACTGATCTTTGGGGGAAAAAAAGTAATACTAGCAGCATTAAAAATTTGTATAAGTGTCAGTAGATCTTAAAAAGATTAAAGTGTTTCCCAGGTCTTTACAAAAATAGAAGCAGGAACACACTTGAATTGAGTGATATTTTTATGATACTACATTAAAAAAGAACAAACACAAATATTCAGCTTAGTAAGCAAATGCAAGTCTTCATATACTTTAGCTCCAAGTTTCATTTTGACGAACTGTAGTTCTGTTAACTGTATTAAATAAGAAGATGGTTTTGCTTTCCTATTAAGGGAGGACACATACAAAAACTTCAAGGGAGATATTTTGGTGCTTTCCTAGAAATTTGACCTTCCTTTATAGGAATAGCATTATTAATTACAGTTTTTCCTCAAATTTCTGGATTTCAAAATACATTTTTTTTAGAGTAGCTACAAGTTGGAATGATAACCTGATTTCAAAATAGAGCTCAGCCTCACTATTGCTTATTGTACTGTTGGGCAAGTAGGAGCAAGTGGGGGAAAGAACACAGACAAATTGACCAAACATCTGCTGTGTGATTTAACACTTGAGCAATGCAAAGCGTTTAACTCATCTGTTAGCAGGAAGGTTTCAACACAGAATTCCCCTGAACTGACAGGAGACTCCAACTGCCACTGAGTAGAATAGTGCCATTCTTCTATATTTCATTTCTAGGGCTCTTACAGAACCCTGGGTAGGACTGACACTTACTGGTTTTATTAGCTGGATTTACTATCCACCTAAAGGATAAAGCTAATATACTGCAGCTTATGTTAAATAAGGCCATTTATTGTTTTTACCATATAAATGAAGGATTTAGCACTTCCTTTGAAGCATAAGGCAAGTTGAAGCACTTATTCTGAGAAGTAGTGCAAAATTGAATTTCTAAGGCAGTTTATTTTTTGGGGGGGTGGTTGGGTTTTTTTTGTTTTGTTTTGCTTTGCTTTGTTTTTTTCCTTGAAGGCCAGGAGGGTAGCATGTTGAGATGAAATTAGGTGCAGAAACAGAAAAAAAAAATCTAAAAACCAATGTTATTTAATTTAAAATAATTAGGTTTTATTAATAGAATTTGGGAGAATATTTCTTCCATGGTGCTATCATTCAATTATTATGATACAAATACATTTACATTTCATTTTGAACAGTTTCTTTTCTCATTTTTAATCCCATATCCTCAATGTCTTCAATTTGTTATATCATTACTTATGATTTTCTATTCATATTCTCCTCATCTAAAAAAACATTTGTAATTTTTCTTTGTCAGTGATTAGGGTGCTACTGGTTTGATGTAAGAGGATGATATCCCTGTGCATTTCAGAAACAGAAGACAAACCTATACACACCTTTATTCTGAGGAAAAAGACAAGAGTGTGACAGTTCATGCAGAAGAACTCACCGTACCAGCACCCACTCCCCTCATTGAATAGACTTTCCTATTGCTCGTGTTATTCTCCATTGTACCAAAATCTGATCTCTCTCTCTCTCTCTCTGTCCCCTCTTCTCTCTTTTCTATTTTTTACTTATTCTTACGGCTAGAAAATAGGAACAAAACATATATCAATTTCCATGCTGAGCATGTAGTTTGCTAATAAAATTGAACTTTTTTGGATCTGGTTTTGCCTTTCTTTTCCAACCATGAGCATTTGTAAATCTTGAGTGCTCTCTTCCACTTAGAAGTAGGGTATGACAGTAATGACTTTAAACTAAAGGAGGGTAGATTTGGACTAGATAGAAGGAAGAAGTTTTTTTGCAATAAGAGTGTTAAAACAGTGGAACAGGCTGTCCATAAGATTGTGGGTGCTCCATCCCCAGAAACATTCAAGTTCCAGGTTGGACAGGAGTCTGAGCAACCTGACCTAGTTGGAGATGTCTCTGCCCAGGGCAGGGAGGTTGGAACTATGTGACCTTTAAAGGTCTCTTCCAACCCAAACCATTCTATGATTCTGTGATTCTATGGTTATAATTATTGTATGTATAAGTTAATCAAGCACCATTGAGAGATGCACTTGAGTGCTCCATGAGGGACCATTAATAAGTAAGGTATAGTGGAGCTCTTTATTTAGCTAGATAAAAGTGATAAAAACTTATTCACTAGTGCTACTGTGAGGGATTTTAACACTAATAAGAAAATCAAAACTGTTCCTTTACTGTGGACTGGTCAATACCAGCATGCTCTCCTCAACCAAAGACAATAACCATTTAAAATGCACTCCAGTTTTTCATGTTCATCTCATGCAACCTTGTTTTTCCATATGAACTGATATGTCCTTAGAAATAAAGCCACTTTCAAGGAATAGATCAAAATCAAAGAACAGCATAGATAGGGCAGTGAAGGTAATTATGCAGGTAATTTATTACTGAAAATTGAGAGACACACAGGCTACTGCTCAAATCCATAAAGGGCTACATCTGTGTACGTATGTGGAGAAAGCAAAAAAAAAATTATAATTTTCCTGTCATTATTTTGTAGCAAGTCATGAGAGACCTAAGCAGAACAGTAACATGTACAAGCCAAGTGTGTATAACCATGCAGGTCATCAAATAGAAGGCACACTAATTATTCACTCAAACTCATCCAACCAACACAAGATATATTGACATAAAAACTTTAAAACATTTCTGAGACAAATCATTTTACCTATGCTTGGTACAGGCTCATCCATGAGTGATTTTATTATACTATAAATCTCCACTTTTTAAAACTTTTAAGAATCTGCTTAAAGTCATTCAATGCAACTGTCATACTTTTTTAAAAAATTATTGCATCAGGTAACACTATGAATCTCCTTTTCAACCATCTCCCCTCCTCATCAAAGAAGTCAAGCAATTATTCCTAAAGTGCTCAACCAGCCAGTCTCAGAACAGAGCTTTTACAAGGGTCACATTTGTCATGACAAACAGCTTTGCTCAGTAAAGTTTCTCGTGTTGTGTAAAACTGTTGTAGCTAGATACTTGATGGTCTCTTAAAACAATTCATAAAAGCTTAAGGACAATTACACTCTGAAGTCGTGTTCCCACAGGTCTCATGAAAACAAGAAAACTGGGACAATACAGATCCATTGAAATGTAATTTCCCAATATTCTTTCAAGAAACAGAGTTGCCTTTATGTGCACAGAACCTTCCTAGAAGGATCCCGACACCTCAGAAGAATGTTGTCTCCACTGACATTTTTACACCTGTATATTTGAAAACAAATCCACCTGCAAACTCACCATTTAAGGATCTTGAAGCTGCCAGGTGGCCTCTGGATGCTGAGTTATTTACTCAGGGTAGCTCAATGAGCACTTAATTCATAACTGTATGTCCTGGGCTCGGTGGCGCTGTGTGGGGCACTCATTCTGGCCTCAAGAGCATCAGACTGGCAAGACTTCCTCACTTTAAGGCATACTATTTTAGATATCCAAGGACTCACAGAGCTTTTACTGTTTTATGGTTTCCATGCTCATGGGTTCAAACACTGAGCACTTTCCAATCCTAATTTAGTATCTCAAAAATCCAAATTCTACTGAACAGAGAGTCAAAGACTGCTGTTAGTACAAAAAGCATAAAGTGCATATGGAGCACGCTGAAGATGATGCGGAAATGCTAATACACTTAGAGTTTTTATAAGACTTTCTAAGTTTAGATAAACCATGAAAATTATGTCCTATCACATACTCAAAAGAGGGAAAAAGGATGACAAAAGAAGCAGAATCATAGGAAATGTTCATATGTGGCAAACTGCTCACACATCTGGAACAAACTACAAAACTGGATTAAATTGTCTAGACAACCACTGAAATTAAAATTTAGGTTAAAGGTTAAATTTAATTTGTCAAGAGATAGACAATTAATACACTCACTTATTACACTTGTAATAATGAAGTTTTCTGACAGTGATTAGACCATAAAAATTCCAATCAGCAGTTGTAATGAGATACTTTCTTCTGGCTTGACAGCTGAGGCTTGGACAAGATTATGCCTTTCTTAAGCAGACCTGTGAGCATTTCTTAATATTTAAAACTTGTAGGAATAAATTTATTCATGATCTGTATATTTACATAATTTCAAGGTTTATAGCTTTCTTTCATGACCTATTGTATACTTATTTGACTCATTTAATGTTTCCATAAGCGATACTTCAGAAAAATTCTTGACTTTCACAATACCTTCACATCACCTTCCTAACCAAAATTTGTGCCCTGTAGCTGAGTAAAAATGAGTTTGCCATTACCAGTAGGTAAGAGGCCACAGACTTTGTGTCAACCCAGCAATACAAGTTCTCTGCACTTTGTAAATCTCTTGTCCTGAACTGATTTTAGCATGTCACAGCTGTGACAGCAATTGTCTGGAGGTCACATAGCTGTGTCTCAAATTGTTTTAGCTTTAGTTTAGCTGTGTGCAATGGTGCAGTGCAATGAATACCTACTGTTAACTCATAGGTAATGCTAACAAGCAGTTTTTCTGTGTGGAGTGAGCTGTCTAGAATAGAATCCTAGAATAAAAGATGCATTTTAGTATAGCAACAGACATATCCCAAACCCCAGGACTGTAAACACAAATTACTTGGCACTACAGGAGTGCAGCCATGTGTGTCCTGTAAAATGTTTTTAAAGGATAATAAAATAGAAAAGAAAAGCAAGCAAAATATGAAGTTAGGAATTACTAGAGTTAAAGAAAGCAACATTTCAATTTAGATAGCGTATAAAGATAATTCAAGCAGATTCCAGGCTGAGGAATGCCAATGTCACCCTCTTCCCTGCGAACAACTTGGGACACTGATCACTTCTTGAAACCCTCCACTGTTCTCTTGAGAGAGGTGGAGGGAAGAGGAGGTGAGCAGAACAGCAGGGAAAAGTGGTAGGTACCAGAAATCCGGCATACATGCACCCTAACTGTGTCGTTAGCAGGTTAGCAATATTGTAAATGAACCGAGAAAAGTTTTAGTTAGACATAAAAGATTTTAATTAAACTAATGATTGGTTCCTGGTTCCTACTAGGAAGCTTAGTTCTCATCAAGATTTTTGATGTAACAGCATTCATTTGGGACAATTTCCTTTTCATCTGTAATTCAGATTTCATCCTCTTCTTCTCTTTTTTGTCGTTTTCTTTTGAAATGCATGAAACTGAAGCAGGAAGAAAATCAGACACTTTGCAGAATATTTCCTTCATTCCTGTAGATATTTTGCAATGTTTGCAAGTTATACAATATTGAAAAGTGCTGTGAATACAGTTTATAATATTAAAAAAAAAAAAATTCTTGAATTCTCCAACAAGTGGAAATCTTTCATTTCTTGAAGTATTTTTGGGGAAAATAAGTGTACTGACTTGACTGTTCCCCAAGCAGTTCCACAGTGAGTTATATGATAAAAAGAAGTTACCAACATTGTAATTTGATCGGCTCCTCATTTTATAATAGCTAGCATGACAGGACTCTGTTTACCAACAAGTAAGCACTTTGCTTTCATGAGGAAGGACATTAACTCACTGAAATGCCTGACATGTTGTTCCATTAAAGTCCAGGAATTCAGAGGAAGGAATTCAGTAAAATATCTCCGCTCATCCTATGGGAGTGTACACTGCCATGGAGGCTGTCTCATTGTGCCAGGAGAACACAACAGCTCTCTGCTGGTGGACAGCCAAGAGCAGAGGGACTTCTGTGGCTCAAGGCCAGCCCAACCTCTCCCACTCTGTGCTCTGGCTGTTGACATCAGCAGAAAGTCAAGGCCAGGGCAACTCTCTGTCCCTCTGTCAGAAAGAACTCACGTCACTGCAGCTGCTGGCAGTGGTCAGGGAGGATGGGGTGAAGTCAGGCTGTAAGATTTGTGTTAAGGGCCAGGCTTGGTATCAGATAAAGCAGAAACCAGACATCCAAAAGGGAGCTTGCAGGTGGCTCTGCACTCCTCCACAAAGCCTTACCATTGTCCCCAGAGGCACAGTCAAGAACTGAATCCAAAGTCTCACGGTGCAGCGTGTTTCCTTGCTCAGGATATCGAGTCTTTTCAGCTTGCATAGTGCCTTTTTATCCCAAAACTACAAACACAGATTTCCTTAGGAGTCATGCTCAATAGACATTCTTGTTTGTATTAGACTGCACATGCACTGGGACAGGAAGGTGCAGCATTTCCAATGCATTGATAACAAAAAAATAATAAAAAGACACATTCTGCGCAATTAGGTGTAACTTTGTACGTCAATGAGTGATTGTTAATAGATTAAAGCTTCATTTGACTTAAAGATTTTCACCATACTTTGTACTTGTGGAAAATAAATGTCATTTCCTGTATTTAAAATGGATCTGAAACTAAAAGGGGAGTGCTTTGAATGCTAAATATAGGCCTGACCATCGTCTGAGTTACTCTAATGCAGTGTGGCTTCCAGAAGTTGCCTGTATGCCCTACGTTATTGCCACAGAATACCTACTGGACCTGTGGAGATGCATGAGCATCCCTAAAGTCTCTAAACTGGAATGAGGTGGGTTTCCCTGCTTGGGAATGGCATTTTGCTCCATTGTCTGCTAACACCATCCTCATAGCAAAGAGAGATCTCTTTGCACAGGGAGGAAATAGCTGGCAAACATCTCTCTTCTGTACTGTCATTTTCAGGTGTATAAAATCTCTCTGAAGCATAAGGTATCAGTTTATCATGAGAATTACAATGCTGTGTTCATCAGGTTAGCTACACTCTGTGAATGTCTCCAATAAAAACTTTTTTTCATGTCATTATTTTGGGGAAAAATAATTATTTGTAGATCCACCTGTATTGGGTCTGGTTGGGAGGGAGTTAGCCTTCCCCATAGTACCCTTCACAGCACCGTGCTTTGTTGTGCTGGAAGCCATTGATAATGCACCAGTGTTTTGGCTGCTGATGGAAAGTAGAAAATAACTATTTTTGTTATTCTTTGCCTATGAGCACAACCCTTGGTTTTTCCTTATAAGCTGCCTTTATCTTGACTAGAGTTTTTCATCTGATTTTCCTCCCCTTTGAGAAAGAGGAGAGAGCACTTTGATGGTCACTTGACAGTCAGCCAGAGTTAACCCACCACACCATCTTTTCAGGAAACTTATCTACATTAGAAAATTTAAGTTCTTCTGTGTGGTTAAAGCTACTGAGAAAAAAAAGTGAAATTGAAAATGCACAGATTCTGTGCAAACTGAAAATATGGCACTTTTAAATGGAGACAGATTCTTCAATGGACCACAGACTATGCAGGCTAGCAGGCTGAGTGGTAAAGGTGCCGTGTAGCATTGAGATGACTTTGAGCATTGAGATGACTTTGAGCATTGAGATGAGACAGACTTTAAGCATTGGTCAGCTTGATTGATGTAGGATGTGACCTCTTGAAATGTCTCTGATATGCAGAACAAAAAGCAAAATGACAAAATAAAAAGCCCGGGAGAATCAAACCCCCTTAAAATTTGTAGGTTGTTGCTGGAAAGGTTAGTAAGGTTGGTGGTTTTATACTGCTGAAAGTAGGGTCGGAACAAAATTTTACTCTCAGCAATTATCCAGTTTGTGCTTTCAGTATTGCCACTTCCTTTGGACTAAGACCAATCTTAAACAGGCAACTCCATTGGAAGGACCATGGAACCAATTGTCCAGAGACCGATTTCTGCAGGAACCCCATGTGATACGGCAGTCATTGCCTCACCTGGCTCTCTGTTTGCAAAGCCGTGTTCTGCCAAAAGGACCATGCTGACTGTTTGCTTCAGGCCTTGTTGTATCAATCACCAAAAAATGAGGCTGTTTGTTTATCAGTAGAGCATGCCAACACTACATGACTAGGCTAAGGCCTTACATCATTCAAACAGAAAAATCTGAACTTATCTGTGTGAATAATGTTGCACAACAGTGGAAGAGGCACAAGGAGCCATGTGAGTTGCTTGCCCCAGCAAAGCCCTGTGTGGAGGCAAGAAGTCCAAGCCTCCTGAGTGGGTGTTGGCTCCCATAACATTACCTCACACAGTAGACCAGGGTAAAGGAAAGAAGTTTCCAAAAGGTCTTTGCCAGATTAGTTCCCTTGCTAAATGACAGGAAGGACGAGGACTTGAGCCAGCTAAGCTGAGTCAGAGTCTATCCCACCCTGCTACATGTTGTACTCCTGCTCTTCCTGTCAATCAAGCTGGAGTCAAGGGAAATTCCTGCATCTCAGGACAAACATTTTAGTGATCACTGAAGTGACTAGAGTTTAAGAGCTTCACCCCAAGTCCATGACATATGGGTATACCTATGGGGTACCCATTACTGCTGTACAGCAGCAGAGTACTCCTCACCCTACCAAAGCCAGCTGGACACTGGGTGATGGGAATGCACTCTCCTGAGACAGCTCCAGGCCTTAAGAAGCCAGAAGTACATGAGCACAAAGAATGAGAAAATGTGTAAAATCTTTATTAGAAGTGGAAGCATACAGAAATTCTATTCTAAATAAAAAATACACAGAGCAGAGAGAGAGAGAGTGAGGAACAGGACAGCTATTGCAAGGGCAGGAGACTGTACAGAAGAAGGTCTGGAAATTTTGGAGACAATGATCCAGGGAAGAAAATGGGTGGACATAAAAGGAAGGATAAATTATGTAGGAGAAGAGGAGGGAATACATTTTCCTGAAAGGAGTATCCTAGTGTAGATCCTTGTTGTAGAACTGAACTTTCTCCACAACTCAAGTTTCCTTCATACCATCTCTTCCCATTTAACTATACCGAGTTAGAAGTATTTTACTACTGCAAAACTTGCAATTAAGCTTCTCATTTTCAAATCTCCACACTTCCTTTTGTGCTGGAAGATTGTCAACAGTTCCACAGCTAATGTGCCACCATGGTGGGCATCCAAAATACCAGGAAATCAGAAGGTAATTTTCATCTGCCAATGTCAACCTTGCTGATACCTCATTTAGGGTCAACATTGTCCCATGCGCAAGTTTCTCGTTATATTTTTTTCTCTTTCATTTTCTTTTGTTTGTTTGTTTGTTTGTTGTTTGTTTGTTCTGGGTTTCTTTTTGTTTTGGTTTTGTTTGGTTTTGGTTGAGGTTTTTTCGCTTTTTTTTAAGGCAACTGCATTAAAAAACCCTAAACAAACCAGGAAAGGACGGCAAAGGGAGCCATTCAAATGTAAAATCCAAGTTCAGTCCTCATGTAAGCATCCAAACAGAAGAGAGCTGCAGATTTCATAATCATTATAGTTCCCACTCCACCATTCCTAACTGATTCAGTGCCTGGAATGAACAGAGTTGCCTGTATAGCAGCTATTCATAATTTATTGCAAGCTTCCTGAGGAAGTGGTGCACTGAATTCTTTTTTGTGGAACTACTCAAAAATATGTCTGCAGGGAGGCTATTACTATAGTATCTCAAACAGTAGCATTATGTGCATCTTTGTCTGCACAGAAAATTGCATTTAAGATTAAAGCTTAGCAAAACAAGAGAACAGAATTGAGGTGAAGGAAGTCGTGCTTTTCATTCAGCAACAGAGGGTACAATTTGTAGGTATGCATCTTCCCTCAGAACCAAAATTTTACACATTTCAAAGGTCACAATGGTATTAATCTCTCAATATTAAGCATTTCCCAGGTCATTACAAGAGTAGAAATTAATATTAAACTCCTAAACCACTGGAGCTTTTTGATCTTACCCAGATAGTGGAATATAACCACAGTAAAGGGCATACTGAGAAATTCTATGCTCCTCTGATAGCAGAAGATGGGAGCAAAGACAATTCCATGGTCTTCCATCTCCTTTCTGCACATTTTATGAGCAGAAGTAAAAACATTTTGCAGTGTCTCTGAAACAAGGGTGACATAAAGCAGAAGTAATGTAATGAATAAATCAACATAGCTAGGATGTAAAAATGTTTAACCTAAATGGCTATAAAAGTTTTAAGGACAATCAACACACAATCAACCTTGGCTGTTTTACCCAGGTTGCTGAAGACTAGGAAAAATGCTTGGGTCATCTCTCTGGAGAATAGCTGTGATCCTGGGAATGACAAGGACTTATTAGCTCTTATTTGCTTGGTGCTGTATAAATATGTGCAAAATACTTTTCCCATGTTCAAAAAATTGCACTTGGTTCCATACAGAATAAAATAAAGACAACAGAGACCCTTGGAAATTGAATAAGATCCACATAGTTATAGAAGAGGCAACTCAATATCACGGTGGTGGCAAGGCAAGGGGCTGGCACGGCCTTGACCTGTGCCCATGCCGGGGCTGGGTTATCTCTGTGTGGAGCAGTTCAATGTGCCTCATTCATGGGAACACCACTGTTTGCAACACAGGCTGGGTGTCTCACAGCTAAAGGTAGTAGCCAAAGAGTGCAAGGTTAAAGAAGGAAAATGAAAATCTAATTCAACAGGTGCAAAATTAGAGCAGTGGTTAAGTTACCACCTTTTTAAAATAGAAGTAGAGCAACGTGTGTTGTCCTGAGGTCCACAGAGCCACCCTACAGGCCTAGGTGGAGGTTTTGTTGCACTGGCTGTTTCCTGGTCCTGTGGGGGGAAAACCCCACAGGCAATTGCTCAGCTGTGGCTCAGGCATGCACCCCTCCATTCTGCCCTGTCTCCAAGGATTGCGATTTGTCCCTCTGGAACTGCTCTCTCCTGGAGCCAGAACACCGACACCACAGACAATCAGATTCTTACTTCAGAATCCGAGCCAATGTGCAATACAGGTACAGCCCAAAAGGATTTCCTGAATGATTCCTCGTGGTAACTGTTTGCCAGCAGCCTCTGTGGCCCACTGGGGTTTCCTTACAATAGAATGTAAAGCACTACAGATGGCAACTTTATCATTTTTTCTCTTGGTAGAATTGTTGTGGTTCAGCTCAATAATAAGGGTTGTTAACAAACATTTACTACTAGGATATATGATTTATTTACAGACTCAAAATCTTCCATCAACTTTTCTGATAGGGAATTTTAGCAGGATACCACATTCTGCTGAATCACACCATACTGAACTCAAAATAACCTGATTAATTATTATAATTAATACAAATTACAGGTTAAGCGATAGCCATCTGTCTTCTCTCCCACTCTTTCTAAGCATTTCAGGGATGTAAATATTAGGCAGGGAAAACAACTGCTTAAGCTAAAGGCCATGCTGACACAAGAACAAATGGGTATAAATTGGCTATGAATAAATTTAGGCTTGAAATTAGGAAGAAAAAAAAAGATAAGCATTACAACAGCAAGGATCTAAAAAGGAATTTTTACAGGAGCAGCTCAGGACTAAAATAAGCCTGCTTTTAAGGCTGAGACAGATAAGTTTAATAAACATTGGAAGTAATATGGAACTTGTTAAAGAAAGGGGAAAAAGAGGTACCTTCAGAGAGGCTCTTCTGAAGCCTTGTACATGACAATGCAGCTACAGCCACGTCTACATATGGCCCAGGAACAGGGAGAGATCCAGCTCCAGATGACATTGGAGGTTTCACTAGTCAGACACCATTATTTGTTCCACAATATTTTGACTGAAGTTTAAAATGTGTGAATTTTGTTCGGTGCAACAAAACATGTTTTAAACACCTAGAAAGAAATATTAGGTGGGAATATTTGTAAGGCAAGTAAATCATAATCTACCACCATAGTTTTGGTGCTGAAATACCTTTCTTCAGTTGTTATTACTTTGAGTTTTCAATTTTTATCACATTATTTATAGTAGATTCAGGGTAATATTATACTGTACAATGCTTCTCATAGCTTTAAGGGATCTACAGAAGTACAGAAGGCACCAAGAAAAGCAGATCTGTCATGTGCCAACGATAGATGAAAAAATATATATCCAATTCTGGAAGAAAAAATTCTGTTACAGGGCTTAATTTAGTCAATAAGAAGTGAAACAATGTAAGCTTCAAATATATTTCTGAAACAGTTTCTTACTCTTTTCATAGCCTTTTTCCATATTACAAATTCATAATTAAAGTTATATGGTTTATGGAGCACATATATTAAATTAGTTCGAATTCCAAACTTTCCTGGAATCTTTTCAGCCCACATCTTTTTTTCTCTGTTTGTATAATATGCCTGAAATCTTTTGTTTGCATTGCAATTTACTATTCAGCATGAGTAAAGGGAATGGACTTTCACCTTTAAAATATTTTAATTAATTACTCCAAAAGAATTAGGATAATATTTTTTCACTTTTAGCAGTTTATCAAAAATAAATAAAATATTTTTTTTTTAAATTTAAAAATGCATGAAGTAGCAGTTTGTCCTCAGGGATACACTGCCAGTTAAGAAGCTGAAGGATCATCTAGCTTAAGTACAGCTGGAGAAGACCAGATTTATTTGAATAAAGTCTACCTTTTATCTTTGGATGGTTGAAATTTCTTTTTTATCTAGATTGAACTTGTTCAGGAAAATTTCAAATTACTGATTCCAGTGTCCAATACTTGCAAAACTGCATATTATTGACCTGGTGAAAAGAAAGGAAATGTGACATCTTGAACATTATCAGTATTTTCCAACACTCTGTGAAACATGCCCCAAAACACTGAACAAAGAAGAAGTGCATAAACTTGGAGGCTATCTTCATTATTCTATTAGCTCAGAAATGCTGAGGGCAAGAACACGGCTTTGTGAATCCATGAGATAAGGGGGTAGCCTCAAAGTCTTGGCTGCTTATACTTCATAGAATTACTAAGAAATTCTATCAGCTTTACTAAAAAGAAGACCAAACCAACCCACATTAGACCTGTGGGAGAGTTTTTATTCAGCTAAATCTGAGTGCCCTGCACTGAGCAGTTCTGAGCCATACTCATCCTCTCCACTCAGACACCTGCCCTCTGAGGCTGGCCTTGTATCCCAGCTCCCGGGGATCCGGGCACTGCTGTGCGCTCCTGAGCCAGGCGCCTTTTCTGGCACAGTCCTGTGCATGACCCCCATTAGCTGGCTCCCTGCTCCATCCCAGAGTGCTGAATGGCTCCACTGGAGTGTGCAGGCTCCCAGCAGAGTCAGCAGAGATCAGTGAATGCTCCACTTTTGATCATCATCAAGAGATGTGCAGGGGTGCTCATATCTCTGTGCTGACTCTGTAGGGAGTCTGGGCACATATCTAAGTGCTTTGCATCCCACTGGCAGGCCATGAACCTCCATGTAGGACATTCCAGTGCCTGACTCAGAAGCTTCATTAATATAGAACTAGAGACACCGCAGTTTTGAGGCAGGAGTTCAGGATTCTGGCTTCCAAGGTTGTTTTAGGACTACTGAGAAAGCAAGCACAGGGCCTGTGAGAAAATTCTAAGAGGCATTGGCTTGATTAGGCTGGCAAAGAGGTGGTTTCCATGCAGTCTGCAAATGTACACGTGGGAATCATAAAGGAACAGAGTCAAATTCTTCTTGGTCATGTTGTATGTTATACAAGGAGTAACAGTCCACACATTGTGAACTGAGAGGTTCAGCTTCTGCTGTAAGGTCAACTTTTTCACTGGTGGGTAGCTGAGTAATGAAGTAGATTTTCCAGAGTGGTGGTGGATCCTTGTTGCAGGCTTTACTGACCTGGTCCAGTGATGGCAACAGTTTCAGTGGGAGGAGGGACAATGTGACCAATGAAGTCCCTTCCAATCAACATCGCTAGGGTTTTTTGTTTCCAACGGAACCTCATATAAAAACCTCATATAAAAGCTTATAAAAACAACCCCTCAGGCTCATACCATATTCCTCAGTAGCTTTGAGCAGAATTTAAGGACTTCAGTGGTGTGAAATAAGTTTCTAAAATATAAAAATATCTTTTAGCTTATGATTTGTATTAACCGTCGTATGTCCAAAGTTCTTTCCTTTCCCTGGTTAAACAGGGAGAGCTGAAAAGAAGCATAGGGGACCTGAAGACATGTGAAATGTGTGGTTGAAGTAACCATAATGCTGAGGACAATCCATACCAGGGAGTTCCTAAGACTTGTTTGCTGGGAAGCAGAGGGCATTGGAGCCGGTTAAGCACCTAACTTGTAAATGATGTGGGTCTGGATGTAAGATATAAAGAGGTATTTCATACAGCTCTGATTTTCTTGCAGCAACAGTGCTGATGTTGCTCTGAAGCAATTACAGAATCACAATTGATATTCAAAAGTACGAATAGGTAGATTTTTTTTTTTTTACTTTGGAGAAAGAAAAGGAGAATTGGTAAACAGAAAGCAGTTCTATAAAAAAGTAAAAAACATTCACTGAGATGACAGCAGCAAGCAAAAGATCTTTGTTTTTATCAGCTTTGAAGTTCTAAATCACACACAAAGGCAAAAAGAAAGATAAAGTAAACTCTAAACAGTCATTTCTAATTGCGAGAGAGATGGAAAAAAAATGCACAGGTACTAGGAGAACTAAGAACTACAAGAATGTGAAAGAGCATCTACAACCTCTCTGGTTAGTGACCATAGATGAGAAAAAATTGTGGAGAGCTCTGATTTAAAAGCCAGGTCCAGCACAGGGATGCTCAAACCAGTAGAGGTGTCAGAGTCACTGCTGGTTGAGGCTTGAGCCTGGAAGAAGTGCAGCAATGTTAGTTCTGCTACTGCCTTGCTAAGGCGGACTCCCGACTTTGGGCTGTCTCCTGCACTGCCCCAGTTCTCCGTTTGGTGTGCCATCACTTCAAGGATCAATGCAAGTATGCTGAGCTCAAAACCTTTTGGCTGCATGGTATAGGTATGCCCAGCATTTTCAAGAAATAGAACTAACACTATCATACTTACTAGCTGATATTTTTTGGAAATATATGGACAAAGGCACACTTGTAGAAGTCATTGGACTCAAACACTATTTCTTCATAGAAGAAGCAGAACCTGACTCAGATCTAAACCACTAATTCTGAAGTAGACTTATGTTGGAAGAATCTGTTATAGTTAAACATGTTTATTAATGACATAAAGTTTCTCACATGTATCTTGTTTCACTGTTTAGGGCAGCAAATTGGTAAATATAATTATAAGTGATGGAAATATGAAAATAAAAACTGATCCAGATGTTTCAAAACTTAAATCTTCAAAAGATTGATTTGATTTACTGCTGTCATTAAATTAAGAGAAAAGGAGTCAGTCCTAAACAGTTGTAATTGCACTACATAATTTTGGATGCTTTGAGGTCACAGCAAAAAGGAGGTGGCCCCTCCTGCCAGTAGTTGCTACATAAGCAAAATTACTTTTCACTAACTTTCTGGAATTGTTTCCAGCAAAACACTGTCTAGAGCTATTTAATATACTAAAAGGACATGAGATTCACAAATAGAGTATTATGCTTCACTACTGTGTAAAAAAAAATTTTAGGATAAAATAAACAAAGAGTAATTTCTTGTTATGAATGTGATAATTCTAAGATGTGGTAACTGTTCAAAATGCACACTTAAATAATGTTAAGACTAAATCCAGCCTCTGGAAGTGGCTTACAGGGAATAAAGTCCTGTTAAATGTGAAAAAGGAAGGTAATTAATGGGCGTTTATGACAAGCAGCAGTATATTTCTTTTTCTTCCAAACTTTAAATGTCATCGTTTGATATTTAGATTGCTGGAGCCACTGGAGGTTTCTCAAAGTTTCTGAAATAGAAGCAAAAAATATAGGCTAAGAGCTAACTGCATATCCCAGAAATATGAATTTAGATTATTTTGAACTGCAATAGACTACCATTTCATTCATTAACCTGATATTTAGTAGAAATAAAGTCTGAACCAGAAAGCAAGGTCAGTCTCATGGAGGTGCTGTAAGGGGAATGGATCATTTACAGCAGCCAGGATCCTTTACATCGGTTTTCATCAAAATTTTAAACCCTTGTAAATTCTGAGTCCTTAGAGTCTGGCTTTTAAATTACACTGCTTGTCTTTAACACCTCCAGCTAAAAGTTCCTGTGAGTGGTTCCTGCATCTTCAGTTCCCTTCTCTAAGTAAGAGATTGTGTCCATCAATGTTAATGGTGTATTTGAGGACATGCTCTGCACGGGCAAGAAGGGTGAATTTCCTGGGAGCATCAGGGAAGGCATTGCCTACTCTGATGTCAAATGTTAGAGACAAAGCAATCTTCAAGAAACTTGGACACTGCCCTGGCTGTGTTCTGTACAACACTTCGCCTCACTCATTGACACCTGAATGGAGGGATGGGACTACTGGAAGGCTATTAAAACATTTAGTGCTCAGGCTGTGAGATTTTAGAAGAGTAACAAGTCATCCATAGCGCAAAAGTAGTCACAAGTTTCTCTGTTACAAAGCAATATATAACATTCCGATCCAATGGAAAGTTGCCACAGAGTTTATTTTGTTTTTCTAACGTATCACCTTTGTCTAGTTCTGCCGCACTGTGTCTATCCTTCACCCAATAGCCTGCTACCTCAGGTACACACATATGCTTCTGTTATAACATCTAAACTCTTAGCTTACTCTATAAAATCACATTACTGCACTTTAAAACCCTCCACCATCTTATCCAATACAGTTTCTTACTTACTTAAGGCATATTCTCACTTGCAACTATAGGAGCATAAGTTTATAATTTTTCTGCTTAATGTCTGTGTAACTTTATCATTACATCAACCCTTCAAGCTTCTCCCAAGGCTGCAAATCAAACCCTTCTGCATCTGTGGAAGTTTCTGTCTTTCCATTTCCCACAGCTCATGGTGTATCATGAAAGTACAACTCCTTTTCCAGAAGACCAAATCCCATGGAGCAGCAGGTCTTTGGGCAGCCTGGCTGAATGCACTCCCTAACACCCTGACATCAACACAACACTGCTTAAAGGATGAACAGACACTTCTGGTGTTCCATCTCAGCCAGCATAAATAAAGGGGGCACAGTGGGTCCTCTCCTATTAGACCCAGTAGGAGTTCTCATGGAAGTCGTTTAAAATTTGAGTGCATAGTGCACTATTAGCAGATAATTTTCCAGCAAGGGGGAGGGCTATGAGTAAATGGGTCATGATTGTGTAATAAAACTCTGCATGTGGTAGACAGGTGCTGAGCAAGGAAAATCAGAACTTCAACATCTGCTGTGATTAGATAAGGGGAAGATTCTTACCAAATGCAAACTGTCTCATTCTTCCATGCATTTATTTGACTACAATATTTACTCCAGTGAGGACCTATCCAGTGGAGTATGCTGTCAAAGAGATTACAAAAGAACTAGAAAAATGCTCCTAGGGAAGGGTCTCCTCTAATAGCAGCACAATCCAAATTCAGCCAAAAATGCCAGGACCAGATGAATGTTTCAGTAAAAAGTATTAGAAACAAGGCAGGATTGTGTATAGCAGCACACCAGGGACTGGTTTAAGGTCTGTGGCTGAAAGAAGGAAGCTGCCTCCATACTGCAGATGGTTTTTATTACATGCTTCTTGTTGTTCATCAGGAGGCACTTAATAAAACAGATCAGCAAATAAAACAACAACAGAGTTTACAGATGCAGCATAAAACCAAATATGCAGTAAAAAGCTTCAAGATACTTTTTTTTTTTCAGCCCTCACTCTGCAAATGCAACAGGCAGAGCTCTTCACATTTCAGGCAGAAGGATTTCAGAAGTCTGAAGCAACTCTGTGTCTGAAGGTTCTGGCATTCTCACGGATAAGACCAGGAACAGCTATGCATCTTGTCATATCAAATATTTGTTTAAAAGATGTTGCAAATGTAACAAACCAAATTCTGCTTTTAGCAAGATTCCCAATGACCCCTCTGGCTACAGAAAACAAGCTTCATGCGTTAATGAGGGCAAATTTTAGTTGAAGGAAGAGATAAAGATTTCTTTCCAAAAGGCAGAATGAAATTGCATTTCTGTTATTCTTTCTACCCCAGCTACCTAGGGGCAAATATGCAGCTGAAATCTCATCATCCAAATCAACTGATTAAGAATAACTTTAGTCTAAGCTGATGTAACTATGTAACTATGTAACTATGTAACTATGTAACCGTAACTAATTATTACAGTTCAAAAAATCATTAGGAGGAAAATAAAAGCAGCAGAAAATTGACTGCACTGTTCTCTCTCCATTACTTGGTTCATTGTGTCAAAACAGAGGATGTTTTGGGCAGGTGAAATAGTCACTTCTCGAGGTCCTTTCCAGTTCTGCTTTTTTCTCTCTCTATGATGGTGAGATTATGCAAGCTTCATGAAGTAAGGCACTTAATGATCTTCAGAGGACAAGTAATTTGGAGAGTAGATTATTATTTTAGACAAATAAATGCCATACTTTACTGCAAGGCAAAGATAATTTGACTGCTGTTGAAAGAAATGGAAAGCAGCAAGAGAGAGACTATAAGATTATTTAGGAAGACAAAAACTCATGGCCTCTGATTTAACAAATTTGTATCTGTCAGATATAATAATACTAACAGATTGTGGCCCATATGCTTTAATAGCAAAGGGTAGAGTTCCTTTTGTTGACAATGATTGGAGAATGGTTGATGTAATGCAAGGATGTCGCTGATTTAATGAAGTGCAAAAAAAGATAAGGAAAGTCTAGGAGATATTCCAGTAGGAATGTAACAGAATAATTTTTTGCATGGTTCCAATGTCATACAAACAGGCAGGTGTCTTGGAGTAATACCACCACTTTGGCTAGAGCAATGAATATGGCATGTAATAATGATTGATGTGAGGAAAGGAGCCGAGTATCAAACACTATCAATATGATTAAGGTTTGACCTCAAAGTTTATTAAAATTATACCCTATATTTATGTGGTTACAGAATGGAAGCAGGCACAGCTAAAACAATTGTGATTAGTTAAAAATACATGTTCCAACACTTTGGCTGTTAGTTCATTGGCTAGCGTGTCTCGGCAATAAGTTCTTTATTGTTCAGTCTTATGGTCAGCATTTCTATGTTAAGCTTCTGTGAGAAGGTCCACCAAGTTCTTACATGTCTTCAGCTTCCGTGGGGAAGCATCCGTGAGAAGGACCAACCAGTTATAGCACTTGCTATTTTCTTGCTAATTCAAGGCAAGGTAGGAACAGCACAGGCTGCAGCACAGCACACCATGCAGCAGCACAGTGCAAAACCTGATAGCAGGGATTGTTCAATCCTTCAATCAATCGATTGTGACCTCACTCCTAAAAATTCCTCTATAAATGATTACCTAGATTTTTTGTCCCTTAGAAATTAAAAGTGAGATCTAGTATGTAGACAGAATATGTTAAATTCATACAGAGGTCTGCTGAAAGTAGGGACAGGCTTTAATATAATTCCGCTCATCTTTCAGGCCTTTTGTCATAAGAATTATACTAATAGATTCTAACTCTGTGACTGAATAGAACTCTAAGTATTTTTGTTACTGGATAATCTTGTCTTGGTCTAAAAGTCATGTTTGCTCTACTTCTATGATTTTATTTATGGGTTTATTAGTTTAACAAAAAAAAAAAATCTCAATGAGGAGCAAGTTTTCTAGTTCATGAAAAATTTTAGTCTTTCCAAATTTTGTTTCAGTTCAGTTCAGTTCAGTCAACATCCTTTTACAAATTCTATCCAGAAAGTAATAATCTGAATAAGTGCACACTGCACTAGACCGTACTAGTTTGTGGCAAAGGTGGAAGAACTACTGTCACTCCTGAATCCCTTTTAGTCCACCACTCATTTTTAAAGTAAACTGGCTCCTTCATTGTTAAATGGCCTGTCCTGGAGTGCCAGATCCTGGAGGTGATTCACAGGACCAGCAGCTCCCAGACTGTGTGTCTGTCCCCATGGTTCCACTCACTGTCTGCTGAAGAGATGGGTCTTAGACATCTGTTTGCACAGCATAAAGCACAACAAGGCTCCACAGCTGAGTGACAGGAAACCAATAAACCCACAGAGTCCACTCAGATCCTTGTGGGAGAAACATGGGTCTTGAAAGGTTGTGTTGGGGACAGGGAAAACTCAAATGAATGTCTGAAGAGCACAGCCATAGATTTTGTTAACCTGTTTAACTGGGCTGAGTACAGTGAGTATTAGAAGTGCAATGAGATATTCTCATCTGTTGGCACTTGGTGAATCTGCACTGCTTAACTGAGGGAATCTTCTTTAGTGTAAAAATTACAAAATGTAAAGAAAAATACATAGTTTAAAGAAAAAGTCATTATTATATTTCTGGTAGCAAATCCCAAGAAAAACCAAACCAGAAAACTAATTTCCTGTTGCCAGGCTGTGGTGGGTTTTGAAGAACACATTCAGTGCAGGTAGCTGGGTGTGGAGATGCATTTTCAGCTGCAGGCTGAGCTGGAGGGAGTAGGAGCCTGAGGCCGCGGCAAAAGGCCATGAACAGCAAATACTTTGCATAACAAAGGGCAGGGGGACTTGTGGCACAGCTGGGTGGCTGCCACACCAAGACACTTTCCCACTCTTAGGCTGTAAGGGTATATACATTTTATATATATATATATATATATATATGTGTGTGTGTGTGTGTGTGCGTGTGTGTGTATGTTTGTGTGTGTATATATATGTGTATATACATGTGTATATATAGATATAAATATAAATGGTTCCTTAGTTCCTCCATGGTTCTTCCTCGTAGGCACCCAGCTCAAGCTGTTACTTTGTTATTTATTAATCACACCATAATTAAATTACTTTAAAGGCCTGAATGTCAAACACTCTGCTATGGGAAGCCTGGGGTCAAGCTGGTGGGGAAATCTGGCCCTCCTGTGTCAGTGTGGGGTGTGTCACTGTGAAGGGGCTTCATTCTAGTTCAGGTGGTGTGAGTGTGACCGCCAGAGTGGCTCCTGGGTGGTCAGACAGGGCAGTTTCCTTGGCTGTGGTTTGACTCTGGCTGGATGTCAGCTGCCCACCAAGACTCGCTGTCACTTCCCCTTCCAAGTGGACAGGGGAGAGAAAATAGGATGGAAAACAACTAGTTGTTGAGACAAGACAGTATGCTAAAGTATGAGCAAAAGGTTGTGCACACACCAGCAAAGACGAAAATAAAAGATTTTATTCTCTATTTCCCACCAGTGATCAATGTCTGGCCATTTCCTGGGCAGCAGGGCTTCGGCACACGTTGCAATTGCTCTAGAAGGCAAACACTGCAAATAATGAGTGCCCCATTTTCCTCCTCCTTTCCTTAGCTTTTATATCTGAGCTGATGTCATATGGTGCAGAATACCCCTTGGGTTAATCTGGGCCTGGCTGTGTCCCCTCCTAGATCTTGCTCATTCCCAGTGCCTTGATGGGGGGAATGTTGGACAGTGCCAGTGCTGTGCCAGCACTGCTCAGCAGTACCCACAACACTGCTGTGTTATCCACAACTTTCCAGCTACCAATTCAAAGCACAGTACTCTGGGGGCTGCCATGAGGAAAATTAACTCCATCTCAGCCATTCTCGGTACACTGGCAATTTACACATATTGGTGGTGGGGCAGGAAAGTATTTTAATATGAGAAGATTCCTGGGAATGAGAGGAGTTAATGTAAGAGCCTTCAAAAGATAAACAGACATTTATGCATTCAGTTCATCTTTGTGCTAAGTGCAAACAAGCCCCCTTCCCACTGAACCCTTGTATTATGTGTGAACACCTTGAGTCCATCAGCCCAGAAACAAGTTTACATCCAAGATGCATCCTCACAATACAGATACTTCTGACACAAACCATTTTGCCAGATTTCAGAGGCTTGATCCAGTTGCCCACATCTGGGTGTCTTGTGACATTGGGGTGCTTTAATTCATTCTACCTGGCAACTGCTAGCCTTAAGAGATATGGTCATCTGTGGACATTGTAAATACCCCTGGGCACCTCAAAGTCACAAGGTAAGTATACACATCATAGATTTTTCAAGTTGATAAAATGAATTCCAAAAAAGAGACAGGTCAGTAGTGAGCCATGAGAGTGATTTTGGTTGATATGCACACAGTTGTAAAAGTTGCGTGTCTGAGCTCTCTCACCAAGGTGAGGAGTCTGAACTTATAGCCAGCTTCAGTAAATATTCTTTTGTTTTCACTCATTAATTTTACCATATAGCCAGCTAATATCTAGCACATATACAGGCTATAGCCATCATTTTCCATGGAGGAATTTGGGGTGAGACATCTGGGGACAAGTCCATCTTCTCAGTGACATAATTCTAAAATGCTGCTGTGAAATTATTTTTCCCTTGTCAGCAAAGAACAGTGAACTAACAACTGCGTTAAAAGAGTAACTGCATGTTTCTGAAAAATTAAATAGCCAGCCCTCAAGCTGACAAAGCAGTCTTAGTGATGTACTGCAAAAGGTGTTCATCAACAAGGACAAACAGCATCAGGAGCAGCCTTCAGAAACTAAGCCCCTAGTGATAAAAAGAGAACAGGACAACATGTCAGTGTTTGTTCCCTTAGAGCCTCAAACCTTTTATTTCTCTGGGAAACAAACAGAACTCAGTGCAAATAGGTATATAAGGAACTGAGATTTTGTTCTCTCAAATGGAGGTTCAAACTGTCATCAGGACTTCTGGAAAACAAATGTCTTTAGAAATATATATGGAATATTTCCATGACAACTACTAATCACACACAGGATGAACCAATATTACAGGGAAAATGCAATCCTATCCCAATTAAAGATCATTTCAGGGTTAATATCATATTCCAAGTCTTCCATGTAGTATCAAAGCCAGAGAGAAACAGATTATGGACCCTTTGTGCATGTGGGAAACTCCTGTCAGAGACTGTGTTTATGTTTTATGCATAATTTTTATATCATTAACTCTCTAATCAGTTTACAAACAAGCACTCCTAACACAATTCATTCTCACAAAACAGAAGTATTCAATAATACAGGTTATTTCTATTCTGTTCCTACATCTGGGGTAATAGATTTTAATTATGTAATTTCCTGCATTGAATTCTTTTAAGCAGTGTCACTGTGCATACATTCACCTTGAAATTGACTCCTCTTCTATTAGAGTTTGAGCAGGAACATGAATATTGTGCCAGCTGTACACTGTAATACCTAGAATGTGTATGAGGCAGGAGTACTGCATAATATACTGTAAATGTTTGTGTTTATGTTTTTGTCTGCCTGTTTGAAACCCCAACAGTACATAAAATAATATGGAAAAGATTGGCCTAGTTACAGCCAGCATTACTTGTACTTGCAAGAAGTGCTGTAAAAAGGTGCTGCCTCTTAAATCATAGCCAGGGCCATACAGAGAGGGCTACCCAGCCTGGCACCATGCCTGTGAAAGGCCAGTAAGTAGGCACAGCAGGAATACAAAAGCAGGACCAATACCAAGTTATCATTCCCCTGGTATGTCCTCCCACTCTAGTTTGGAGCCTTTTCAGAGCAAGAGGCTTCCTCTGTTCCTTTGTGTTTCAAGGCAGTGGAGAGGGGAGCTTTCTTTCATTCCTGAGGATGTTTTCACTCGAATCTCAATCACTTCTTTTTATGCCCTTTACATTTTTATATATCTACAATAGTAATCTCTATTCCAAACTAAAAGCTACTTGTCAATTCTATCTCTTTTTATAGCCATGCTATTTTAAAGCCCTGATTATACTTGCCATCCTTCTCTGATTAGCTTACACTGGCATATGCAGAAGCAAATTATGCTTTTGATAGCCTTGTGGTTAACACACTGATAAGGTTGTCCATAACTGAGAAATCAACCCCACACACATATCACAGTTCCCATGTGGTTTGCAAGGCAGAGATTTACAGACACTTGAGTAAGAATGATAGGAAAAATGGTCCCTAACTTCTCCCTTGCTCAGTCATTCCCTTCCAAAAAGACCTATCCAAGATCCACAGTCAGATCCTTGACCCCTCCCCACCCAAAATGTCCAGCTATAGAAATTTTTGTTTCTACTGGTCAGAATTGCCAAAACTGTAAGACTTGAGAAAGAGACTTGTAAACCCAACATCAAGAGCAAAAGACAGTGGCAGATTTGGCAACCAGTGTGCTATCCTGCCAGGCAGAGGCACTCTCAGTTTGAAAGAAGAGGTCAATATTAATTCATTCCATTTAAAATGCTTGGTGCTGTTTTCTTCCTTGTCAAAGGGTACATGTTTGTGCTTGACCAGTCTATTCATGGCTTATGTGATGTAAACAGTGAGCAAATCTTGAAGTCCTCTCTTTGTGCAATTGCCTCAATCCATTGTCCCTTCCATGTGTTATGTCTTTAGAAAAAGAGACACGCTGGGAAAGCACAGCAGCATCCAATTCCTGAGGGCACATAAAATGGCAACAGTGATTACTGGTTTAAATAAATATAGAAACAGTGGTGGCAATGCAATCTATTCCTACAGAGAATAAAATTTAACATCCATGTTCAGACACTTCCTGTTATCCATCAATTACTGGATCAGCAGGAAATAGCATACTCAGGCGGAGCCACCTGGGTAATTGCACAGCAGGTACTTAAAGGAATAGGCAAGTCAGGTGGCTAAAATGTAAAGGAGATCAAACAGCTTCTGTTTGAAAAATCTCAGATTTTATTTTAGAGGATTATTATTTTAGATTTTATTTAGAGGATTATGTTATTAAAATTTTAAGAAATAATTTCTTCTTCTGAGTCAGAATTTCTGTAGCATATAGCTGCATGAAAGCAGGAAGCAGAAAGATCAGCTGGGTCTATTCTGTCACTTCCAGCATCAGGCCCTTATCTACAGACCTTTTCTTGAAACACAACAGTGAGTCACTGATAGCAAAGTGATGGGATTTCCCATTATTTCCCTTTTGCAGCTATCTCTGGCAATCCTCGATATTAAGGTTTATCCTGACACTTTTTGACTTTTTAAAATCACTTTTAAATATTTGTTTAGATTCCTATTGTATGAGAAGAATGGATATACATTTCAAGCACAACCTGAGATTAATTCTTTGCTTCCCTTACACAGAAGATAGTACAATTCTGTAGTGGGTTTAGTGATATCCGCTAGCTCATGTGCTTAGATGGATAAAGTTCCCAGTGAACATCAAACCTTTATTGAACAGATATGTTATTCACATCCAATATAAAGGCAAAACAAGGAAGAAAAATCTAAGACACAGAGAGTACCAATATAAATTTGAGAAAGAAAAACTAAGAGAGAAGTACCTTTTCAACAGAAGTACTTCAAGAGAAGTACCTTTTCCTTTTCAATACAATGATTGTTGTTACAACTAGGAAAGGAAGGTGTGATGGGTTCTGGCTACTCAGGTTGCACAACCCAATATCTAGAGCAACTGGTATCATATCTGGACTTCAAATGTCCTGCTGTCTCCCTGGTAAACTTTAAGTGTGCCAAGAATGCTGTCATTTTCAAAGAAGCCAAGGAATGGCTACCAGATTCTACTTTCCAGAACATTTCTGCAGAACCCCACATAACTGCAATTCCAGATTGGTGAATTTAATTTTTACTTAATTTTTAGCAAGCTACAGTTTCAAAGGAAGTTCTGTACTTATTGTGTTTAGAACAATGCAAGAGGGAGTCCTCCTAACCCTGGGGCAAAAAATAACTTAGAGAAAAAGAAAGGAAATGGATTTATAAAACCAAAATTCAAACACTAATCAACAAAAAGCATTTTCTTGGTCCCCATCACATTCTCTTTTTTATGCCTGCTGTTCATTTAAAGAAAAATTAGTTATGAAAGCTTCTTATGAAATTCCTGATGAATATTTTTAAAATAAAAATTGTTAGGTACATAAATCACTGTCATACCTCCCTACATTATAGTAATAGAAACATTTATATTACTTACAATTTACATATATATTTTTCCCAAAATATTCATTCCTAATGATTATGTGAATTTCAGACAATTTTTCCCTAGTATGATAACTTCCCACAAGTTACTCGTTTTGCTGTTTCCTTTTCTGGTGGTTTCTTCTCAGTTTTCACTTAAGATTTAAAAGCTGTGCAGTCCATCAGCTTTTGGCTGTTCACATCAGCAAAAACCTTAGTTCATTTTCCACAGTTACAGCCAGGTAACTCTTTTTTTCTGTGCTTTTAGATAATTTTTTTTCATGTTAGCAATGTTAATATTTGCTCTTGCTGTGTTCTTCCTTCACAGATATGAAATGAATGCTCAGAACTTCCTATTGTGTTGTAGGTCTGAGGAATCCATTAATCCCACTTAAAAGCCATGCTACAAAGAGGATGAACAGAGCACTCCGTGGAGAAAGGGACTTAAGGCTCTGACAGCAACACTCTATTAGGTACCTTCCCCAAGCAGGTACAGGATTGTTCCCCTCACCCAAATTCCAGTAGCTGCATCAGTGCACAAGGAGATGCCCTGTATTGTTTAAGCACGGAGAAGTTTGCACTGCATTATACTTTTAATTAGTGAAAAGGTAAAAATAAAAGTGAGCAGGTTTTCCTTGACCTTCTTGAACCTGCTCACTTTGAAGCACACTGTGTGGTTTTTGCCCTGGCTAGGAGCTCTCTTTCAATGCTCAGGAGATTCTTTCTATCTCGTGCATCTCAAAGGCTGTTCTAGGCCACCATGGAGCCACCATGTTGAGGACATGAAAACCATTTGCAGGACTCCTCCTTTTCTTCTATCTTGATGTATTTCTCCCATGTAAGGAAACCACAAAGTGAAGACAGTTGTGTTACTCGTTTTGAATACTTCCTTACTTCACTCAGATGCATTAAGATAAAAAGGTATCCCAGTAGATAAATATGTGTCCCAGAGTGAAATTCCAGAAATCAAGCGAAGCCAATGGCAAAATCTCATCCCATTCAATCTGGGTTCTATTCTGAACTTGCATGATAAATTGCATTATGGATATGCATGATAAATGGAAAATTTAATTATACCTTTTCACACTGTTACAATCCACCGTTTATCTCCTCTGAACTACTGACCTTCTTCTGTCATGTCTCAAGCATCAAGGTGCTGTTTGCTTGATTTAATTGCCCACAGGCAAGTAAGTCCAATGTGTTCTTCTTCGTCTTGATGATGTGAGTGCTGTTAATTGAGAGTGAATACAGCACAAGCAGTGTTAACTGGGAGAGTTGAAAACGTCAGGCCAATATGTATAGTTCTGAGGAATGATGAGAATCTTTAAGTTTTTAAGGAATCAGTGCAAGTTGGAAAGCCGAAAGGTATGGCTATGTTCAGGAAGTGAGCATACAGTAATCACACTCCTAGAGGGAGGCAGGGAGATGTCCTTCATGTCCAGCTAGACTTGTCCTTCATGCCCTTCCCTAAAGGCATGCCTTTTCTTCATAGCACCCTTGTTAAGGAGTGACAAGGTAGTGTTGTTTTGCACAGAAGAATATTTGCATCCAGCAGCATGCTCCTGAATTTCTCTATTTTATCAGGTTGCAAGTAATTACCATGCGTCACATCACCTGGAGTGCCATTATGCAAATTTGCATATGGCTTGAATGTGCTGCTTGGATAAATATTTATCATCCTTTAAAGCTTCTCCTGGAAAAGAATGTCATGCCTTCTGTTCTCTCTTATCATTTCACATGTACCACAATTCAAAAAGAATTTACAGCTGAATGAAAGGTCTGTGGAGAAAAGAGTTGGTGCCTTCAGAGAAATTTCTTTCAGAATTCTGGAAGAATAGGACAAAGGGAAAAAATTGTAAGTAGCTAGCATATAAAAAGAAACATATAGCTTGATGGTACACCTTGTTCAGAAGTAATTTTATTCTCTTCTCCCAGGTTCTATTCTATGCATTCTTCTCCTAAGCCTGAACCCCAAAGGTTTCAGTCACCATTGCAGGAATGTTATTACAGTGAAAGGCTTTCTCTCATCGAGGTTGCTGGAATGTTTGCTACCATCTCTCACTTGCTTTCTCATTGAATGTTCATAGAATAAAATATATAGCAAAAAGTCTATAAGAATAATGAGCAAGAAAATACACACTTAGAGTCTGTTCCTTTGGAGGTATTAAGGATTATCTGCCTAAGAAGTGAATGAGGACTAGCAATGACCCTTTTGCCCAAAACCTAAGCTGGTACACTGTTGCCACATTTAAATTTCTGGAGCACAAATCTAATTTAGAGATCCAAGCAAGGCACACTGACAAGTGCAAATATGCACTTGGTTTTGATGGAAAGACAAGGAGCAAGTTGAGAGGGTTCTCTTTTATAAAAGTTTGGGTTTAGGAAAGTGTCAACCTCACTTAAGATCCAGGTATGGCTTTTATGGCCTAGTTGAAAGAAAGCACAGGCATTTATAAATGCCCAGTCTTGACTTTTTCAGAATGGACAGGCTGAGGAGGAGGCTGCTCAGGGAGACAGAACAGACAGTGGACACAGACTAGGCCTGCTTGCTGTTCCCTCTCCATGCATGGTGCTTGTGGGGTCTGGCAAGGGTCAAAAAAGCTCTCCACACACACAGGGATGAGCTGCTACATCTGGAACTGGACTCTTGTAAATCTTTCTGTTGAGTGGGCAGAGAAAGACCAAGTGTTGTTGCAGTGAATGTTTGTTGCATTCACCACTGATTTATCCAGCTAGATGTCATTTCACCCATCCAGAATAAACAAATTGCTGCAGGCCTTGTCTACTGCTCTTCTTTTGGGTGTTGGTACTTCTCAAGGGGTCTCAGAGGCAGCAGCACAGCACCACAGCATCAGCTGAGCATCCTAAATCCCCTCCTCATTGGAAGACCCCACTCACACACGGGAGCTGAAATCCCTGTTCTGTTTACCTGCATGAGCTGAGTCTATGCCAGACATTTCCACCCCCCCACAGTTCTAGCTTGCTCTTTCCTAGACAGCACTACAAAAGATACATGGTGCCTTCCCAAAGACAGAGCATAATAGCTTGTGATTAATGAAGGACCAGCAATCAAGAAACAAGGGAAGAAAATGGAGCTTTTTATTTTAAATTATAACAAGAAACTAGCTTGATTTTATGTAAGTCAGGATGATTTGGTACAAAAATAGGTAGATAACCAGAGAAGGGTATTTTGTTTCATAAGAAGGAAATTTAAAATCCCTTGAGTGGCTAGCAATCCTGATGCTACCAGCTGAAGAAAGAGATATGTAGATGTACACATTCAGATAAAAATTTGAGATGCCTTGAAAGAAAAGGTGGTGGTGGTAAAATCTTTGCTAAGTAGAAATTAGTAAAATAACGATTTGTTCATTTTCTTACCTGTTTTTTCCTTAATTGTCTTCTTTGTCATGTGAAATTTACAACCCAAGTTCAACAAGAACCTAGCAGTACATTGTTAATGGCTCACATAAATCAGCTAAATTAGCTATTTTTACCATCTTTCTTCCTGAAAGCTTTAAGACCAATTTGTGTTACCTGCCTAGTTGAAAGAAAAATATCTGTGCCTTTGTGTGTTGATAATGTGGGAGCTGCAAGAACCGTTGTATTAAACCAGCTGTTTCTTCACATATGATTTTCCTGAAGCTGTCATGTCCACCTGCTTTAGAACTACTGCATCCTGCTTCTTCTTAGTGCTGAGATATGTTCAGAGCTCTACCCTCAGTATAAAAGAACTTTAAAACAATATCATTTTCTTAAGTCTCTAACTCCAATCTTTAGGGAAAATGCTACAAAAAAACTCTCCCACATGGCAAAGTATTATTGTTTCCTTCATTTTGGAGGTGCCTAGTTTCAGAAACCTTAAAAAGACCCTGGTTTTCAGAGAGAAGATGTTGACCTTGATATCACATAGAACACTATCTCCATTTGGGTTTAGTTTCTGAGTGATTTGACCATGACCATACAAAATAAATCAACATTATCTTTCAGACCACTGAATGTTCATGATCAAGCCAGGAACTGAACCCAGACTAGAGAGTGACAAGTAACTATTTTAATCATTAAGCAGCCTTTCTTTTTACACTGGAATTAAACGACTCCATCTTTGTTAAATCAAATCCTGCTTTGCATTATATACTCCATGCCCTTCATGTACTTCAGCCAGCTTGAAAGTCTAGCTGGTAAACCATGCTCTGAGGAACAGAAGTTACCTTGTCCCATTTCCACCCCCCTATCATATGTAGTATGAGCAGCAAGGTGGAAATTTTGAGAATGTCATAAATACAGCCAGCAGAATCTTGCATTTTCCTGGTAAACACAATAGGGGTGTTTTGTGATACAGATGAAGAGCAAATGCTGTCCATAGAGTCAGTATGACTGTGAGAGAGTAATAGCATTAAGAAAAAGGACTCATGCTTTGGAGTTCCCTCCCAGCCTGCTGATCCTTTGGCAGTCTCTCTCCACTACAAACTGCATGAATCACAGATGAACAGTAAGAATGGATTGCTAGGGTGGGTAACCTATGATCTTCTGCAGGAGGTTTAAATACATGCAGAAAAAAAAGACCTAGCCTCTGCAGGCCACCAAGACTAATATTCATATGACACTCTTTCTTTAGGAGCATGAAAGGAAGCTTTCCCCAAAGATGAGAGTTGGAATGCAAAGTTACTGTACTATCACAGAGTATGCCTCCCAGCACAGACAAAGATATGGTGTTCATTTCTTGTTTTGCTATCAGTTTATCATTTTAGCACTCTTGGAGGGTTGGCTGCTGTATCAGGTGCTATTTCACTTGACAGACAGAAACAGAGTCATGGAACACCACACATCTCCATCACATACTCTTGATAAAGAGAACTGGATCTGGGGGAAATAATAAGTCTGGAATTATTTCACAAGTTGATTTTACTCCAGACAATAAATATTTTGTCCTTCAATTCTTTTGATCTTGATGGAAATCTGGATTTTCATTTCCAAATTAACAGAATAGAGCAGATAATCAGTTTCATAGTACAAAATATCATTGCTAGCGTGTTGCACTTCTACATTTTGCAGCAAGTCAGTGATCATTTCTGTTGGCAACTGGATTAAATAGCATATACTTGATAACTAAATTTCCTTGAATCTAAATTTTTTTCTTCTTTCTATCTTCTACTTAATTTCTCTGAATAAATTAACTCTTGTTCACTCCAGGTAAGGTGGTTGTGAAGTCCATAGCATGTTTATGAGACCATGTTGAATATATTCAAAGCTCCTCCTTCCCTTTCTCTTTCCTCTCCTCAACATACATGACTCAGGAGGAGAAAACAATGTACCACCACAAAAGTTATTGAAAGGACATAAACTTTAAAAAGAAAGTGAGTATGGACATGCAGGTTTGGGATATAATGTTTCAATTTCACCATCGAGCTGGTGGACTGGGACTATCCAACTTTTTTCCAGATAAACCAGAAATTTCAATCACTTCTCTCTGTACTTGGGAAAACACTTAATCTTCAAGCTCTCCCTCATATTGAGCCATCATCTAAACACTGAAGACTATCAGCCCTATTTACTCCCATCCACTGACTGTCAGAGCATCTGCTTTGATCTGATCAGCTATCAGAACAAGGTAACTTAGCAATGGAGAGTGGCCATTTATCAACAATGAACACATTAAATATAAATACAAGTAAAATTAACACAATTAATGTTTTCAGAAGACAAGATTCCTGTCAATCTCTGGTTATCAAAATGTTCTCCAGCCTTACCCATGGGCAAACCACTGGAGGACGACTGTGCTGCCAACATCTGCATCTTTGCATGATGCCAACATGCAGAAACATGCATGCTCTGAGGGGCTACACAGAGGTGCATGACCAGCCCTTGAGGGCCTCAGATGCAGAGGCATTTGGGGATCACAAGCCTGCTCCATGGGATCCCGCTGAGCTGGTTTGAAAACAACTGAAGGTAGTGCAGTTATTGGATGCCAAGTGTTTCTGTTTGGTTTGCCAGCTATTCATATGCCTACTGGAAGATGCACACCATTACACACATCCTAATATCCTCTATATTTCCCCTGGTGTTACTCTATTTCAAGTTGTCCAAAGCTGGTCATCAATTTGTCTAAGCCAAGCCACTGCTCCTTTCCTTTTTTGACCTTGGACATTCTCCAAGCTGGCACAGGGTAATGGGCTGACATTTCTCCTCAATGTCTGAAAACTGAAAATGAACCATGGGAGACTGGTTAATGCAAACAACAGGGCAGACATTACGTGATTTTATCTCTGTTTGAGCCCTGTAAGAAAGTCAGGTTCCTGGAATCTTCAGAAAGGCAACAGAAATTTCCACAGAAGAGCAGTGGTAACTGGTTCTGGGAGCTCTTCTTTGTAAGGACACTTAAGCCTTCAACCAGACAAGGCACCTCTGGTGTGCCACTACAGCAAAATATTTCTCATCCTACAGTACCCAGGAAGAATATTTAGTGCTGGGGTAGCTCAGAAAAGGATGATTTTCGTTGTGTGAGAAATGGCAGCATTTTGAAATTAATTTCTGCACTGAATTAGATTGTTCATGAAGAATGCTAAAATCTATGAAAAGAAGACTGTCTCTGCTAAAAATCAGAAATACCAACTAAAACTGTTGGCATTTCCAATACAAATGAAAGTATTCCATTCACTGAAAGAAAATCAGTTTTAACCGAATGAATGCTTTTTTCTTGTGACTTATTCACTTATGAAATGTAGACTCCAATTTTCACCTTTCTGTTTTCACCATCAGATTTGTTAGCTAAATAATAAAAAGTAAGATTTGGTCCAAGGAGTTATTTACCTGTGTTAAAAAATCATATCTTCTGAAGGTAATTGTCCTGCATCAGTACCTTTAAGAAGCATTGACTACAGCGTGTGGCATGTGTGGTGTGTACATGCACATCTCCACACACATGCACTCTATTTTTTCCTGGACATCCAAACAAAATCTCCAATTCTTAGAAAAAAGGCTTTTAGCTTCCATTGTGTCAGGCTCCCAGCTGGGTCTCTCCACCTCACTGCAGCAGATTTACTGCTTGTGTTAAGCTTTGCTGCTCTGCAATATGTATGCACTTGCAAAGTTAATTCCAGCTACCGAGACACTATTGGAGCCCCAATTTAGGCATGGGAAATATAGCTGGAATTGGAAATGCTTCTGAAAGCACAGTGAACTCCTGAAGTGTGCCTACTGTTTCTGTAAATTACATCTGCCTGGGAGATGCAACGCTATATGCTTTGGGATTTGTTTTATTTGGCCTCTTGTTTGTGTAAGGCTAAGAACATAAGCAAAATCAAATCTAAGTAACTGAAAAGTTCAACTGTGAAATAATAAGCACAGGAGAAATATTTCTTTCTTTTTGTCTCCCGGTGGAAGGTTATTGCCATCAAGATAATAATTTTCCTAATTTCTTCACTATTCTTTGCACAAAGCTAGCAAGCACAGCCTCAGCCAGATACAACCTCTCTCCTGCTCCCAAAAAGAGAAAAAAAAGAAAGAACCCCTCTTTTGTCTACACCCAAAAGCTATGGGAAATACTTTGTATTCAGATTTGCCCTTGTTTTTTTCAAAGAAGGTTTTGTCAATTTAAATTCCCTTCATGCCCCTCCATAGTTAACTTTCTCCTGTTTGCTCAAGCTACCTGCTCACCATTAGCATGATGTGAATATTTTTCAAATGTCAGCCTTTACCCTGAGTCACCACGCTGCTAAAGCATCTTGACTGTGGCGCTGGATGCAGAACACAGAGTGCTTTGATTAGGTTCTATTTTAAAAATCTGATATGGGCAACAGTTTTTTTACACTATGTCATAATGTAAAATCGAGATGAAAGACTGAAATTAATAGGCTATGGAGAATTGCATCAGCTGCATGAGAGATAGGCTGGCACTGCAGAGTGCTATATTTAACCTTCAGGCTCTGGAAGCGTGAGCGTGCTGACCACAGACATCAGGGCTAATGGTTATTTTCAGGCTGGTGTTTATCATCACTGCTCGCAGTGTTTAGGTACAATGGTTTATAATACATCAAAGGCTTAAACTGAGTGAATGGATTAGTGAATTAGGAAGCAGGTGATAATAGCCTGGAGCTCTACAGCAAAACAGTAGAAATGTTTAGTGCATACCTGCCTCCCTCCTTCAGTCTGACCAGCTGTGGTCCTAGGTTGTGACAGCTCCAAGACAAAGCTTGTTTCAAATGCACATCCCAGGGGTGACACAGGAACACATTGCTTTTTAAAATTGTGGCACTTGAGCAGAAAGCGATAGAGATTTGTCAGAGTCATGAGAAGGCAGAATACTCTGGAGGAGATCATATGGATTATTGTCAATACAGTCACAAGCATAAAACATGCTGCTCCCCACTGAACAGGCACCATTTTCTCAGGCTAGAAGAAAAAAAAATAACAGCGACATCTCAGACCCACAGTCTGGGGGAAAAAAAGGTAAAGTATTATTAACAAAACAAAACTAACAAAAGCTGTACTAAAAAAGTAATTTCTTAGGTCACATCAGCAGGACAGAACATGCCAAAGGTTACGGATGAGGATTATCCCCCATACAAGAGAACTGAGGAAGCTCATAGATCCATGAACTATGTCCCTTGTCAATGCTGGGGACCTAAGAATGACTAGGAAAGACAATTCATTTCTGCTTTATACCGCTTAAATTTTCAGACTAAAGCCATCTTTCTAAGGAATATCCTGGTAAACATATTGACTAATTCAAATTTGCTCACTCAAACTCCTCACAAAATAGACAGGTTTTGTTCATTGGTTTGAAACATCTTTTCATGAGAAGCAAAGCACTCAGTTTATAAATTCCTCCATAGCTGAAACCACACATTCAACAGCTGACCTTGCAGGATCTTAAAATCACAGAATCACATAGGCTGGGTAGTGAGCCTGGGAATGATCTGGTCCAAGCAAACCAGGGCTAATTCCTATGCAGATCAGATTTTCTTGGGCAGCTGAGTTCTGAGTACCTCCAAGGATGGGGATTCACAGCCTCTCTGGGCAGTCTGTGACAGTGCTTTACCACTATTGGTGTAAAGATTTTCTCCTCTTCTAATGCAATTCACACCTGTTCCCTACAGCATCTTGTAGAACTTCTCCACAGTCTGGTCTCTATGCATTCTCTGGTTGGGTATCTAGACATTGAATAAGATTCTCCCGAGTCTTCTCCAAGCTACAGAGTTTTGGCTCTTGCACTTCTCCTCACATGTAAGTTGCTACAGCCCCTTCACCATTTCCATGGTCCCTCTCTGGACCTGCTCCATAATGCCCATGGGCAGCCTAGCATGGGAACTCCCGTGGTGTTTCACAAATACTGAGCAGAGGGGAAGAATCACCCTCCTCAGCCTCCTGTCCCATCTCTTGCTGATGATACAGCACAGCATGAGGAACCTGCCAGGGCACATTTCCACCCCCTGCTCTGTTTGTGGCTCCTCAGATCTCTCTGCAGAGCTGCTTCCCAGCTGGTCATACCCAGCCTGTCTTGTGCCTGGGGTTGCTCCTTCCTGGGGTCAGGGCTTTGACATTTGCCCTTGCTGAGCTTCATAAGGTTCCTGCCAGCCCATTTCTCCACCCTCTCCTGTTCCCTCTGAATGGCAGATCTGCCCTGCAGCTCATCAACTGCTCCAGCCAGTCAGGCAAGCCATGTGCGTGTTCTCATTCTCAGAAAAACTCCCAGTCTGAAACCAGATCCTGAGAAAAACACTAAACCAAGGAAAAAAACCAACCAACAAACCAACCAAGCAAGCAAAAATCCCACTACACACCTCCCAGTATTGTGTATTACCAGTAAACACATACCTGGAAGGAATGCCTCTGAATGAAATGGGTTACATCCAAAAATTACCCCAGGTGCATGATACTTCAAATCTGACACCATTACCTGAAGATCTCTGAAGATGTTCCATTGCTACTACCAGTAATGAGTGGGAATATGTGCTGAAACAGAACTAAAGTGCTGAGCATTGGCTTTGCCTGTGCCATGCCCTGGTCTCCTGAGAGTCAGTTCAGCTGGGACAGGGAGCAGCCTGCACCTCTGTGTGGGCCCTGTGTCCCCCCCTTGCTTCCTAGTGGTGGTCCTCAGTAGGTCTGTGCTAAGATCCCCCTGCAGACTGCAGTGTGAGAGAGCTGCTGAACACTGTTTCTGTACACGCAGGAGAGCTGTGCTCTGTGAGTACTAATTTATCTCTTGCATCCCTCCTCTCTTTTCCTAAGGTGATCAAATTCACTTTCCTGACAAATTGCTATCAGCCACTCAACATTAAAAATGGTAGCTCATAGTGACAATCAGTATATTTTTTCAAATGAATTGAACAATCATGACAATAGAAAAAGAAAGTAATTTTTACTAACAGTACATTTGCAGACAAAGTGGGGCGTAGCCATTAGAAATGCTGAAGAGTGTGAAGGTTAAAAATACCTGCTTTTGCACTGACTGAATATTTGTACAAAGGGAAAAGTGAACATTTTCCAGCATAACCATATTGCAACTGTATTTCAATAAAACCAGGAAAGCCATGGAAGAGGGAGACAATGCTGGTTTAATCTATGACTATCAGAAACTGATTTCTATTGAGACTAAATGCAGAAAAAAATGCTAATGTAATTACTTTCCTTTGGAAAAACGTTGTCAAAGGGAAATAGCGTATCTTTATTTTCCATAGTATTTTTATGTACAACAGTTAATAATATTGGAGAGCTAAATACTTGGATGGTAAGAATATGCAGATTTTATGGTACAGGAGAAGCCCTGCATAATGTAGAGACCTCGTTTCTTCATACTGTACTTCTGAAGGTAAGGCCTGCCTACCTGCAAGACAAGATTTGCTTGTGCCTTGCAATTTAAACATGACCTGTGTAAGGTCTGTTATAATTCTGAAGCTCTTTATGTGTGCCCATTTCCTACAGAAGACACAGATTTATGGAAGAATAAATATTGTAAGAATCAACAGCCTTAAATTCATTATTTTAATGAACTATAAATGAATTGTCATCACTTTTGCATAGTTTGGAGGTCAAAAGAGAGATCTGATGAGTCAGTAAGTTTTTCTGCATAGCACAGGAAACTTTGAAACCATCAGGCCGATTTCAAACCTCCAAATGTGTAGAAAATTCAAGCTCCCATGCAGCCCTCCTGGGAACCAGGTGAACCAAGGGATCCTGGTCATGGTTTCAGCAATAACTGAATAATGGCAACAAAGTGAAATCAATTGGATTTTGAAAGCAGTAATTTTCTATATTTATAGTTTTGAGAGAAAAAGATGAATGCACATGGGAATGTGAACAGACTAATACAAATCATTTACATTGAAAATATCTTTTCAGCAGAAAAAATTCAAAGCATAGGTATTTTATCCTGGCAAGATCCTCATGGAAAAAAATAACATAAGTCACCTGTAAGACTGCTGGGCTTGCAAGAAAATATTAACTGACTTTTCCAGCAGTTCATGCAATCTGTTGTCATAGAAGGATGCTTCATTTTAAAAACTTAAGCATCTACAGTCACATGCTTTTTTTTTTTAAGACACAGAGAGAACAGTGTTACAGTGCACATCAAAGGCTCATTTGCATGCAGTGCCTCATTATTTTACATCTGCTGAGGCCTCCAAAGTTTGCCTGCTGTGTGTAAGAAGTTTCAGTCCTTAGAAAGCTTCTTACTAGGTCTGTGAAAAGAAATATTCTCAGGTACACATCCTTTAGAAATAAATGGAGAAGTGTACCACATGATCTGCCTTGAATGACAGATGAAGGTCTTACTCAAATTTTCTAAGGGTTGATAGCAATGAATTTTTAAGAAGAGCACCTTTTCTTTAAAGTATTACATGGCAAATTAAATTATGAAATACATGTTCTGTCTTCCTCATTAGTAAATGATTGTTAATCTCAAAATTTAGTTTAAAAACCCAGAGTTAATATAAAGTTTCACTGGCAATTAACCTTCAACTGATGTATCTGCATCAGTCAATCTTGTAAGACACAGTGGATCAGAAAAGGTAAAATTTTTTTTCTCTAACAGATTCATTTTAGTATTTCCACCCAAATCATACAGTGTAATGGGTTCAGTCAGGTGAAATCTCCTTCTGGGTCAACACTCACAGCTTAAAAATGCAACTCACTGATTTACACATTGTCACTGGGCAGGCTCAGATGATGATGAGGCAGCTGCTATGAAGGCTGGGCAAGTGGAAGACTGCACCTAACCAAATAAAATTTGGGACCTGACAAGGGATGCCTCTCTTTCACTTGGGATGTGTGAACTTTGGCTTGGGACAGCACAGGACAATAGGCACAAAGATGGACTATTTACCAAAAGAGGAGGTGGGTGGTACCAAGGGCTCCACATGGCACATTCACACAGACAAGCCTGAGGCTGTGGCTCACACGGGTCAGCAGCTGGGCTACAGGCAGAGCTGCCAGATTTTCCAGGGAGGAAAAGGCAGTGAAAAAAGCAGCAGTGGAGTACCTGCCCTAGGAAACACTCACACAGCAGACATCCTCACTTGGATAATACCATGTTTCTAGGAACAATATCCATGTGAATAATATCCACATTCTCCAAGGAATGTGATCCTTGGAGAAAAGTAAGTGAGCTCTGTTCCCTATTCATTTCCTTTAATTTTAACTTGTATTCTATAAATTTCCTCTGACTGGTGTCCTCCCTGGAGAAAAAAAGTTCACTTTCCTCTAAAAGGCTTTCAAAACCACAAATGCTATCTTTATACAAAATAGAAGCTACAGACATGACTCTCCAAGGTTTTTAAACCCTTCATGCAACAGAGAGCTTTGACAGTATACGTATGATTTTTTTTTTTTGCATCGTGTAATTCCTTCACTGTCCTACTTTTTTCCAAAACATAGGCCAATTCTGAAAGAGCAATGTCAACATCAGTCTTGAATTCTGGTTGCCCCTAAGATAATTAAGCATTTGAATACAATATAAGCATCTTAAGAAAAAACCAACTAAACTAACAAACAAAAACCCCAAACCAAAACAAACTAACAAAAAAAGCACAAAACCCAAAAATCCCCCAAACCCCAACATAGATATATTCCAAATGTAGAGGAAATGAAACCAGAAAAGATCATCCATGGACTCTCAGTTTAACAGCAAGGAGGAAGTAGGACTACAGGTTGTCTGAGTTACTTTTCAACCTGTGATTCTATAATTATAGGGAAAAAAAATAAAAAGACAGGAATTGAATGTTGTCAGAGAGTAATCTACAGACGAAGATGATGGATTCATTGGCCAAGATGCCCTAAGTGGGGGTCCATAGAGGGCACAACCTTTCCACACAGGCAGGGATGGTCTGGGAGCTCACCATTGACACACCTTATTGCTCCACTGCTTTTCTTAGGAGTTCATTTTGGTTTAGCAGTATTCTGACACATCTCTGCTATGTTCCAAGCATGGGCTGAAGACTTTCTGGTTTCTATCTTGCTGCTCTGATCAGTTCTCACATGAAATATTCTGACTCAAGGCCCAGCTCATGGCTAACTAGACATAGATCTTCTATTATAAAAGAGTAATTCCACTAGAATCCTAGTAGAGCATGGACAGTAATAGACCCTCTACACCTCCCTTTTCCTCAGATGAAGCTTTAACCTTAGGCTAAACAAATCTGCAAAATTACTTCTGGAGAAATTTAATTTCCCTGTTCACTAGTTTTACTTGTATTAATTAAAAGAAAATTCTCAGTCATACCTTATTTGACTGGGAGAAAATATTTTACCATCAAACCTTTTTAAATAAAATATCATTTCTGCTTTGAATAAGTTCTTCCTCCAAAATTTCCAGGTAAATGGTCTAGGTATGCACATTTAATGAGTCCATCTCATTAGTATGTAGGTATCAGACAGAAGCCTAAAATCTATAATAAATTCAGTTTATTTCACCTCATCCTGAGTTTAGCAATATTCATGTATGTTCCAAGGATGTAGGGGAATGTTGGGGTTTTTGAGTGTATACTTTGCTCCTTACCTTATAGACACCTTTGCACTGCCTTTTGATTTCTAATTGTAGAATATGACAATCATGCCATTGGACATCTTGGATCTTCCTCACAGTCAGTCTCAGGAGTCCTAACAAGGGCAGAGAGTATCTTACAGGGAATTCAAACCTAGATTTATCGTTGGGAAAAATCTCAGTATTGCATGTTTTTTCCTGTATGTCCTTTCAGTGAGACATTCTCTTTCATGGGAAATAAATGGCCATTTTAACATGGTCTTCTTCTGTAACATTCCAGAGAGGGCCATTTAGACTATTCTTTTGTACTAATAAATAGTTCTTACTAAAATCAGCAGTAGGGCTGTACATTTGTGTAATCACAGTCTGCATTTCACCTTCTCAAACAGAACACAGTACCAAAAAGCAAAAAAGACCTGAACAGTTCATTCCAATTTTGCTAAATGACTGCTCAGTTTTCAGGTGTTACAGAAGAATGCAGTACCAGCCACTGAAGGTATTTTCCACTGCAGGACTTGCTCAACACAATCATAAGCACGAGCAACCTTTCAGAGGCAGACTGGTTGCCTATCAATGGTTAGAGAGACTCCCCAGAGAGGTGGATTGAGCTTCTTGTCAGCAGTAAGGTCAAAGTGATCACCGTTTTTTTTAGCTCATCTTTCTACCATAATACTCTATTTTCACACAACTGGGCCCATGGCATACAAAAATACACAGCCCTGGCTAGGTCCCTACTGATACCTCGCTCCCAAGCTGGCAAAAATCAACATGTTTCCTAATCTGTGTTCTTGTGGTGCTAGTAACACCAAGGTCATGAATTTGACCCCCACCCATATGGGCCATTCACTTAAGATTTGGACTCAATGGTCTCTGTGGGTCTCTTCCAACTCAGAATTCTGTGATTCTGTGATTCTGTATTTGTCTCTTGCTGTAATAGTTGAGTTTCTACAATTGGTAACATGTCTTAACTACACTCATTGTAAACTGGCCATGTAACCTCTGGTGGGAAGTATCATGGTTTTGTCCTTCTTTCCTTCCTGCAGAGGTACTACTTGGGCATTCAGGGATATTATCAATTCAGTCCTCAGTTCTGTGTTTGAGATGTCAGTGCCCTGGGCAGAAGGGATGCCATTCCACATCATGTGGCTGTGGTTGCTGTCAGATCCTGTAGATTTACATATCCTGCCAAACAGCTATTCCCATAAACATACCATGGATGGTGAACTTTTATTATGGCAACATGATCAACTTGCAGAAAGGCTGCCTTTCTAGTTAAAAGGCTGGAGAGCTTGTTAGAGTCATCTCTCTTACTGTGAATGCCTTTCTTCCTTCCAGGACAACACTGACAGAGAATTCCACCAATTATTATCCAATAATGAGTTATTATCATAAAATATCATGAAAAGTATTGATTTAAGAAAAATAATTTTTTCTTAACTTATAATCAGGAGTTCAAGACAGCAAAAATAGTTTAATAGCTATGAACTGACAGAAGAGATAATGTACATTATATCAATTCTCCAGTAGATACTGGTCACAAAGGTTATCTGATTGAGATTCTCTGGTGTGTATAATACAGCAGGACTGTAGTAGTCTCTGAGACAAGTACAGCTGAATAATTCAAGTTGACATCTGTCTGGGTGCACTATCACAACTTGCTCCTTAAATTCCTAGATGCTGGTCTAAGATGTTTGTTCACATCCATGAGCAGTGAATGAACAATTCCCTCCCAAGACAGGTGTCCATTAGCAAAATGGCATGCCTCATTTGGCCTTAAGCATGGGTGACAGCTAATAAAAGCATGTGAACATGTGTTATGCATATAGATGTCATAAGGCATAATCCTCTTTGCTCTATGCAGAAGTATTTCCTATTGCCCTGATTATTGTGAGTGCTGAGAAGTATTTCAGCGTGGAAAATTATGTCCTTAACATCTGTGTTCAGGCTGGAAACACACAAATATTGTAGAGTACTTTTCACAAACATCCATTCAGGATTTATTCCACTCCTGCTGTCTATCAGCAATAGGATCCATATAAAGACACTTCATTGACACATGCTCCCTTCCTGCCAGCTGTCACAGTGGCTGCTGCTGGGCCCTGGCACTGAGTTAGGGCTGACAAATGGCACAGACAAAGGTTGATGCTCCTTCCTGGTGCAAAGGAAGGGCAAATTGTTACTCTGGGCTACTTTCTGAAGCAAACTATGAATGGAGCATCTATCCTGTAAACCACCAGGTAGGTTTCAGCATTTGTGTCTGACTTTTTCCCAATGCCTTGAAAAGAGATATGAAAATACCTTCTAATATGCTCACTGATAGGAAAGATACATTTCATTTTAAATCTTTTATGTGACAGTATGTTTCACCAAGCAGGTCATAAAAATTTAAATTACTGAAGCGGGGGAGAGGAGACATCCAAATGCTTCAAAGCTTACTGAGAGCTTGTACAAATCTGACTGTGCATCAGACTTTTCACTTAAGCAAATGCCTTCTATCTCCAAAAGAAGAGTTATTCTGACTAAGGAGGGCTTCAGCAGTGGACATTGATTTCAATTGCACTTCTGCAATACAGCTAACTGCAACAAACTTGTCAAAGTTGATATCCGCATAGTATTTGAAACCAAGCTGTCTCAAAGCAGCAACCGAGAGCTCCTGCTAGATGATTTTTCCACAACAAAACAAGGCACTCTTGTTTATTGAAAGCAATACAGTGTTTTCTTCTAAGTTGGCCAAAATACCAATCCTATGTGAGTGTCTGTCTTAGATACTTAGACAGCAAAGAATTACTATTAATGCAGGACACAAACTCAGACAGAAAAGAAAAATATAAGAAAATGTCCTTCATATAATGAAGTTGGCTTTTGCATTTGTAAGTCCCAGGTAACAACCTCCATCTCTCAACTTTTACATCTTCTAACAATCACCTTCAAGCATTCTCCAAATAAGTCCTCAAAATAATGAAAAAGTCCCATTAACCAGTCTCAAACACTCAAAACACTAACTTCCCAAAATCTCCCTAGAGACAAATGACTACAGAAAACAAACCTGTTGGACAAATCTATGCAGTATTCATTACAGTCAATATTCTATCACAACTTCACTATGCTTCTTTATGTGCAGGCAACGCTATCACACCTTACACTTTGATTTTACACACAGATCCTCCTTGCCTTCTGGGCTTGTGCACAGCACTAAGAAAAACAGTAAATTCCCTTACAAAGTCTGGCCAGATGAGGACTGTGGCTTGTGTTGCTGATGGAGACACCAAGAGGCAGCTGATGATGAGCTCCTCCAGTACTGCTTGATGGACATATAAAGGTCAGTGTTTCATAGTGCTCTTGAGCATATTGTGGACTCTCTTCCTTGTGCTGGCTTAGAATCTTGGTGTGCTTCTTTTTTCTCTCATTCTTCATTGCCGTTTTGGTTCCCTGATCCTTGGCTTAGCTTCATCTTTCCACACTGCTGGACAGATCACTGTCTATCTTGATGTCCAGCAGACAGGACTGGATAACAGAGGAAAAGGGGGAACTGAGAAATTATTTGCATTCACTTAGTAGGAAGCAGTAGAGGAAGAAGTGAGAGAAGACACTCAAGTGAGTATTCACAGAGAGACCAGGATAAGCCATTAGCTTGGGAGCAGAGGCCACTCTGGGTATGGTTACAACAGGGAGGTGATCAAGGAAGAGGAAATACCAAGATCTCAGGAAGATCTCCTGTCTTGCAGCCAAAGCATGCACAGGAGGATGAGTGCTGGTGCTTGGAGCAGACCATGTGTGAGATGAGGAGCTATGACTCTGATCTTCCAGCTCCTCACTGACATGGAGGGCAGAGCCAAGCAGGGGGACCCAGCCAGGTGGGAGTCTAGTGCATAAAAACTGCAGAACATGGATATACGGATATATTTCCCTGAAACTGAGCACCAACCAGGCCAGAAGTGTATTTGGAACACAGAAAATAGAACTACCAGTCTTGTAGGTTTTGTGATTTGGAAGGCTTCCAAAGCAGTTCTCCTAGCTGGAGGCAGATGCCGCAGGCCACAGAGTTTAATAAAACAGTCCCAACCAAAGGTTTACAGCACTAAACTGCACACTTGAGGCCAGATTAGTAATAAGAGATGGGCAAAATATAAAGCTGCACAGGCTAATTGCGTGCCCTGTTAGTGGACACTTTCCATAATCCAGGGGATTTTTGAATGACATATGTTTATCTTCTCCTCCTTCTTTGGATACTATTACATTATACACAGTAATGAGACACCTGGCTTGGTGATCACTGGGCTGAAAATCCTTATGAGGATGTTCACCTGCTATGTGCCAGCTTTTTCATTGGTAAAACACAGTTGTTTTACCCTGACTGCTTCTCTTGGCTCAACATGAGTCTGGCTGTCTGAAAATCACCTTGATTGGAGCTGTTAGCATTTGGAAGGCATCTCTGCCTTGGCTAAGAAAGTCACCTGGAGGTCACTTTTTAGCCACAGAGGAAAAGTAGAGTGGGAAAAGGATGAAAAGAAGTGGAGATTACTTCAGACATGTCACAGACAACCTTGATAGAGGCACAGCAGCCAGGGATGAATTCACAAGACCTCAGTTATCATCCTTGTTCGGAGGTGAGAACCCAGCTGGGTGTCCTACGGCCATTTGAGTAGCCCACCTCTGCTTGGGTCAGAAACAGCACTTGAGCCACATTCCTTGAAATCCACATGCAAATAGCAGAATTGCTCCTCCAAGAAGGCTAGGGTCACTGAAGCATTATGGTGGAGGTTTTTTATTTCTTACTGATTCATAGATCTTTGTGTTCATAGCCCCTGTTCAAGCAAGAGACCTCATGATGGACCTTTGCAAAAGTGACTGGCATTTCCAACACCTTAAAGAGAATTTCTTGCTTTCTGTGGCACAACCACCATCCCACCAATCATCAAATGATATTTTAATGGATTTTACAAATCCATTTGTGTCCCCCTCCCTTTCCTTCTACCTTTACATGTATGTTCGTTGCCCCTGGTGGACGTAGATCCTGCCACCTGCCCTGAGATGTATGTCAAAGCTGGAGCCAGGCAGATCTGTACCAGTTCTTGCCTTGGAACACCTGTGGAATTGCTGGTGTGGAGCTCTAGAGAGGAGCTGGCCCTGGCCACAGAGGCTAAGCAAAGCTCAACACCAGCTGAGTTATTGGAGACAGGCACTGAGTAATCGTGTTCCTACCTGTATAAACTGGAATCAAAAGTGAGTTATTCAGTCAGTGGAAATAAATGGATTTTTCCAGCTGGTGTGGCTGATGTGTACTGTGTATATCACATTTATATATCTTCCTTCCACCAACCAGCACCCCCTTCAATAATCAAGCTCTATAGCTATAACAATTCTACTGACTGGAAAGAAATGTGTGTTCACAACATGAGCCAAGAGATAAATCTTGTTACAGAGCCGGCAACACATTCCATGCATTACATGTGCCAAAGAAGTAGGATTTATTCAGGTCATTTATGCTCCACTGGAGTGGAAAAAGGAAAAAAAAATAGGCTTTGCTATAATGAATTGGACTCTTTGAGTCCTGCAAAGAATAATGCCCATGCATGGGCTGACAGGGATTGCCATCCATCAAGGCAGCAAGGGGTGGCCTTGCAGGACGTGTCTGTCCAGGTGTGCACCCTTCCTTCTTCAGCTGTCTGTCCTGAGAGCCCTGTTCCTCATGCTGCACAGCCCAGAGCAGCCCCTCACACAGCCACCACCACCGTGCTCTCCCCACCCTTCACAGGAGCACCTCCTGCTGCCCAGCACACCCTGTCCACTGTGAAAACCCTTCCTGCAGCTCCCTGCTCCTTTTGGACAGGCCACTCTGAGGGAGTTTCATTTTGCACAAGTTATTGTTCATCCTGCAAAAATGCCCAGAGGAAAGTGACCAGTGTCCCACTTGGCTGTGCAGCTGCAGAGCCACAGATTCCTGTGATCTAAATGGGGCAATAAGGAGAAAAAAGGATTGTTCATCCTGCAAAAATGCCCAGAGGAAAATGACCAGTGTCCCATTTGGCTGTGATCTAAATAGGGCAATAAGGAGAAAAAAGAACAGAGGAAAGGGAGCACAGCAGGCCAGAGCTATGGTTGAGACCAGATCTGGCTTCAAAGCCATCACAATTCTCTCAGACAGAGGAGAAACTAATTTATAAACTTCTGGGAGTTGCTGCCTTCTCCTTCTTCTCCTTTGTCCATAGAGCTGTGAGCTTTCAAAGCAGAAAACATCCCTTTCCCAGGATTAAGAAAACAATTTTGCACACTAGCATATTGTAGCTAGTCCTATAACTACAAGGTAGTCCAATGTATGTCTGCAGGCACCTGGTTGGTATCTCACAGGTACTGTAGGTAAATAGCTTATCTATCTATCTATCTATCTATCTATCCTTTATGCACCAGCATGTTTCCTTTCTTCATCATGCTTAAAAGTCATTGGCACAGAGGATGGGAAGTTAAAGGAGAAGAATAGAGCAGGGAGAAAAGGGCCAAAGTTCTGTATTTGAGCTTCAGCATCAAACAGAGTAAACCCATCACGATGTCACAGGCCACCAATCCCTGCATGGACAGAAGGGACAAGTAGTTCACCTTTACTCCAGTGGAAATAACATCAATGGTGCTTTTAACCCTTACTAGCTCGTGTTTTACCCAGAAGACACTGTGTGAAGTGAAAGCAGCCAAAAAGGTATCTTGGAATGTAGAAATGCAGCTATGGAGTCGTGTTCATGAATAATTCAAATGGCTCTGTACTTTTTGGAAGTGAAAATTAAACTTATTTTTCTGAATTAATATCAGTGCAGTAATACATGTGTGGATCTCAAATGACATGATCTTCAGTCTTTCATTGTGAAGGTATTCTTGATAGTGTAGATATTTCCAGCTTTTAAGTAAAAACCAGCAGACTACCATTTCAAGAAGCTTCAAGCTGCACAGGAAGCCATCAGTTATGTACTTGCCATTCAATCTATTGACTCTACATCTGCATTGTCACAGGGAGGAAGAAACAAAAACTATTACACTGTGATTAAAATGGTAATGAAAAGATCTAGGAAGGGAGAGAGCCTTTGAAAGGGTGAAGGAAATATTTGCACAGCTCCTGGGTGTCTGGCAACACTAAGCTTCTTGATCTTTCTAGTTTGAGGCAGGTTTCCCATATTGTTATAACACAAGATGTCCTGGGGAGGATGGTTGAATCTACCATATTCCACTAGGCATAGAGAATCTTTAAATTCCTCAACTGATGAACCAGACCAGATCTCGGCTGACTTGTTTTCCCAACATCCCCTCACTCCTCCTTGGCCTGGCCAAGAGAAATGAACAGGAGATACAAGGTATACAGAAGTGAACAGATAACTGTGGAAAATTTCCTTTTCTCTGTCATTCTCTTGGAGTGAGACACATATCTGAAAATTACATACTTTGAGGTGACACAGCGCAATCTCTGAGGCACAGGATGCAGAAGAATAGTCGGTGTCAGAGGATCAGCAAAGAAAAGGTGAAGTATATGGTAGCATAGAATTTGGAGTGGACTGTAGGGTCACTGATTTTAGCTGGCAGCAGTCTTTGCAGGCTACCTAATATAAACTCAATCGTTACACAAGCACAATCCATCACGAAATGCTGAAGGATTCTCCTGTTGGAAAGAAAATATATCCTAGCGCCCACTTGCTCTTGCAGTCAGAAAGATATCCATTATTCTGCCTGATCTTACTCACAGCCGTGTAGGTTTCTGTTTGTCCATACAAATCTTCCCTACTAGTGCCTCTAAGAAATATCAGTCCTAAGGTTGTTTTCTGAAAAAGAACTTACTGTGACATCATCTGTTACAGAAATCTGTTTCATTTTATGCTATTTCATCTTTTCAGTCTTTTTATCACTGAGAATTTGATTTTTTTGTTGTTGTTTTATTAAATTTCATGTTATGTGTAACGTATATTTATGTGTAATTGATGGGAGATATGTATGTTTAGGCTACACTTTCGCTTTTTCTTAAATGAAGATGCTATGGGTTTTTGCTTTCAGGGAAGATATTTGAAAGCAAAATGGTGTAAGAGGAAGAGGGATTAACATAATGGGATATACAATTTCAGGGTGGGAAATGCAGTGTGTATTGCATATGGAGGCATACATACAACTGCAGCTTAGGTTCAAATATTAGTTTTATATATATATGCTTTCATATATATGCACTCCATAATCAACAGTTTCAGGGAGACAATTAGGTAAACTGTTTAGAAACACAAGAGATTTGAAATGCTGTCATTTTTGCTAAAGAGAATTAGAATTCGGCCTTAACCTGGAATCTGCAAAACCACACAAAAGGCAAACTGATTCAGATTTTGTGGTTGTATGCTTGTCCCTAAGATAGCAAATAATACACAAAACAATAAATGGTAAAAATAATTAGAGCAGATATTATGCATATTTTTTGTATGTCCTGATATTCCTGCCTCCTCAAAATCAATAGGAAAGGCAGGGTACTGCAATGGCTCCAGTACAGTTGGCAGAATCCAGCTGCATCGCTGGAGCAGATGGCCCAATATAAACAAAAAGAGTTGTCAGTGTCTTCAGATTGATAGATCTGACTAAGCAGTCACTGATGTTTGAGTTTTTTCACCTCCAAACCATGTTAAAATTATAAATCTGCCGCTGGTGAAGTAACTTCTCTGTTCTCTATGCAGTCCCAGGCATAAAGGCTTTTGTAGCAATCCAGATCTCTTTCCCACAGCACCCCGATGAATACAAAAAGCCAAGGACATTCACAGGCTGGGAGGAGATACCTGAAGTTTCCCACTTCAGGATAACTTGTCTCCAGGCCTATATCCCACCTAACAGTTCAAAGTCCAGTCTTAGCATCAGTGTCTCTGCAGTCTGGGGTAGCTAAGAAACACCAATGTCATTAAGTAGAGCCCTAAAAGGAGTGATATTCATGCTTTGAAATCCCTCCTATGGAAAAGTAATTATTCTTCAGGCAAATCTGACAATAGGATCAGTAGTGAAACACCACAGTGTCTCCTCTGCCATATTCTCCATGCATACATTACCTAGACAAATCATCCCAGAAACAGGAGACCAACACTGTTAATCAGTCTAGCACATTAAATATTCTTGATGTTTTGGGGGATTGAGGGAAGTCAAATGTAATTGTCCTGAGCAGAATGTATTTCCATAACAATGAAATCTCAAAATCAGTCCCCTGTTCATTTTAGCAAAGGAAAATTAGCATACCCCCAGATATTTTGGGTCAGTGGGGATACCATTACAACCTTCTGAATCTGTGAGAGCCACTTTGAGCAGTATTGTTTTATGATGACTCTGTCACTGCAATGTGACAAAATGGCACAGGTTGTAGTTCAGACCAGTAGATGGGGATTAATCAGGCTGTTATTCTTGCTGTTGTACGCCACCAGTGGAGGCTTTTAACTAGCCAGCTGAAAGACTTATGAGTGTGGAAATTGGTTTTTTGCATATTCATTAAGAAGGAGAATTGCTCTCCCTTAGCAGAGCAATCTGTATGAGAGCAGAGGACCAAAACTTCCAGCAGAGTCAGGAGAACAGCCTGGTTACAACTGAGCCACATCTCTGGCAGTGGGACTGAGAATTTGAATGTTCCTGGGAATCTGGATCAGCCTGTAAATAAGAGGGGATTTTCCCTGCAGACAAAATCCCCGCAGAGTTTGAAGGGACAGCAGGAAGCACTACATTTTCTCCTGAAACCATATAAAAATTAGGTAAAAATAGAAAAATCTGCTATGTGCTCCCCCCCCACTGTGACACAAGACTGTTACCTCTGCATCTGGAGAGAGCAGATTTGGAAGAGGTACAAAACCTCCTATTGTCTTTATCAATCTCCAGGTGAAAACATTGACACTCGGGGAAGAAACTTTGAGCTGCTGCTGAGAGTTTGTGATTGGTTTGAGGGGAAGAAGAAGCAGCACCTGGATCTCTAAATGAGACAGCCTAGTAGACACAAAGCCTGGGAATCTGAAACAATCACCTGAGACAGTTACCTTCATAACTGGCCAAGGAACAGTCATCATCAAAGCACAGATCAAACTACCATGAAGTACATCTGACAGGTCAGCTGTGCCTCGAATCAGTTTGTGTCACTTCACTACCCAGAGGTCCCAAATACTGCCTCCTAGCACTGGCATGGTGACCTGTTTTGTAGGTATAAAACTGGTTGGGATAATTGCCTCTTTATCATTAAATCCAAACATGACCCTTGAGATCCTCAAACAAATGGACTTTTTGTGGTGTTTTTGCAGCCTCCTCTGATCCACTCCAATGCCATGTGCTACATGTGCCTATAAGACACCATGGTCCTGGGTGAAGTGTGCCCAGAAACAGATACCCCAGACTCTGCCCAGTATGTAGAAAACTGCTGAACTCAGAGATAACTGATGATGAAGACAAGTTTAGTGTATTTGGTAGGTTTATATTTTTCTAAGTCATGGCTCAGACTGGGCCTTGACAGTCTATTCTTCAATGTCAAACCCCTGGGGAGTATTATTTCCAGAAATGTTTAATGACTTTTTAATAACAGCTGCATAAAATATCTCTGATCATATTTTAATATTCCCAATGACAGAATTGTTCAGTGATTAAGTATTTTATGATTATAAAAAATATATCATTCCTCCCTCAGAGATCTGTCCTTAAAGCAAACTCTGGCCACGCAGCATGATCCTCTCATCCCAGCTGAAAGGGCAGTCCAGGTATGAATTACATGAATCAGAGAGGGAAAAGGAGCCAGGGAAATGCTTTCCTGTTCATAGGAACTCACAGTGGCAGAACCTGTGTCTGGCTTTTTAGGAAGGCTTAGAAATCATATCACTTATGCATTTGCAAGTGGGCAGGTAAAGAAAAGACACTAGTAATGAAATTCCTTGCTTGAAAGCACCAGCTGGTCACCAGTGGGATGCAAGACAAGAATTTATCTTCTGATGGCTTCCTGAAGAGCCCAGAACAGATGCTAACATGTTACTGGAGTGCTTGGTCTTTCCCTGAAACAAATTTACTGCCCAGAGGTTGGATACAGGTGTGTAGGGGTTTTTCACACCCTGGCTGCATCCGACCTCTGCCTCATGAGTAGCCAAGGCAAAACAGGCATAGCAGGTGCTACCAGAACCTGCCTGAGCTTGCAAAAAAGCACTTGGGGCTCCCCTTTTCATCTGCAATTGTTGCTCTCCTCAGATCCGTCTGGCTGCTTTTCCCCTTGCTTTTGGTTTTGGAGCCAAATCACGTTAACACCTTGCGGCAATGTCCTCCCCCAAGCCCGGGGTTAAGCCACAACCCTCAGTAAGGGCTGTGATGGCTGCATCCAATTCACTCTGTAATCTGGGGAGCAGATCTCAACAGAGTAGATGAGAGGGGTCTGGAATGGTGACCCGAACACCTTCCAGGTATGCAACTATAAGTCAGTCACATTTTTCCATTGGCAGTGGACAGGCAAGGCCCACTGAGAAATCCCACACAGCAGCAGGCTGCGTGCCAGGGTCTCCCCTTGAGCAGGGACATCAAGGTTATTTCTCAGTGTTTAGAGAATCCTTATAGCATCAGATATTAACTTTGAAATCTTTAGCAACTTTAGCATGTTAAACTGTGAAATCTTACCTGGGCGATATAAAAGTTGTGCATATATAATCCTTCAGATATAAACTGTGGACCGAGCTGGGACTAGGATTGTAGCTAAGTTCCTCCCTGTAAAGGAGTTTAGGATAGTTTAGTTAGGTAGGGGGTCCTTTCTGAGCCTCACAACTAAACAGGAGGGTCCTACTGATAGTTCTGACTCTGCATTTAGTTAATAACCAAGTTTACCTTGCCATCAAATCTTGTTAATGCAAGATTTGCAAACCACTGTTGCATTTACCATTGAACATCTTTAACTCACTGGTTTAGATCAATAAAGGATATTGCAGCTTCCCTCGCTCAGGTGAGGTGTTTGATTCCACCTGTGGCACAGCTACACCCAGGAGTTAACCTGCCTTGGGAGAGATGTGCACTAAGTCCTCACAAACAGAGCCACTTGTTAATGTGGATGTGATTCTAGTCAGGAACTTCCTATTGCAGAAGGTCTTACTTTTCTTTACTCAAACATCATCTGGAGCCAGCTGGTGGCATGTTGCACCTCTTTTGGGGGTGCAGCACTTGTTTTTTGGAGTTAGGAAAGGAGGAGGCAGACAGGTCTGAAGTCAGCATGCAAAAATATCTTTATTTTAATTTTCTGATTCTATTTATATACACTGTACAAAGGTGGCCAATTATTGGCCAAAGCAGAACATCCCATCACTTGGATTGATGTTCATACCAATCACTCAAATATTCTATCAGAACTAAAGAATGTAAATATTTCTTATTTACATGAAAGAGCTTGGGAACTCAACTTAGAGTTCCAAAACATCAGAAGGCTTTTTGCTTTAATATCAAGAGCAAGTCTGAGACATGCAAAATCAGAGCCACAGTGGCACCTCTCTGCTTCTGGTCTCAGACAGGCCTGGGTACCACTGCCAGCCATATACCCCATTTTGTACAGTGGCTTTTGGGGTTCACACTGCTCACAAGGACATCTGAAACAACCCTAAATTGTCTCTGGTCCCAAACAGGACTGCAGGTCAAGCAGGCTAAGAGGCTTATAGCCTTCATGTAGATGAAAGAAATACTTTAAAACAAGTGAAATATCTGTATGTGCAGGAAATAAAATATGAAGAGAAAACTTACGTGAGTTTACAGTCTTTACACATTTACATGGCCATTAAATGCCAGTTTCTTGGAAATGGATTGTTGGCCCAGTTGACTCAAATTCTTGGCTTCCATAATTTATTGTGAGTTTCAACAGTTGCCACTCTTCTTAAGATGAGGTGGCTGTGAGCTGGGGAAGAAAAATATGTACTTGAAGCACTTTGCATTCCTAAAGGGGATTGAAATAATCCTAGACCCTGTTACATTTCCATTTTTAACTGAATTAGTGACCCTGTTAAAATGTACAGCAATTAGACTCTTCTTTGCAAATAGACATGGTTCCAGAATCTTTTTTAAATGTATCTTTCCTCATCACTATCTGAAAACCATTTTCTCTACGTTACTTACATGTGCATTTAAATTCCATTTTGAATGGGCTTCACCAGTCTGAGACCTTTGAAGTGCAGCAATCTTGGAGGAAAAACACCTTTAAAATCTATTCAGTCCATTGCAGAGTATCAATATGGAAGAAAATTCTGCTGAGTGTCTTGAAGATTTATGCCAGTTCTTTCAAGAATTTTTACAGGCTATGTCTTTTCGGAACTGGCATTTTCTAAAGCTGTCTGTAAAAGGACATTCCATGGCAACCTAAAGGCATCAGTTTATCTGCTGCTTTCTAAAAGGGAGCAGTGTCTCTTTATAATTCCAACATTTACAGTAAATCTAATCTTAGGTACAACAAATTCATTGTTTATGTATTGATGGTTTTACTTTTACCAAAGGAAAGTGAAGAACTCCCTGTAACTAAAATATTCCTTTGAGTGGTGTGACTTTAACACAAGTTGTATATCAGTTCCAGAGCATTTACCTTCTGTTGAGCAAGTGAGTGACGTGACTGAGGCAACTCACGCAATTCAGACTTCTTGGTGTGCTGGAGGAAGTAACAGGGCATAGAATTCTCTCCCTTTCTGTGTGTGGACATGCCTGGTCAGTCATCTGCATGGGAAAGTTATCGTTCTATAGACTCTTATAACACCTTGGTCTATCATGCTTTTCTAATACCTGGCTGACAGCTTTAATGAGCCTTGCCAGGCAATATCAAAACGAGCCTGGCTGCTGCCTCATCCTTTGAACAGCATCACACCACTGTGAGCCAGTGTGGTTCAGCCTTGTCAGGCAGCCAAGCCCCAAGCAGACATTTTCTCAGTCTTTACCTGTGGGATGCAAGTGATAATTGGAAAGGTAAAAGGGAATGTGCTGCTTTGGGCTGGGGTAGAGGTTATTTTATTTATAGTGGCTGGTATTGAGCTGTGTTTTGGATTTGTGCTGGAAACAGTATTGATAACTGAGGGATGTTTTCATGATGGCCAAACAGGGCTTGCACAGACCCAAGGATATTTCTGCACGTGAGGAGGCTGGAGGTTTGGATTTGGGAGGGGACAGAGCTGGGACAGCTGACCCCAACTGACCCAAGGGACATTCCAGACCATATGGCATGATGCTCAGCATAGAAAGCTGAGAGGAGGAGAAGCAAAGGGATGCCCATATAGAGTGATGGAGTTCCTCTTCCCAAATCACTGCTATGTGTAATGGATCCCTGCCTTCCTAGAGATGGCTGAAGACCTGCCTGCTCATGGGAAGTGGGGAACTAATTCCCTTTTGCTTTGCTTGTGTGCATGGCTTTTGCTTTAGTTATTAACATGTTGTTACCATGACCTATGAGGTTTTTTAGTAAATTTACTGTCTTGGATCTATTTTCAGATTCTCAGTGGAATGATCATAAAATCATAGAATGGTCTGGGGCAAAAAGGACCATTCATCTAATCCAGTCCCCTGGCATGGACAGGAACATTTTCCACTAGATCAGCTTCCTCTGGGTCCCATTCAATCTGGCCTTGGGCAATTTCAGTGATGCTGCATCTGCTCTGGGCAACCTGTTCCAGTGCCTCACCACCCTCATCACAAAAATTTTCTTATGTCCAATCTAAATCTACCTTCTTTCAGGTAGCTGTTAAAGCTGTTGGCCCTTGTCCTGTTAGGCTCTGGTAAAAGATCTCCTTCCATCTTTCTTATAAGCTCCCTTTATATACTGAAAAGCCACAATAAGGTCTATCCAGAGCCTTCTCTTCTCCAGGCTGAACAACCCCAGAGATGGTGGCTCTGCACCCATGCCACAGAAAAATGGAGTACGATGGTATCTTTGCAGGCAGAGACATTACAGTCTCACACAGAGAAGCAAAATGATTGGGAAGGGGGTTTTCTCTTACAGAGAAGACAGGAACACTTGCTCCTGCCCGGAGCCTAGTCCTAAGATGCCTAGATAGGGATGGTCTATTCCTCTACCTCAGCCCTAATTCTATGCTAGAAAAGACTGCCTGACCTCCCATGTAGGCATACCATGGGATTTTCCCAGGCAGCACACTCCTTAATGCCTGGCTTCAAACCCGGATCAAAGCATCTCCATCCAGCCAGTCCATGCCCAGCATCAGCTCCATGAGGCTCACTAAAACGTGGAGAGATAATCGCTCTACTCTTGCTTCCTTGGGGCACTGAGAAGTACATCGTGATCTCCTTTGGGATACCTTGTGAGGACAGAAAGAGCATTTTTGAGCAGTTATTTGTGATCCAGTCCTCCTTTGACCTGTTTGCATGGGAGACACGTGGCTGTTTTGAAAGGAGTCTTTATTTATTCCTGTGGTCTCTGAAAGGCTATCGCCTGCATTGAGCTGCAGAGGACTTGTCCTGTCATGTTGTCTGAATAAAAACACAGCTCCTAAACCTGCATGACTTCAATAACCTTAGTGAAACGCTGTTGGCTTTGATGGAACAAGTGGACATGACATCAGATGCCAAGGATTTGCTTGTCATCTCCATTGTAGCTCTACTTTGGGATGCTTGCTGGGCTACAGAAATCTGTCACAGACTAATCTGCTTGGGATGTCAAGGAAGCCAGAGCCGAAGCCTTGATGTATGAATCTTCTGTGCTGATAACTCTCTGCTGAGCTTTGATGAATACATAAAGAGTTGGCAGATGAGTGGGGTTTTTGATTAACTGTGCTAGTCTACGCACACTCAAGCTTCAGTGAGATTGTATATTGTCAGTCTGCTGTCTCCTGTGTGCTGAATTCTCATTTAAGCTTTTGTATTTAACAGAAAATTTTGATTTCTCTTTCACTATGGAGTTTAAAATGAAGTTCAAATCAGATACAATTTACAGCATTATAAAGACTGGGTAATAATTTCTGTCTCTGTAACTAGCTTTGAGATGGGATTACCTTTCATGTTTATAACTTCTCGTATTCACATTTGCATTAATGCATTTTCCTTAACAAGATAAAAATATTTCTCCACTAAGCACATCCATCTGGAGTTGGGCTCATTAATATTTTTTCCCCAGGTGTCAAGTTCCTCAATTTCTG
>VWYP01029475.1:23886-57302 GCA_013400435.1 Pycnonotus jocosus | reverse complement strand
TATTTTCTTTTTTTTTTTTTTGTCAAATGGGAACAATTATGTACTCCATTTCCATCAATCCTATTTCTTTATGCAAGTCTTCTATAATGTAAAGTGATGTTCATATTTTTCCCCTTCATAACATTAATGAAAAATATAGGATACACAAAAATTTTAAGCATGAAAATATAGGACTGTGAATGAGTTTGAGCTCCATGTAAAATTGGGAAATAAATTTTGATGAGCTATGATGCTGAATGATGCATACACTTATGAATCATCATTGGCAATGATCTATTCTTTCTCAAATTACAGGGTTATATGTTGGAATTTTAAAGACTTGTGGGGAAGAAGAGTACTCTATTTTCTCTGGGGCATAAAGTAGTTTACATAAACTGTAAAATGCAAATATTTCCCTGACAATTTGTTTTCCTTGGGAAATTAAGTCCTTTTAGTTGTGATCTTACTACGGAAGAAAATAGTGCCTGAATTTCAATTCACTAAAACTCATACCACACACTGCATACTGTGTTGTTTGCAGAAATATTTGTGACCAGGAATTTGAGGTGAATTATGCAAATTAAGCTGTAATAAAAACCAGATCCAATCTTATGAGTCAGAAAGAAAACTGAATAGAGCAAGTGCTTACACAGGCATCAGGTATTTCACACTGGCCCAGAAAATATTTATTGTTATTGTTCAGATTGCAGAGAAAACATTTGCATAAAATCTGTATTATCATATAATATGCATGAGTTTACAAACCTCTGGAGTGAATGTTAGAAAATAAAAGATTCTATTTTTTATTACTTTTTTATTCTTTTTAATAAATGTAAAGATAGATATATATATTTGTATTTGCAGTTGCTTTCAGTTCTTTAATTTTCTATCTACTGTTCAAGATTAATTTTTGCATTCTGACATTTCCTCTTTCTGTTTTTTTCAATCTGAGAATTAATTTATTTACAAGTGAGAAGCACAACAAAGCCACAAAATATTTTAATCTTGATGTTTCCAAGAGGATCTGCAATTAAGAGCTTTTGTTCTTTCTTAAATGTGACAAAGAAATGCACAAAGATTTGGGGTTTTTTGTTGTGGTAGGTGGAACTTTAAGAAGAATTATAGAGCAGTCACATATATATCTGCTATAAACAAACTTTCTTTCCAACGGCAACTTAACAATCAAATACCAAAAAGAGAAAACAAATTACAATTATGATATCAGTGAATTTGCCACCCTTCATCCCAAACAGCAACTCTATGACTGAAACTCACTGACTGAATCATAAAAACAATCAGAAGTATCATTTTCCCTGGAAAATAAAATGTTGTAGATTCACAAAGAGATAAAAAATTCAAGGCTCTCTGCCAAAAAGAATCACAATAATAATCCTTTGAGTACAGCTCTACTGGGTACTTTCCTTTTATCAATCCTGGTCACAACCTGCCCCTGAAGGAGGGGTAACTAAGGTTATTGATAGTAGCAGCTTAGAGTGAAATGACACTGAATGNATAAGAGTAGATAGTGAAGAGGAAAGATGTCACCACCCATCCAGTGATGAAACTTGTTCAAATTTCAACATCTGTTGGTCAGTGATGGTTGCAGTCTTGATTCATCAGAGGTGAGGGTGAGGGGAACTCCTGAAAATCAAGTTCAATGATTTCATGTGGGAACACCCAAGTACCTCACCTGTGGGGTAGTTTTAAACTGTCTGTTTAACACTGATGCAACATGTGTGCAGTTCTCTGGTGGAAGGCCCTACAAATGAGTTTGGGGCCACTTCAGGGGTCTTTGATGGTTTATAACACCTTCTCACACCAGAATAATTGAGACAGTTATGCCTTATCAGAAGGGATGAATACTTTCAGGCTTGTTCATCAGTCAGTCTCAGGTTATCAAGAACACAATTGCAGGGCTAAACTGCTTTATGTAAACAACAGTTGGTTTCTTGCGGTCATCGTCCAGTGGTGGATGCTCACCCTCTGCACCTGGGCAATTCTTACAAAAATCAGAGGTTTCATCCCCACACACCCAAAAACTCTCCTACTCCCTCTAGGTTGTTGGGTGAAAACCTGGCCTCAGCAAAACACCCACTGCTTTTGCAAATGGCCAGTCTTTTAAGTCTGAAATTTTTCAGTCTCTCACAATCTAAAGTACCTAAAAACGTGAGTCCTAGCTGAGTTATGGTTTTTTTGTAATTGTCTCCAGTAATTTCTTTATGAGAGGTAAAAATTCAATTTATAAATATATATAGTTATTCAACTTCAAAGAAAAGTCTAATTCCTGTTTGCAGATCAGCTTTGAGGCTTCTTGGGAAATGTTCTGGATAAATGTGTCATTATTTGCATGCAGCACAGTACATGAGCTAAGGACTTTGCAGGGTTCTTGCTTGACAAAAGATATTAGTACAATAACTGTAACATTGAAGACTAGTTCGTGCAATTCTAACTCTATTTAATGATGCAATAATTATGAAGATTTTTTAGATCAATATCTTGTAATAATTTTGAGGAATTTTAGTACAATTTTCTACACAGCAAATGGCATTGAGAAGAAAAGCATTCCATGGACAGAGAAGCAGAAGAGGGCAAATTGTGGTGTCAAAAATGGCAGAATATGGAGATGGCAAAATGATAAATCCTCTATTCTACTCATAGTGAGGAACTTGTAAATTATACATGGATTTGATTAAAAGCTAGTTAAGGTATGTACTTCAGAACTCTCTTCAACTGCAGAAGAAAAGACAAATCTGAGCTCTAAATCTACCAGACTTCCCTTGTTTGCTGGCAAAAGAAAAATGCATCTTACTTAAATATTGTCACTGGTAAGAGACAATCCATTTCCTTTATCTCCATGCAGAATACAATACTAACTAATGTTAATTAGTAATTTTAGCTTGTAAAATACTTGGAGCAACATTTTTTTCTTTACCATTTGCCTATCACTATACATATCACTACTGGAAGCCAACAGTAGCTTTTGGTTTGAAGAAGACAAACAAAAAAATATTATGATTAAATCAAATAGAAGGCAATAGTGCAGGTATATGAATCTAATGCAGAGAGACCTGGACTACATGGTAAGAAAATAGTATTTTATACAGTCACTTCTCAAAAGGAAACTGTATTTTGAGCAAACCCACTAAATCTCCATCTATCAACTTACAAAATATATTTGAAAGAAACATTTTCTTAATCAAGCAGTAAAGGGTGAGAATTCAAAAGAGGTTAAAAGAGCTGCCTAATTATCACAGCTCAACGTGTAATACATGTATTTCAAGCTATACAGTGTAACAGATCCCACACAAGCATCTGCAAGCATTTAATTTCCAAGCAAGTGATAACTAAACTAAAGCCCAAAACCTAATTTAGAACCATATGACTAAGAGTCATGAAGTTAACTCAACTCATTGTATTCTCACAAGCAACTTGTTATGATTTCTTCTCCAGTGAATACTAATCACCTTGTACCTACTATTCAGAACTACCAAAGTGATTTGGCAGAGCAGCATTAGGATTTCTAGATATTCATATAATCACAGAATCACAGAGGTTGGAAAAGACCTCTAGGATCTTCAAGTCCAAATTTTGGCTGATCACCCCCTTGTCAGCTAGACCATGGCACTAAGTGCCACATCCAGTCATTATTTGAACACTTCCAGGAATGGTCCTGGGCAGTTCATTCCAATGTTTAACAAAACTTTCTGTGATGAAATTCCTCCTGATATCCAACCTGAACCTCCTCTGGCACAGCTGGAGCTGTGGTCTCTTATCCTGTCCCTGGTTGCCTGGAAGAAGAGGATGACGCCCACCTTGCAACAACCTCCTTTCAGGTAGTTGTAGCAAGTGATAAGGTCACTTCTGAGACTCCTTTTCTCCAGAAAAGAGAAAGCCATAATATATGAAGTCCAATTCCTCTGTGATTTTTTTTTAATTATTAAAAATATCACAAACTATGATATTTGTTATATTTTACAGCAATATTTCTTTATAAACAGTAGATATGAAAGAGAAAAGAGAAAATCATTTTAAATAAAGTTCATTAGATGACTGTGATCAAAGAGTAAAATGAGAAAAGAGTTATGATTGCTGCATCTACATATCTACACATGTGTGCATCTGTCTGTGTGTGCATATGCCAAACGTCACCTTAAAAGTTTTGGCAAATATCCCACTGCTGCCAGTCACAAATCCAATGTAGTACAAAGGAAACTAAGCCATGAGGGGAAAAAGATCTAACAAGTTCTTTGTCAGGCTGGACAAAAGATCATAGTCCAATGAGAATATTGCTTTATTCCATACACTGACATTATATTGTCAATGCTCTCAGCACCTACATACAAGCATCTAAATTTTAAGAAAACTGCAGTTTTCTAGGGAAACAGATATCCTGGACTCTGCTGTCATTGAAACCCAGCCCTAAAGGCCCTTGTGATACATGGTCTTCTCTCCAGCTATTGTTGCTCAGACCTCTGCACACATACCTACAGAGTAGTCAGAATGGATCAGAATTTATCCTGAGGAAAATTCTACATTTACATACATTTATAATGAAGAAAAATATTGAAATCATTATCTTCCTGAAAATTTGCATACAAAAATACAGTAGTAAAAACATAAAAGTTAATATAAAAATTATAAGTAAAGGTCATTTTCACTGTGAATAGTCCAATTGAATGAGGTCAACTGTATTTATCAAATATAAAAATTATAATAGAAGGAAGCAAACCCATCTCTCTCTATCAACATTTTTGTTAAAATGAATTGGTTTTGACTAGCAGGATGTTCCAATGGACTACTCACTGTCAAAATACTAAAAAATGTCTTAAAAAAAAATACCACTTCTCCCCCAGCCTACCATCAGCACTACACCTGTGACAGAAAATGTATTTCAGCTGTTTCTAGGCATGGCAGTCTTTTTTTTTTTTTTTCTCATACTAGAAATAGCTTAAAAATAGAATATATAAGACTTTTATACAATCTACTACCTACAGATTTTTCTTCAGTCTTTACTTAGCAATTTAAATTTGAAAAAGTTTATCGACTGCAACTTTAACTTCTTGGCAAGTCTGCACATCAAGTTGGTAAGAATCCTACTTCACCTTAAATAAATAAAAAATTCACAATCACAGAGTCACCAAATGGGCCGAGTTGTTAGAGACCCACAGTGGATCATCTGGTCCAGGCTCCCTGCTCAAGCAGGGTCGTCCCAGAGCACAGGGCACAGGATTGTGTCCAGAAAGTTCTTGAGCTTATCAACTGGGGGAGACTCCACCACCTGCCTAGTCAATGTGTTCCAGTGCTTGGTCACCTGAACAGTAAAGAAGCTCTGTTGAATCATCAGGTGTTGCATCAGCTTCTGCTTGCTGTCTTTTGTGCTACTGCTTGGCACTACTAAGAGCCTGGCTCCATCTTCTTGACACCCTCCCTTCCTAAAGCAGCCTCTTTTAAAAATTATTTTAATTGTAATCGTCATATTTATCTTGCACATATAAGTAAATGCACCATCAGGCTGAATGAGAAAGTGATATGCACCACTGTATTTTGAAATGTTATAATGAGGAAAGAAGGAAGTAAAATCTTAGTGTGAACATGAGATCTCTTAGTGCATGGTGCCTAAGTTCTGTTTGTCATTTTAATATTTGTGAGGCAGACTTAATTGTAGTGGTTCCATCTGTATATGTCCTTCTATTCAATTTTTGAAATGTGCAATATTTCTTAAAAAATAAAAAACCTACAATTGTTATAAGAATAATAGCAAGATACAATGGAGGTTAGTTCATTTATTCCCTTTAGTTTGAAAAAATCAAACCCTCCAAAAGGTAACATCACTTTTAATGATCATGAGAAAAAATGATTTTTTTACAGTAGAAAATTTATTAGTAGAAGGAAGAATAGAGTTAAAGCTCTTGTTCCATGTTGGCAAGTACAACATTCTTGGTTTCATCTGTCTGTTTTAAAAAGAATCCACCTCAAGTTTTTAAGATATTTAAAAGTTTGGGAAAGGAGTTTCTGGAAGTGTTTAGAGCTCTTTGAACTTATTGTGACAGTCTATTGTGACTCAGATTTGCAGATAGATGAATTCTCCTTCTATGCAGTAAATTGTAAAGTATATTTCTTGTGAATTCTGTTTTATCTCAAACATGTTTGAGTAATTTACATGCTTTCCCATTAAATACGTACTTTTATATATGGACTAATTTGAAGCTCACTGCTGTGACAGAGAAATTACCATAATCAGTATTTTAGCCTTGGTAAAATAATTTTCCCTTTGGATCACCATAAAAAATTAATGGTCAAAGTCCCATTGGAAGTCTCTTCAGCATAGACAAAAGTTAAGGCTCTCCATAAATCAGTACATAGTGTATATATATATAAATTATAAAGTTCAGTGTTATGAAATTAATATGGCATGTTACACTCATCTGCTACTCATGATATCTCTAGAGGGCATGAGTTAAACAGCAATGCTTAAAATAAAATGTAAGTTTTCTCAAATGTGGCTGCTGATATGAAGTACCAGCATGACTATCAAATTAAAAACAACAATAAAAAAAGCCAAACAACGCCAACAAATGCCCACATCCTATTTTAAGGTCAAGCAGGTAATAAATCAGTTACTCTCTTGTTAATCTTTACATGTGTTTCCTTGCAGTGTCGGACCCATGTACTCCAATATATTCATCTCCTTCTGGTTGTTGCTGTCATTTGCACAACTCCCAGAAAGAAAAGGAGTATGTATGGCATGTGCTAAGACAAATTAATGTCCAACTATCTGAAGTGAGCATCAAGTGACAAGGAATGGCAGAGAAGCGCGATTTTTACATTTGGTCTTGTTTTTTATCATAATTATAAAAGGAAAATGAAAATTATTGATTTCAAATGGAAAAAACATACAAGAATAACAATAAACTGAGATGAGGCATAGATATTTTCACTTTCATGTGCTAAATTTCTCAGATTTGTCAGTTCTTACTGGGGAGATAAATAGCACCAATATACACATAGTCCATCCTGATGTAAGAAAATTAAAGAAATGTTCTTAGGAAAGACGACTAAGTATTTTCAAAACAAAGATACTGTGTATCCAGTTCAGTATTAAAGAAGTCACAGCAATAAAGTATTAGGGCTTACTTCCTCTTCCTTTGGAAATAGCTTGCTTACACTGTACCAGCATGGACCAGTGTTCTAATGGATCTATTTCCAGTTGATGAAGTCTCTTTCAGTCTCCATACATACAATTCACAGCTGATGCAGCATACAAGGGAAGAGATAAGATCATTACTTTAACATTTCTCTAAGGTATTTGAAGATCCATCCAGTGACTCAGAAGATTTAGAAAATGCTACAGGAATACCTTATACCCAGCTAGTAACAGTGCCTACTGTTTTTCATCCTGACTGAATAGCAGCATCAGCTTGATTTTTCACTTTCATTATATTCCTTTTTTTTTTTTTTTCAAGGGAGATTTCGGGAATTTATTTTATAATCTTAGGAGTTTTGTTAAAAGGCACAAGAAACGTAATTCTTGTGGGTTTTGGATTGCACCTCAGACTTAGCAGAATACTTTTGAGAGTCACAACTGTATCCTTATATTTTGCCAACACTGTTCTCAGTGTCCTCTCCTTCAAAATACTTCAAAATATAAGACAGCTATTCTATTCTCAGGGATTAACTTACCAATTTATAGTTAGAATACCTTTTTTTAATGTCTGTTTCCTGTTTTCCCCTGATTTTCCCTTCCAGCATATGAAAACATACTATCTTTGTATTGTGAAGTCTTCAATTAATCAGATAAACAATACAGTCTTATAAAAAGAAAAAATATTGTGTTCATTTTCCCTTTGCAATATAAATCATAACCTGAAAATTTAAATAAATGGAAATCATGTATAATTTGCAATTTTTTTCCCCACTTTCTCTTCATCTAGTGAACTGTCAAAATATTTGCTCATGACATAATGGATCAGACTTTTTCTGCCTTTTCCATATTTCCCATGTTTTCTGCTGTACATGGAGGCAGATCTTCTCTGACTATCAGGTTTTCTTCACTCCCAGAGGAAATGCCCATAAACTTTCAAAACATGCTTTTGATTGGACATAGACCTATATTATACCTCACACTTTTAAGAATTTCTGGCACTTAACAAGTCAATATCATAGACTACCAGAAGATAAAAATCACACATATCAGAGCAAAAAGTACAGAGTAAATTTAAGTGTGCTACTCACCAAGTTGAATTAATTTGAAGAGTCTGATTCAAACACAAGTATTACTCTGTAAAAAACAACTGAAACCCTTGTTTATTTAAACATCTCAAAGTAGAAGTTATTAACTATGTGAGAAAGAAACTGTTCAAGTGAGGATATAAGTAGATATGAAGGGCCAGAGAAGTCTGGAAAGTTTCATTCTCCAGCTCTCTGTATTCCTTCACAGTTCTGGTGGAAATTTCCCACTATTGTGTATGACACAGCTTAAAGAAAGCAAGTTTACCCTGCACAACTATACATGGTGATTTTCTTCCCCTTTCTTTCCTGTGATGAGGTCATACAGTTAAAAGCATGTTATATCCAAATTACAATTGAGTTTATTTAAGTTTATAGAAAGGTCTCCTTCGACCTTGTGTTGGGATCCATACAACACAGAATCATTTGACAGGATCCATTTGACTTCTGTCTTGATATCTGAGGCCAACTTTGTGCAATCCCATGGGGGAAATACTTTGTGTTTCTCATCACAGTGATCAACCCTAGCTCCTTCTCACTGAATATTTCAGCTTCACTGCACTTTATAGAATTTGTGAACGTGGCAAAAAGCAAGAACAGGAATATTTGCCACTGTCTTCAGTAAATTTCATAAGGGATTCTACCTGTGCAAAGCATGCTGGATTTATCTATAACTATGATAACTATTGACTGACCAAATCACCACTAGTTTATTCTGGCAAATTTTCATTCACAAATGCTATCATTATTATCAGTTAGGTCTCTGTAAAAGTTCATCAAAAGAGCTGTGATTATAACCCTTAAGAACCATTTTGGAATTCTTTTGAAATTATTTCATTATACTGCATTAAAAGTATACTTTCAGAAGTAATTTTTAAATTATTGGATTTAATTATATCTGCAAATCTTAAACCTTGCTAACACAATCACTTCCACACAAGGTGGATAATTTCCTACCTACAGATAACACAACTTGCAAAGGGGACTCTGCTAGAATACATTTAGTGGTATTAGTTTTACCATCTTAGTTCTACAACTTTTTTCATACGTCCATTATCATCAGGGATGCAAAACTCTGAGTCCAATGCAGAGTAAAAAATGACAAAATAATCTCCATAGAAAATCCTCTTTAGTTTGTTAGCAAAGAAAGCTATGGGAAGAGGTAAAATAATAAAAAATAGATGTGCATTCAGAAAAAAACAATATAGTTCTATGCACAGGCACTCAGTCTTGACATTTCATTATATATTATTCTTGGTATTCACTTTATATTAACATATATAATTTCTGAAATAGCTGAGAAATAATTTAAAGTAAAGTGCAAAACACTGTATTTCATAAACTAATATAATTGACAATTGTTTAGGGAAATTAAAATCTGTATTTTACAGCTCAGATCTCAGCAGTAACAAAATGAGAAGAAAGTAAAGCAGCTGTCAAAGGGAAAAATGTTAATTAAGTAACAGAAAAAATGTAAGATTCACGAAGAAAACAAAAGGAGTCAATGCAACATCTTTCATGAAGGTAAGAGCAAAAAGAAAAAGATGTGTTTATGGGTCAGTTTTGTCAATACAGGCATTCAGGGTGGACTGATGGGATGAGGCCAACTGTAGGAGGTTCACCAAGGGCTAGTGCTTCAGTCTCAGCAATCCCCTGCAATGCTGCAGGCTGGGGGAACAGTGGTTGGAACCCCACCCAGCAGAAAAGGGGGATGCTGGTCAATAGCTGCTGAAGATAAGCCAGGTTGTATCCAAGAAAGCCAATGGCACCCTGGCCTGTGTCAGCAACAGTGTGGCCAGCAGGAGCAGGGCAGTGGCTGTCCCTCTGTACCCAGCACTGGTGAGGCCACACTTCAAATCCTGTGTCCCGTTCTGGGCCCCTCACTGCAAGAAGGACATTTAGGAGCTGGAGATAGTCCAGACAAGGGAAGAGGAGCTGGGAAAAGATCTAGAGGGTAAGTCATATGAGGAGCAGCTGAGGGAGCTGGGATTGCTTAGCCTGGAGAAAAGGATGCTCAAGGAAACAACTGTCTGAAAGGAAGTTGTGGAAAGGTGAGTGTCAGCTTTTTCTCCCAGGTAACTATTGACAGACTACGAGAACAGAGCCTTAAGCAGAGCCAGTGAAGTTTCAGGCTGGACAACAGGAAGAATGTCTTTATGTAAAGAGTTGTTAGGCATTGGAACAGACTGTCTAGGGAGGTGGTAGAGTCGCCATCCTTGGAGATGTTCAAGAAACAAGTGGACATAGCATTTAATGCTCTGGTCTAGTTGACAAGGTACTGATTAGTAAAAGATTGGACTCGATCACAGAGGTCCTTTCCAACTCAAATGATTCTGTGATTATGTGGAATAAGAAGAACCATGGATCTTAGATACGTATTGCAGTACTACTTAATGGAAAATACTCTTACTGTTAAAAATAAACCAGTTTGACATCAACAGGTGGTCACTTTCTAAGTGACTCATACTATTGAGGCAGTGAGCTCAATGCAGAAAAAATTTTAGTCCAACTGTAATACATTAATTATTGTAATAATTGATCTAAGATATTGCTTCTAGACAATAAATAAGTCAGATTATTTTGATTTGCACAGTAACAAAAAAATCTAGAGTTATTAAGAACTTATTGTTGCCATCACTTCACATGTTTAAACAGAATATAAACCCTTTCAACAGTTTGGTTCTGTTATCTACTTTTTGTGACTAAATAATTTCTGAACTGCTAAATTCTTCCAGAAAAAGAAAATGCATAACTTAAAATCACAGCAATGTGTGGGGTTGTACAATACCTCATGTAGTGCTGTGTTGAATGATATCACACCACAAAAATTATTATTCAGTATAATGCATTATTTATAGTTTGGGCTTGCAGATGTTGAAGTGTATCATACATCAATAACTACTTTGTTGGCTATCAGTAAAGGTTATTTGAAGGGGAGCTTTTTTACTTCTTTACTCAAGCAAATTCAGAAGAAACAGGAAAAAGATATTTTTCTTACAAACAAATCAACAAACTATTCCAAAGAAGTCTCTTAAAGCAAGATAAAATAAATCAGATAAATAAAAATACAAATATATATAGAAAATACTATGTTTTAGAAAGTTCTCATATGACCTTATTTTCAGTTCAGTTGCTTCATCTCAGTAAAGATGTACCAGAGATTAATGAGATTCATGCAAAGGCGACAAAAACGATTAATGATAAGGTAAGATTTACATATGAGAGGTTACAGTGACAAAGTAATAGGAAAAAAGAATACTCTGGGAAGTTGAGTAACTTATGAAGGACAAGTGGAAATTGATTACTTTCACTTTTTAATTTAGATTTTGTCCAGGGTTTAAAAAGTCATTGGGGAGATTAAGACTACTCAAGCCATCCCTTTTTCTATATTAGAGAAAACAATGCTAAGGGAGACTGAAGTCGGAGTCACAATTTTCTAAAGAGGCTTGTAATAAATATAACAATAATAACAAATGAGTCCAGAAAAAGAGAATGGTTTAACCAACAAAGACAGGGCATCACGTGCCCCTTGCCCAGGGCAAAACCAAAATTAGGGCTGCCCGCATCCCGTCTGTCCCCTGCTGCTCTGGAGAGCAAGGGATAGCACCACAGAAGTTCTTTTTGCGGCTAAATATCCTCCTTCCAGCCCAGGAACAATGCAAAAAGAGGGACAGAACAAAACCTGGAGAGGTGGTTTGGGCCAGGAGCTCTTCTGCCGGGCGGTGTGGTGCTGGGCAGCTGTCCGGAGCAGCCCCGACCTCTGCCAGGGTGGGGGGCTCTGGGGGCCCGGGGGCGAGCGGCAGCGGCCGTGCGGTGCTGGGTGTCTGTCCCAGGGGAAGGAGCAGCAGCCGCAGCCTGTGGTGGGTGTCCCTGGGTGCCCGAGGGCGGGGTGCGGTGCTGGGTGTCTGTCCCAGGGGAAGGAGCAGCAGCCGCAGCCTGTGGTGGGTGTCCCTGGGTGCCCGAGGGCGGGGTGCGGTGCTGGGTGTCTGTCCCAGGGGAAGGAGCAGCAGCCGCAGCCTGTGGTGGGTGTCCCTGGGTGCCCGAGGGCGGTGTGCGGTGCTGGGTGTCTCTCCCAGGCCAGCACGGAACACGTGGCTGGGTCAGGAGCGGGCTTTGGCCAGGCGTGGCTCGGCTGCTCCGGGGGCTACTCTGGCCCCCACTTCCAGCGGCACCCTCGGGTAAAGGAGCTTTGCAAGGTTTGGGCTCCGTGGAGAAGGAAAAATGATGAGCAGGGAACCTGCAGAGATGGTGATGCGGTCCAGACAGCCCCTTCCCCTCCCCAGCACCGGGACAGAGAAGAATGGCCAGCTTTCTGATTCCCTTGCTGCCTTAAAAATATAGTCCACGAACGATGACCTAGAGAAGTGTAAAATAAACAGTTTTGGTCACCCCCACATAGTGCAAAACTCTGCCTGCTATCCCTGTACCTAGGACAATTTTGCAAATAGAAAAAATAAAAACAACAGAAAATCTAAAGTAATACAAAGCCCTTTTCTATCGGGCTTTCCACACAGAGACCTTCTGGCATATAAAAATGTATTTACATTATGTTCCTATTTAAAGTTTACCAAACTTCCCCAATATTTTTCTGCTTATATTCTTTACTTGTGTGACTGTGTAAGAAAGCTAGTCTTCAAACTATTATTCCCTCAGTTTATTCAATCTATACATCTAAAAATGTCTAAAAGAGATGGTGAGATTATCCCTTATTCTCTTGAAAGACTTCTTTTTTTCTTTTTTTTTTTTTAATTACCACAAGGGTTTTTATTTTTGACTCTTTTAAGCACTGTTTGAAAACCTAAACTATATGATGAGATAAATGACTATGAATGTTTAAAATTCAAACAGTGGCCTATGAGTGACACTGCATATAGATTTGTATTCTAATAAGAGGTTAACCACTCAGATTACCTCTTGTAATTCACATAAGTATTCCTGACAATGAAATTCATGATCCAAAACGGGGATAAAAAATACCCAAAAGAGAGAAAAGGGAATACTGAGGAAAAAATATACTGTCACTCTAAGTAATATGTTTGGACAGCACATTTCACATTAAAAAATGTATAATTTTTTTCTGTATAAACTGAAGGCGAGCTGAGAAAGCATTTAATCATTGGAACTACAAAAATGTATGTTCATGGTGATTAAATTATGAGGTTTGTGAGTTTTATGCTGCCCTATTTTACGATATAATTGTGATTCTAGACTTTTCCTTATCTGCTTCTAGCACTGGCTAGACTGCTACAAGACTACTCATTGCTTCTCCATAGCAGGAGGAATCAGTCTCTATGTTTCCCTGCTATAAGAGTAAAGAAGATGTTTTCTTCACATAGCTAAGAAACAGTGACTACTAGCCAAATCTAGAAATTAGAGGTTGGAGCAAATGAAGCAGTTCACTAACTACTAAGGGAGCTCCTCTGTTACAAGATGCTTTAACTAATCCGTATATTTAATGATGTGTTACAGTTTGTTTCCAGATGTTTGCAGATTATGCTGCTGTAATGTAGTGCATTAAAGTCCATTGATTTATTTAAAGTCAGGCATAATAATGTGCAAAATTAAAATAGTAGGATTTTTACATTATAGTTAAGTAAAAAGGTGGAGTTTTTTTTTCCCTCTGGTTTTAATGCAATCAAATACCAATAATTTTCTATAGGATTTAGCGGGTGCAATAATACACAAAATCCAATCATGTTATTAGAATACACCAATTTAAAATATTGAAATGAAGAAGGATCATCAAAAAGCTTGTCTGTTAAGATGCAAAGCTTTAAATTCAATTGCACACAGAAATGGGGTTAATCTGTAAATTTTGAAAAAATATTGTGAAAATTGATAGACCTATGGTTTATTTGGTTTAATTGTCTGTTTATTTGGTTTTATTTTTAACCATCTCACATAATTCTAGCTATGTGCTTAAAGTTAATTGATTGGTTATGTTTTTTGGCAACAAGCAACAGATTAAAGATAAAAATCCAAGCTCAAAAGAGCTAGTAAAAGGCTGGATGAAGTTAACTAGTTTTCCCTGTTAGCTGTGGAGAAGATAGAGACAACTAGATTACATCAGACATAGAGCATTGGATGTCATATGACATGTATCTTATCTGATGTGCTTTACTTCAGTTACTAATACATTTTTCTCTAGGATCCCTGCACAAAACTACATAATAAAAATAGACCATCATATCCACTCAGGAGTGTATCTAAAACAGGTGACATGAATAATCTCAGCAGAGACAGTAGAAGAAAAACAGCTGCCATGGTTTAAAACCAGCTGGCAACTAAGCCCNTCTGTGTTCTTTATTGTAGTTTCAAAAGGGAAGATTACAAGATAAATATATTTTTCTTATGACAGTCCCATAATGGACTGTGTTTGCTTGTGGATGATCAGCCAGTTTCTAGCAATCTCAAAAAAGCATACCACTACTTTAGAAAAAAAAAAAAAAANAAGATGCAAAGCTTTAAATTCAATTGCACACAGAAATGGGGTTAATCTGTAAATTTTGAAAAAATATTGTGAAAATTGATAGACCTATGGTTTATTTGGTTTAATTGTCTGTTTATTTGGTTTTATTTTTAACCATCTCACATAATTCTAGCTATGTGCTTAAAGTTAATTGATTGGTTATGTTTTTTGGCAACAAGCAACAGATTAAAGATAAAAATCCAAGCTCAAAAGAGCTAGTAAAAGGCTGGATGAAGTTAACTAGTTTTCCCTGTTAGCTGTGGAGAAGATAGAGACAACTAGATTACATCAGACATAGAGCATTGGATGTCATATGACATGTATCTTATCTGATGTGCTTTACTTCAGTTACTAATACATTTTTCTCTAGGATCCCTGCACAAAACTACATAATAAAAATAGACCATCATATCCACTCAGGAGTGTATCTAAAACAGGTGACATGAATAATCTCAGCAGAGACAGTAGAAGAAAAACAGCTGCCATGGTTTAAAACCAGCTGGCAACTAAGCCCCACAGCCACTTGCTCACTCCCTCAGCGGGAGGAGGGAGAGGATCAGAAGGGTAAAAGTGAGCACACGTGGGTTGAGACAAAGACAGTTTAACAGGTAAAGGAAAAGCTATGCACACAAGCAAAGCAAAACAAGGAATTCATTCTGCACTTCCCAAGGGCAAGAAGATGTTCAGCCATTCCCAGGAAAGCAGGGCTCCATGTAGTGGTGTAGTGGTGACTTCGGCAGACAAACACCACCACTACAAAATGACCCTTGTCCCTCCACTTTCTTCTTTCCCCAGCTTTACATGCTGAACATGATGCCAAATGGTACAGAATATTCCTTGGGTCAGTTGGGATCAGCTGTCCCAGCTGTGTCCCTTCCCAGCTTCTTGTTCACCTCCAGGGAGCTTGCTGGTGAGGTGGGGTGAGGAGCAGAAAAGCCACTGACTTTTTATAAGAACTGATCAGCAGTAATGGATACATCCCTGGGTTATCAATCCTTATTTCAGCACAGACCCAACACATAGCCCCATACTGGCTACTGTGAAGAAAATCAACTCTGCTGCAGCCAAAACCAACACAGCAGCATAAATATATTTAATTCTCTCCTTGACTTTTAAACTAACAAAACTATTTGGGATGAATCACTACTCCATTCATAGTTAATAAAGAGATGAATGACTTCAAAAGATGACTCATGCCAGTCAAATACAACCATGTGCATATGTGATAGGAAAACTTTTTTGTATCATACAGCTTTATTGAAGTCACAAGTAGAGAACCAAATTTTTTCTCTATATCCTTTATGCTTAATCCTTACAGAAAAAGGAATTCAGAGATAGAAGACAACAATTTTTTTCAGGCTTCTGAGGGTTTGCCCATAGTTTTTCAAAACATTTTGTAGATACTAAAAGACTACATTTTAATCCAGAAAAATGTAAAATCTTTGTAAGATTTTATGATTTTGCAAATGAAATAGTGATATATTGTCTTTGCTTCATACAGATAATTATCACAAAAATCTTGCTCATACCTGAAGTTTAAGGTAGGAAACACCTCCAGAAATCAGATGTGCTTCATTTTTTTACATATTTCTTCTTTATTTTTTTTTCATTCATTCACAATAAAACATCCTTTGAGAAGTATGGCATCTTAATACATATGCAATACTGTGAATTTGAGCAGAAAGTAAATACCATCTTTCCATATGCATAAATGTTAAAAAAAGAAGTATCAACTCCAGTTGCTTTTCAATAGTGAATATTCTTGTCAATACACATTTTAATAATCTTAATAATGCATTCCAAGAAAAAAAAAATTAAGAGAAAAAACAAGCAAGCAAAATTTATTATTAGAAATATATTATGAATTCGATTTTTCATATTAGGAATTTTTACATCAACAACAGTTTTAACTGCAGTGTTCTCATTTACATCCAAGACTACAGCCGGGAAAAAAGGTGATTGAAAATAATGAACTATCAAGTTGTGCAGGTCCTTAGGCAAGTGAAGAGATTCAGCAGCTGTGTTCTTTATTGTAGTTTCAAAAGAGAAGATTGCAAGATAAATATATTTTTCTTATGACAGTCCCATAATGGACTGTGTTTCCTTGTGGATGATCAGTCAGTTTCTAGCAATCTCAAAAAAGCATACTACTACTTTTATTAAAAAAAAAAAAAAAAGCATTCAGCTTTGTTTGTAAAACTTGTGCCTTTTCTGAGATTGTTCTTAGGTCTGTTTGTTACAAACTTCCTTTTTTTACTAATTGCCAACATGACATGTACTATCTCTGAAAATCAAATTAATTTTTTTTTCTTTGCAGAGCTTCAAAAAACATGCTCACAAGTAATGGATATTACTTTCAAAGTAAGCTTTCCTACAATTGTTTCAGAAGGCAGAATTTTTTTATTCTTAGAGTTTTATTTAATAGTTAAACTCAAATTTTTGGTGCATTTTTCTGTTTTCATTATCATTTCTTAACAAGAGCAAAGACACTATTCACTACATGCAGAGTTCTAACAACAATGCCAGCCATGAAGCTATCAAAATACACATATTAATAAAACCAACCCTCTTGTAAAGTATTTTATACATGTGGAAGTTCTACTTCTCATTAAATTTCTTTCATTGCTTTAAAGCACCTTCATTTTATGGGGCCTTCTCTATGACATATAAAACTTTACAATACTTGGAGGTTTACAATACTTGGAGTTAAAACTGTATCCCTAATTCAAATAAATGTTGCTGGGTGAAGGTATATTATCTAGCATCTATTCCAGCAAACATGGTCTCTTATGAGATAACTCTGATGTAGTTTACATTACTTTAGATCTCAGAAAAATTCACCAGTGTCACCTGAGTGAAGTTCAAATTAATTCACCTGAGAATGTTTGATTAAGAGAAGAAAGACATGAAAAGCAAAAAGAATATCAAGAAAAGCACAAATAAGAAATAAGAGGCCTAACCTAAAACATTTTTAATGACATATAGTACTATCTAAAAAAGTGCCAAAATTATTTTAGTGTTATTTTTTTAGTGTGTTACTGGCTTATGTTGCTCTGTTTACTTCTGCACTGGCTGCCTTTAGGCTTAAATTTACTGTAAATCCAAGTTGCTGAAGTAGGCATTGACTGTATCTCTGAAAAGCTACCTTCAGGGATCTGTGCACACCCTCAATGCCTACAAGATTGATTTGTAGCTTCAAGCATAAGACACTTAAGGGGATCTGAAGCTAGGATGGCCGCACAGGTGACATGTTATATCCTGCGCAGGGTGAGATAAGAAGCTGGATGCTTTGTTAGTGCCCCCTGATGGCCAGCTCGTGCAACCCTTTCAGATAACCCATGAGGCAACAAAACGTATTTTTAAGATTACAATAATATATATATTTTAAAAAGAATAAAACAAAACCAAAGGAAATGTAATGTGCTAAGTGTAAAAAGTAGATTATGATAAAAAACTTGGAAAAATGTAAGTTATATGAAATTCTTAATTTTTACATCTGACAGAGGTGTAAATCAATCTGTCAGAGGCAAACTGAAAGAAAACCCCAATAATAATAATAATTTTGATCAACTTTTTTATTAAACATAAAATTTTTAAAAGAAAATTCTTCCAGTATCAATATGAGAACAGCTTTGTTATAACAGCAAAGAAACCAAAGAGCCAATTAATCACATAGGGAGATGGAATAGGAGGGATATTTCAACTTTCCCTAAACCGAGAGGTGTTTAACCTAAAGCAGGAGGTATTTACTCATTGGGAAAATCCGAATAGATTTTCTACATTTACAAAATCAGTTACATTTCTCATCGTCTAACTATCTTCTGTCCATCCAGATGTTGTGTTAGAAGTAGGCAAGTTGTCAATAATGTTTGAACGTACAATTAAATAACCCTGGGAGAAGAAAGGACTGTTGCATTTTGATTGTTTGAATATTCTGTGCAAAGAGGACAGACTTTCAAGAAATGCACTTTACCTCAGAGTATCCTCTAGATTGAGAGAACTCATGTTTACATTTTCTCAAAATACAGCACATAAAGGAGTACTATTATTTACAATATTGTCTCTTTAGTGTTTTATGCATTTCTAGCCTGAATAACATGTTCTCTAAGGGCCCAATTCGGCAAATATTACCACAGTTGATTAATTTTACTTTCATGTTTCATCCCTTTGAAGTCAAATGCATCAAGAAGATGAATGCAAGTAATAGCTATATAGGCATTTGGAGAATCGGGTCTGGAATTTAAATATAGTAGAATTTGTTGGGCTGATCAATTTAGGAAACATTTATTTCCACTAGAAAGCACTAATTTAAAACATCTAAATTGTTTAGGACTAGGGGAAATGAATTAAATGACAGAATGGTGAGAAAAACCTTTTTGAACTGTAGGAAAAATTTCTGTGTGTTTAATACTCTGATATATGAGAAACAAGTCCTTAAGCTTTCTTTGACATAAAATAGAGTTAAGCACATCATCTGGGAAAACAAAACCAAAGTAATTATCCAGAGGCAGATATTCCTTTCAAATTGATAGGTGAGGAAAAAATCTTGACTTTTTAACTTCTCAATAGCATTTGATAATTTTGATAATTTGATTTAAGACATAAATGAAATTAGTAGGGCGTAATGAATTCTGTGGTATGGTACACTGTCTTTTTTCACACTACTTCATTAGTTGTTTAGAAAATTCAGAGTCTTATTCTTCTATAATATATCTTCTTTGAGGCAACATAAACATGGATTTTTCCTTAGTATCTTGTTCATGGAACTTATACAATATCTTTTATTGAAAATTCTCATTTGAAGTGTTAACTCCCATTTCCAGTATTAACTGAATTATCCATTGGTGGAGGCTAAGCTTTTCTCTAAGACAAGAAATAAATTACATATGTTTCATGGTTCATTTAAAAAAATACTTATATAGAAAATTACACAAAAACTGTAAGTTTCCCTGGAATTGCATTATGTTTATGTTTATGTTTATGTTTATATATACACCCCCCTACACATATATAGATATATTTATATAAACACCTATACACTCCTAACAGTGAAGGAAGAAGGAACATTTGTGGCAGAACATGACTGCTACTGAAATGTAAACCTCTTGCTTATTTAATCCATGTATCATATTTTATTTATTCTAATCAAAGAAATTACTACTTTCTGCACTGTTCTACTTCCATCATGGTGTCTTCCCCAATGATTACCTTTTAGGAAGTGCATGCCTCCCAGTTCCTAGTAAATGTAACTTGTTTCCAAAAACCCTGTGGGAAGCCCTTTTCAGTGCTGTAACAAGCAATCAGGTAGTGAAAGACCTTTGAAGTAAATTCCGAATGACCTGATAAATACAGTTGGTAAAATGACCTTAGAGCTGGAAAGACCATATGTTTGTCTCTGCAGAACTTGGCATCATTTGAAGGAAAAGTACATCAGTCTTGGAGCTTACTTGGTCAAAGTCTCTTCAGTATATTTGCACTAATCACCAATACACCAGAATAGATCAGATTTTTGTATTTTTGTCACCAAAGTTTGATCACTTTTTATCTTCTTTAGTTTTTGTGTATAAAGTTAGGGTGCTGAGTGTACTGTGTCAAATGCTAAAGAACTGCATTTTTATTAACATCATCTCTTACTGACAGCTTTGTTTCAAGGCTCAGCAAATCATCAGACAGGATCTTGTGCTTACTTTACTTATCCCTTAAGGAAAGTCTCTCTCCAACAGCTGCTCCTTATCTGCAGGCCTAAGCAGGTGTTTCTAATGACACCATCATTAGGAAGCTCAAAAGAAAAGCTAAACATACATTTATTGCTGCCAAGGTTTTAATGTTTATTATCTGTTGACTTGTTTATCTTGGCATCAGAATTTAAATGTGGACTTCTTGCTGCTGGGAGTACTTGAACAAGTTTAGATTAAATATAAGGAAAAATTATTTCTCATAAATTGTTGTCGAGCATTGGAACAGGCTTTCCAGAGAAGTGGTAAAGTCTTCATCTCTGGAAGTGTTCTAAAAACTTTTGGATGTGGCACTTGAGGACATGGTGGTGGTGCAAAGTTGGTGTTGGGACTTGGTGATCTGTTTTTTCCCCCACACAAATCTTTCTATGATTCTACGTAAGGACAATTGGTATATTTGTATTTCACAAATACAAAGAAATTAGTGCATTTGATAAGTACTTGTAGGTGAATTATATAGTTTCGTCTTCTTTCTTCATGTGTTCTGTCTCAGCACAGGTTAAATGATTATGTATATATATATACATACATTGCATGTTAATGGGAAAAACTTGTGTTTCAACATTAGTTAAGTAAATATTTATATATTTCATATATATATAATATTATATACATGTGTCAGAGAAATAGCAATTACATACTTGTGTTCAAAGTTTTCAATTTTAAATTGTACAAGCTTGTCCTTAGTGGCGCACAACTGCAAAAAAGTTTTCATTATCATATATTGTTGTGTCTTTTACAGCGATGTGCAAAACCTTCTCAGGGAAAGAAAGAGGTAATTAAGTAATAGCAAGGAAACTGGAAAAATTAAAACCTAAGGTATTTGTTCTTTAGATACAATCTTTACAAGTANTTCAAGGCTCAGCAAATCATCAGACAGGATCTTGTGCTTACTTTACTTATCCCTTAAGGAAAGTCTCTCTCCAACAGCTGCTCCTTATCTGCAGGCCTAAGCAGGTGTTTCTAATGACACCATCATTAGGAAGCTCAAAAGAAAAGCTAAACATACATTTATTGCTGCCAAGGTTTTAATGTTTATTATCTGTTGACTTGTTTATCTTGGCATCAGAATTTAAATGTGGACTTCTTGCTGCTGGGAGTACTTGAACAAGTTTAGATTAAATATAAGGAAAAATTATTTCTCATAAATTGTTGTCGAGCATTGGAACAGGCTTTCCAGAGAAGTGGTAAAGTCTTCATCTCTGGAAGTGTTCTAAAAACTTTTGGATGTGGCACTTGAGGACATGGTGGTGGTGCAAAGTTGGTGTTGGGACTTGGTGATCTGTTTTTTCCCCCACACAAATCTTTCTATGATTCTACATAAGGACAATTGGTATATTTGTATTTCACAAATACAAAGAAATTAGTGCATTTGATAAGTACTTGTAGGTGAATTATATAGTTTCATCTTCTTTCTTCATGTGTTCTGTCTCAGCACAGGTTAAATGATTATGTATATATATATACATACATTGCATGTTAATGGGAAAAACTTGTGTTTCAACATTAGTTAAGTAAATATTTATATATTTCATATATATATAATATTATATATATGTGTCAGAGAAATAGCAATTACATACTTGTGTTCAAAGTTTTCAATTTTAAATTGTACAAGCTTGTCCTTAGTGGCGCACAACTGCAAAAAAGTTTTCATTATCATATATTGTTGTGTCTTTTAAAACAATGTGCAAAACCTTCTCAGGGAAAGAAAGAGGTAATTAAGTAATAGCAAGGAAACTGGAAAAATTAAAACCTAAGGTATTTCTTCTTTAGATACAATCTTTACAAGTAGAAAGACATTAATTATTTGAATATAATTTTTTTGTCTTGAACCAGTTGAATTGCATTTTCTTTACTGATCTGACTGTTTCATGTCTCCTACAGAAAACACCTTTTGGTTAACTTTATAATTTATGTCCAAATATCACTATGATTTTTTTCTCCTAAATAACTTAATGCAGGATCATTCCTACTTGCTGTTGAACAGTTTGACCCAAGTCCAAACAAGCACTAAAGCTTAAATTAAGCCTCCAAAACATACGACTGAAATGAATAGAAAATTATGGGATTAAGTGCTTTGTTGGATGAAGGCCAGAGTGTTCAATATCTTGAAGACTCTTGGGGGAATGAATAATCCAATACAAGAAATAGTCCTATTTTAAGAGTATGTATGAAGTTCAGTTGTACCAAACTAAGAATTTTGAATTTACAGACGCACCTTAATTTTATTATTGTGGAAGTCAATGTAACATTGTTAAGGAGACTATGATTTTAGTGCAGTATTAACTGTGCACACTTTGTAATTGGATGATATCAATTTACCAGTTTTATATTCTTCCTTCTTCTCTAACCAAACAAAAAATCTGAGAGAAGCTCATTTAGAGTTGTATTGAGTCTGGCTGGGCTGGAAGTCATTTTCTCACAGCAGCCCACTCAGTGCTGTGCAGTGCAGTGGTGGCTGGAAAGGTGTTGGTAACACAGCAGTGTTTGGGGCACTGCTGGGCAGGGCTGGCACAGCAGCAGCGCTGTCTCTCAACATTCCTTCCACATCAAGGGGCTGGAAGGGGACATAGCCAGGACAGCTGACTCAAAGGTATAACCAAAGGGATATTCCATACCGTACAAAAGCTAAGAGAAGAAGATGGAATTGGGGAGAGGGGAGTGGGAATTTGTTATTTGCAATGTTTGCTTTCTGGACCAACCACTATATGTGCTGAAGCCCTGCTTCTTGGGAAGTGGCTGAATATCGCTTGATGATGGGAAGTAGAGACTAAACTTTGTTTTCTCTTTGCACAAACTTTTGCTTTTGTTTCAGTAAACTGCCTCATACCTATAAATTGTTTTCCATTTTATGTTCTTCCCCCAGTCCACCTTGGAATGGGAGTGGTAGAGCAATTTGGTGAGCACCTGGTGTTGAGCAAAGGTCTGCAGTGTTTTGAACTACAGAAGTCTCTGATTCAAAACATTTAATTCCAGTTTGTTCATGTAACAGTCTTAACAGTCACCTTTGCTTGTCTTGTATAAAAATTAGATTTATATGGTCCAGATTGAAGAATGACTAAATGGTGTTCTGAACAGGTTGGAAGATTGGCTACAAAATGTAGTTAATAAAATCTCAAGCTCTATCTCAAGAACAGTAGCAAGGCAAGTACTCCAGGAGTCTCTAGTGGGACCTGCATATTTGTTAATGATCTGAAGGAGGTGATGAAGTGCTTGATTAACAAGTTTGCAGATAAGTCCAAGTAGAGTAATGAGTCAATATGATTGGAATAATGACTACTATCCCGATGGTCCTCGACAGACTGGAGGAATGGGTTGCCAGGGACTTTATGAAATTGAATCAGGATAAATGCCTGTATGGAAAAATCTATGAAGTCCACAAGACCAGGTGAAAATTATGCAAGAGTTAGTATGTGCATACATAAATTTAAAAAAAAACAACCCAAACCTCCCAAACTCCAATGTCACTGCAAAACACAGTCTGCAAATAATAGAGCTGAGAAAAATCTAAAGACAAAACAAGACTTCATTATTTCCTTTAAGACTTTTTCAATCTAATAATCAAAATAAACTTCTGTAGAGGCATGAGACAGGCGGAAGTATATGAGCAAAGGTTATATATAATTGACTGAACTACCTTGTGGTGAGCAAAACCCAGCTTTTATCAATGAAATCTCATGATAAGAGATCTCATCTATCCCAGTATTCTTAAAAGGATTATGGCAGCAAGAGGAACAAAGTGAGTTCTTTAACATTTCACCAGGATTAATTTTTCATTATAGAAAAGAACTGAGTGGTTGATAGAAAATGGAACAGACTCTAAACATTATCTTAGAGCTGTAGGAAAAAGCAAAGATAACATCTTATATATTTAATTTCCTATTTGTATTAGTATCTGGTTTTAAAATATGCATAAATGTATAATAAAAGCAGATTGAAAACCAACAGATAAAAACCCCCAACAACCTGATAAGAGATTTGTGAGCCAGGCAGCTGAATCCCAAGGCATTTTCTTATGGATTTCTTAACAAAAATATTTATTTAACATTGTCATCCATAATGTATTGAGGTCAACAAAAATTAGAGCACAGATGGTTGGTGAATTTCTAAGAATAGTGAGCAATATATATTCTGGCTTGAGGAAGCATTATTTATTTATTTTCTCAAATTATATTTCTAAGACCTGATGACTTAGAAAGCAATACTGCTTATTCTTATATGTGCATGGATACAGAAACAAACTGTTGTTAATGGGAAATGCAAACTTTTTATGCACTTCTAGTTGCTAAGTTCTTGCTTTAATCTTCAAATTTCTCTTTCATAGGAATTTATATTGAAGAAAATTAATGAAAACTGAGGAATCAATCCAAATTCCTTTTCTTCAGCTAAGCAGTAGAGATAAAAACAGCTTATGCATTACTCTAAATAAAATAGGTTTTCATTTATGAGTTTATTTTAGGTTCATTTTGAAAAGATTTCTTCTTAAAACATGTAAGTCTGGTAGATGAAAAAAAGGGAATTTGCTTTAACATTCTCTGATAACTTTTTGTTGATAAATGTACTTTTATACCCAGTTAACAGTTCCCAATTAAAAATACATTAATAAAAAATTCCGTACCTTCTCCTTTTTAAGGTAAGGTTCTTTGACCTAGAATTTGCCAGGTATACTATCAGTCCTTGAACATGCCATATTTGCAAAGATTTAGGTCATGTGCCTTCTAGATTTTCATTTTATTAATGAAATTCAGTCTACTCATGTAAGCTAAGCCATTATGCCACAACTGTCTTTCCAAGTATTCTATCACAAATACATATTAGTCCTATAACATTTTCAGTAGTGATTGTGAATTTTTAAAATTTTTATTGTGAAAATAATTATATGTACAAATCGTGGCTAGTTGACATGACTGATGACATTCACCACAGTAAAAACCTTCAATCTGCAGTTAAAGTAACATCCAAGCTGACTCTTACAATTGCACACCATAGGGGAAAGTATTTCACATATTGATGTATTCAATGTTTCGAATAAGTGCTCTCAAGACATTTAGATGTTTTAACACTGGTGCTTACTTTCTTTTTTATTTCTTGCCATTTAAATTATGTCACTGTGACATCAAACTCCTAAGATATATAGTGACAACTGAGCACATACAAGACTAAAATTACGCATAATCCTTAAAATTACTCATGATTCTAAGACTGTCACTAAATTTACACTTAAGGCTTCTGCTTTAAATGTATTTGATAATTTGTAAAAATTCAGTCTGCATCAATTATCATGTGTAATCTCAGAATTAAATGAAGTGATTCACAAACCTGATTAAATTGTTGAAGTCTTAACAATGACTTTTCCACTTTCCTGTACACTCTCTGCTTACTCTCAGTACCATTTTTCAGTAGCTAAGTGCAGGGGCTGTGCAGATTATTATTTTAAGCCTGAATTGGATAGTGGCTTCAGCAAATCAATTCAGGTGACTCCTTACCTCCAGAATGAAGTTCTCCTACTTCATATGTGTATTATTGACATGCATTTTTATAATACAATCAGAAGCTTACCTGAACAATTTGTAGTTTTTTAATGCTTGTTCATTTATCTTTTCCAGCTGTAGATTTCTGATGCTTGGTTATATCCAGACTTGTATCTGAACCTGTAGATCAGATTCTTCCATTTCCTTGCTTGAGCTCTTGCACTGTATTACAAACATTGTCACTCATCTCTTGCTTGGGCTGAGTGTTGCACTATCACTCTTTACTGTTTCCTTAGCTAGTGATCCCATGTTCTTCATAACATAGTCTTTGCTTTTTCTGGATCTAACATTTTTTACTCATTATTACCACACTGCACAGCAGTAAATCTTGACTGTAAGCATTTTAAAGTATACAGTATAAACTAAGTAGCATTAGGACAATAATTCATTGAAACATAGAATCATAGAATAGTTTGTGCTGAAGGTACCTTTAAAGATCATCTACTTAACTCCTTCTGCAGTGAGCAGGGACATCTCCAACTAGATCTGGTTGCTCAGAGCCCCATCCAACCTGACTGAATGCTTCCAGAGATGGGGCATCCACTACCTCTCTGGGCAGGCTCTTTCACCAACCTCATTGTAAAAAAGTCTATCTAGTAAAAATATATTCTCTTTTACTTTAAACGGATTCCTCCTTTTCTTATCACTACGGTTCCTACTAAGAAGTTGGTACCCAACTTTCTTACAAGCCCTCTTTATGTATTGGCCACAGTTAGGTCACACCTAAGCCTTCTCTTCTTCAGGCTGAACAATTCCAGTTGTCTTTGCTTTTCTTTGTAGAAAGGGGTTCCATTCCTCTAATCATTTTTGTTCTCCTCTGGGCCTGCTCCAACAGGTCCATCTTTTCTGTGCTGAGAACTCCAGAGCTGGATATGGTGCTCCAGTTAGGGTTTGACCAAGGGAGAGTAGAGGGACAGAATGTGGTGTCATCCACAAACTTGCTGAGTATACATTTGATCCCACTATGACATTGATGAAGGTAATGAGCAGTACAGGTCCCAGTATGGACCTCTGAAGGGCACTTCTTGTCATTAATATCCATAAAGGCTCCAGGCCACTGACCATTATTCTCTGAATGTTACCACATAACCAATTCCTCATTCACTGAAAAGTCTACCCATCAAGTTCATCTCTGTCCAATTTAGAAAGATATGGTGTGGTACCATGAGGGCCTTACAGAAGTCCAGACACATGACATCTGTAGCTTTTCCCTTGTCCACTGCTTTAGTCACTCCATCACAGCAGGTGGATAGTTTGTTCAGGCAAAATTTGACCTTGATGGGGCTGTGCTGGCTGTCTTGGACCAGCTCCTTGTCCTCCATTGTGCCTTAACATATCCTTCTATGATCTTCCCAGGCTCAGAGGTGAGGTTGACAGGTCGGTAGTTACCAGGGTCCTGCTTTCAACCTGTTTTAAAAATGGGTGCAATGTCTTCCTCTTTCCAAGAAACAGGGCTTTTATCTGACTGCCATGACTTTTCAAAGTGACTCAGCAACTCCGCCACCCAATCCCTCAGGACTCTTGGAATCTATCTTATAAGGTCTCATAGACTTGTCCACGTTCAGGTTCCTCAGGTAGTCACAGACCTGATCTTCTCTTAAAGTGGGAAGGACTTTGCTCCCAACACTGCCTGCCTTACAGCCCATCCACTCAAATGATGTGGGAAGCAAAGTGGCCATCAAAGACTGAGGCAGAGATATGTCAGTCTTCTTGCACTGTTGCAATTTTTTCAGTTTTCTTTGACCTTCCTTTTCTAGCTGACATATCTGTAGAAGTCATCATTATTCTTTGCTTCCCCTGCCAAGTTCAGCTCCAGCTGTACTTTGGCCTTCCTGAACCCATCCCTACACAACTGGGCGGTGTCCCTATACTCTTTCCAGGCTGCCTGGCCTTACTTCCACTGCCTGTGCACTTCCTTCCTGGCCTTTAGTTTAACCAGTAGGTCTTGACTCAGTCATGAAGGTCTCTTGCCTTCCTTTCCTTATTTCTTACATCTGGGGATTTAGAGCTGCTCTTCTCTATGAAATGTGTCCTTAAAGATCTGCTATCTCTGTTCTGCTCCCTTATCCCTGAGAGCAGTTTCTTGTTAACTAATTCTTTGAATAGATTAAAATTTGCTTTCCTAAAATCTGGGTCCTGACTTTGTTCTTTGCCCAACCCATACCCCTCAGGATGTTTTCCAACAAGTCCAAGTTGGACTAGTCACTTATAATATCTTTTAACATTACTGACAAAGTCCAAGTTTTCTAAGTGCAGAGTGCAGGGAGACATTAATATCCATAATGGCTACAATCTCAAGTCTTGTAGAGGTATGAAATATCAAAGTCAAAAGAGTTATTCGTTTGCTTAAAACTAAGGAAGTACTTAAATATTTTCTAACCTGAGAATCTCTCTGGTGTCTATTAGTGTTAATTCCAGTGAAGACAGTGCAATCAAGTTTATAACATCAGATGAGAGTTTTCCCCAGAAACTGCAAAACTGATAATTACTTGAAGCTTCTCATGGTAATTTAGTGTCTAATTAGATGGACTCTCATGGATTACTTAAGAAGTTTTGTACATGCAAATATTATTAAAACTTGGGTTTTGTATGTGGTAATGTAGGACATCAAACTTGTTAGTATTACCATGTGATAGAAGGAACTATGTTGATATTATTAAAGATTACTTTTCACTCTGTGAAAATTACCTTCTGCTCCTAGCTTTGATAGTGACCTTTGGCAAATTGCATCTTTGTTGTGGGGTTTTTCCTCTCAGTTATTAATTTAGAAAACACAGGAGAACTTCAGAGGACTGTCTATACTAACATCTAACCTAAATTATGTCATAGTTCAGTGACTTCTACCCTATTTTTGCAAGTATGCTTCAGGAAAAGGTCAAAAATCCTGCAAGAGTTATACAAAAGTATTTAGACCAGTATTTTAAGATGCTGAAGAAAGTATATGGAAACATGAGTGAAGATTTAGCAACAGATACTCAGAATATCTTCCCAGTCTCTAACAGCTTGGTGTTCAGGGAATTAATATCTTTCTGTTTATCAGTTCTGAAAACATGCACACTTAGTATATATTCTCCCCATTTTTTTTCAAAAGTAATAAGAATGTATGATGAAGGAAGAGTGGTAATAAACATTATTATTGCTGTTATTTTTCTTTCACCAACATACATACTGTCATTTTTCTGCTATTCATTAAAAAATAAATACTTCTCCATTCCTTATAGTTTAGTGTTTTACTGGATAATTTATTTCTTAAATTTAATAGGAGATACACATAACACTGCTTGAATAGTGCAAGCTTATATTATCTCATTCCTATATCATATAATGTAATTGTAAATGACATGTGCTTTGACTTGTCAAGGAAATTTGTATGGTGGTACTCCAGGACAAAACTTAAACAGCCTGTGAGGATTTTAATGTAGGAAATATAATAATATTTTATACAATTGACTTCTCTCAGACCACCAAAACATTTAAGATCTCAGACTAGTAATCTTTATATGCATCCTCTACAAAGAAAAGACACAGTAAAATGTACATCATACTCCTTGCAAAGCTTCTGTCCCTGCAATTTCCAGAATCAAGGTTAATCTTTCATTTTGCCTTTATGTGAGCAGGATTACATATTAAATATCCCTGCATAATAAAGGAAAAATCAAATCGAACTATGTGGCTTAAAAGTGGTTCTCTTCCTTTAACAGTTTAATGTAACAATGTATTTTAAACATTTTGAACTACTTTCCACTAATATGCCAGATGATAATGGTTATATATCAAACCCTGTAATTCCCTGAAACTACTTAGATTTATGTCCACTAAATTAGCTGGTTGTAAAATGTTTAGTGAAAACAATAAACATTCATTTAGTCGGACATAATTCTATACTGATGTAATTACTATGGCTTGAAGCCAGCACTGACTGGGATTCTGGAAGTTTAGTATAGGTGAAGGCAGGGCCACTACACTCAGCTCTGTAGTTGTGATTAAGATTTCTTTAGAGACTGATCAAGGTATGGGCCTCATCTTCTAATACAGCTGCAAATTCTTACTTATCCAAAAAGCATAGCAAACATTTTTAGATGTCTGTCCCCATGGAAGTGTCATGTTTTCTGGTTTACTTACTGAATTTGGAGAAAGAGTGTTCCCTTTCTATTTTCTGTTGCCTGTTGGAATGAACCAGAGACTCTTTTTCAACTACATTCACAGTATCTTCCTTCCTGCCTTGAGTACTGTGGTTTCATATACTTCAGTAAGTTCCTGCCTTAGCATCTGCTTTGAGAGGGAACAATTTTCTAAGAATGTGCAGCTGGGGACTTGAAGGTTTTCCTATGCTCTTTTTTTTCACTCTCTACTACTTTGGTTTTTCTCCCCTTCATTACAATATAGCCAGGTGATAAACATTTTTTTAACTCATGAAGAATTTATTTCCCTTGCTACTTCTGAAAACTGTGTCTTTACTATGTTCCTTTTTTCCTCAGGAAATTGACATATTCTTTGTCTGTAATAAATCTGTAAAGTCTGAGATTCTTTTTTCTGCTTATCTTCTTTTTATGTGTCTCTCTTTTCAGCACTCAGCATTCATTCTTTGAACACTTTAGCTAGTGCTCTAACGATCACTGGAAATTTAGAAAAGTGGTATTTATTTATTTTAGTTATGCTGACACTCAGTTTTGTTTAACATTTACTGCTGTGTCTACAAAAATCTTGCCTGAATTACTGATATCAATGACACTCTTATTATCCACATTATTCAAAATATTCACACAATGATCTGATCATTTCAGTTTTTGTATCATTCATTTGGCAAACAGTAGGCTTTGCACTGACTTGATCAACTGCTATTTTTAGCCCTTTTTGGGGTTGGAAACTCTATGTGTGAAGGAAAAGCACTCCATCGTTAGACTGTAAATCTATGATTTATTCCTCATTTCAGACATATTTTTCAATTCATGTATTACCTGTAAAGAATTTTTTTTCATGTTACACAAGCGTCAGTATCAATCTTCTTTTGCTTAATGTGTAGAATGTGTGATTTCTCTGGGCTGAACCTGGCCAGCAGCCAAGCATCCACACAGCTCTTTCTTCACCCTCCTTTCCCATGGGATGAAAAGAAAATAGAATGAAGATGAGTAGATGTGGATAAAGGAAGTTTAATAGGTGAATCAAAAGTTCTGTGCATAAGAAAAGCAAAATAATCCATTTGCAGGTAGATGTCGTGCTGCTTGCTGGGAAGCAGGGCTTCACCACACATAATGGTTCCTCAGGAAGACAAACGCCATAACTGTGAATATCCTTCCTTCCTCTTTTTTAGACAGTTAGGGTCAGCTGCCCAAGTTTTCTCCCTTCCAAACTTCTTGTCCACTTCCAGCCCACTTCTTGTGGAGGCAGAGCAAAAAAAAAAAGAGAAACCCTTTACACTGTGCAAGAATTGTCAATCATAGCGAAAGCACTGGTGTGTTATCTGAAGGATTTTATTCATAAATCTGAAGTACAGCACCATACAGGCTGCTAAGAAGAAAGTTAATTCCATCCCACCATCCCATACATTCCATCCCATATAGTGATATAAATTCAATATGCCCTTTTAAAAAATTTTCACTTAAAGCATCATTTTCCCTTGTGTGTGATTTGGCCTCATTTAGTGCTCAGTATCAATCAAAACCTGAATGGAAAATCAATCTCTTCATGGACTCCTCTGCCATAGTTATCACTGAATCATTTGAATGACTGACAACTGTTAATGAACATACTTTCATTATACTAAATATGCTGTACTACATGCATATATGGGTTATATATAGTATATACTTATTAGATACAATTGTTCCTAATATTATTATTATTTATTTAATACAGCATGCAATGTACTATAAAATAATGTAAAGGGGAGCAGTGATAAACTGCTAGTTTAAAAAGTTTGAATACTTATCTTGGAAACTAATTAAAGGTATCAAGATTCTGAAGTTCTAGATTTAGTGGTAAGTATCCTTTTACATCATGCAATTAACACAATACACTTTCAACTTTGAACTCATATCTGAATTGGATTGAAACATATCACTTTGAATGCATTTATGTATGACATCAGTTTAATTTATCACTATGTTGAAAGGTTTAGCAGACAGTCAGTTTCCCAGGATGGAAGTCATCTTCTAACATGGATTCATACTCTCTCTTTGTTTTACAAGCTTATATACACCTTCTTCTCAGCCAAAGGGAAATACTTTACCACACAAACTATATTTGTCAGGAGAACATTGGCTATTTTCTAGAAGGTAGGCTTACAATTAGATGTGTCAGGTAATTCTAATGTGTGACCCTGTTAATTTTTTTTGTGAAATGAGTTTATGTTTCAAGTGAAAATTACTGATTCCTCTTCGAAGAGAGCATGCTTGAATTATTTGTAAAACCAAACATTGTTCTTTTCCATTGTAAAGAACAATGGAAATTCCATAGTTCAATAGGTTTTTTTCTTATCTTTTCATTCAAGCTCCAATTGTTTCTTTCATGTGGAAAACCACCACTATGAAGGGAAAGGATATTTATCCAAGCACAACTAAAATCATTGTAGTCATCACAGTGAACACCCTTCAGTGCATAAACTGGTCAGCATGTCTTCAGTCAGTTCTAGTAGACTGTGACTTCCTTCAGTGTCCTGTTAAGTGTTTTTTCAATCAAAGAAGGTATTTCCTTTATTGGAAGGCTTTCTTATCACAATTTGGCTTTTAATTCAGTCTGTGCTACTTTCAGAGGCTCTGTCAATGTGTTCAATCTTTTTGCAGGCTTACTTCCTCCATCTTCCACCTGGGCTAATAGAATTCAGTCCACAACTGTAAACAGAGATGTGTTTGTAGCTTGTGTTCTAGATAATCACCCCACTAAAATATCCTTATGTTCTGTAAAATCAGTAGACACTCCATCCTACCTTCACATTGTGGACACTGTGTAATCCAACCCTAGTCTTGCACTGTTCTGCTGTTCAGAAGGGGTTTTTTTACTATTTTCTTGATGGTTCTCCTTTAAACAAGAATTGCATCCTTCCAACCACCATCACTTCTACATGGGGAATTTTTTATTCCACCTGCACTATATGTGAAGTATATGAATCTCCTTCTATTACTTTGTTTTTGTTAAAAATGATATCTCTGTATTTTCTTATTCAATATAACAAAGTAAAATTAATGGAAGATATAGTATTACTGCTGTTATTAGTGACATCACTGGATCAGTAATTTATTATTATTATCCTCCAGTGAAGCTGTATAAAAGAACCCTTTTTTCCCCTGATTTTTTTACTTATTTTTATCTCATGTCTTGTTCCTACTACCTCCCTATGGGTACCAGAATTTTGTCTGGAAATCCCACATTCTCTAAGTTGCAATTCTGTGTTTTGATTTCTTTGCTTCTCTCTCTCTTTTTTTTTCTTTTTTTTTTTTTTTTTTTTTTTTTTTTTTTTTTTTCTTCACCCCCCTT